>JAWLRI010000763.1:8333977-8465463 GCA_034781795.1 Crypturellus tataupa
CGGCCGCGCGCGCCGCCCGGCCCCACCTGTGGCAACGGCCGCGCCCCTCGGGCAGCGCGAGGCGCCGCCGTGTGAGGGCGGGCGCCAACTCAGGGCTCCGCGCGGCCGGGACGGGCGCTGCTCTCCTCTGGTTCCGCCGATTGAGTGCGAGAGAAAATAAAGAAAAAATCCTGAGCTGTTCGCTAAGCTCTGTTCGGCTTCGTACAAGTTACCCGCTGCTAACGGCCGCTGATTGCTCCTCTTCTGTCCAAGGTGCTTTTCAGCCCCCTCAGCATCACCCATCCTGGTGATGCTGATTACCTGGGTGTAAAACGCACAGAGCTAACCCTATTTCTTTCCTGGGCTCTTTTGAAGCAAAAATGTTTGTTATGTGTGTTTTAAAGTGCCAGGACTTGGACTGTGTGGGTATTAATGCATGTGAAATATATATGATTTAACAATAGATGTTGTCAACTGGTTTTTCAACAGAGGCGTGAGGTTTGTGCTAGCAATTGAAAAAAAATGGTGCACATCTTAGAGAAAAATGTGTTTCTGGCTGCTGTAAGGGCATATAAATTATATTCTATCTTGTCTATGTGTGTATCCTTATTGAAAATATTTGAATGAGCAGCAGATAATAATAAATAATTGAAGGGAAATATGAAGTCATGAATCACAGCTATTTCTGTTTATTACAAGTATCAGCTACAGCCCTCAGCTTATTTGCACCGAAATTAGGAATGACCAGGAGCACGAAGGAAAAGCTGAAGGAAAAGCGGTGACCTGGGTATCACTCGTCAAGGAAAATCAATTCCCAGGCACCCAGGGCGGGCCTGGCATTGCTTTCTTCCAGGCTCCTCCTGATGCTCATTGGTGCAATGAGTGTATAATCAGCACTAAAGGAGAGAAATAATAAAGGGGGAATTTCTAATGACTACGAATTTCTGCTCAGTTGATCAGAGAATGTTGACTCAGAAATATAAAGGTTCCTGTGACCATACTAGTCTTTCAGGAAGAAACACATTTTACTGGTCTAATAGGGCACACAGAATGTGGGGGCATTTCTAGCTCATGCAAAACCACCAGGTGTGTATTTTTGCAGGTTTCACACATTATCTTGAATTGGAGATTCTTAATTTAGACTGCGTCATTTCTCCATGTAAAATCAATTTCAAATAAAAGAGTTTGTGTTTTTCTATTATTCAACTTTATGGTTTGTATTTTTGATCTGATGTTGTAGAGTCTGTTGAATGGATTGATGTGTTACAAACCCGATGACCCAATAGAATATTTGGAAAGCTGTTTGCAGAAAGTAAAAGAGCTTGGAGGGGCAGAAAAAGTGAAATGGGACACTTTTGTCAGTCCAGAAAAGAGGACCCTCCCTCCACTCAACGGAGGACAATCCAGGAGATCTTTTTTCAGGAATGGTAATATACCAAGTATAAAAGTGAATGTATTTCCTGTAATATGGACAGTCTTACCTCTGCTATTCGTTTATTTTATTTAACTGATTTAATTTCTGCGTACTTCTATAGCAGATGATGCTTCACTGTGGTATTCCATAAGCAAGAAGTTACAAGCATCCAAACACACACGTCCAGTATGTTGTACATATATGCACAATGCCAAGCATGGGAAGCTCATTCTTTCACCACTGTAATACAAATTATAAGGATTCTGTTCACTTAGATTTTGTCATTTCATTTTCTCCTCCCATAATGGATGCTATGCAGGGGAGGAAATTGTGATCATTTTGCAGCCTAATGATGGATGTTTACTCTGTAAATGTTTATTATGACATAGAATGATTTCTCTTATCTCACCTAAAACATTTACAATGATAAGGGTAAAGTTGACTTAATGTATTTCATTCATATCCTTAGTTGGTCTTCATAGGTGATTTGATATTAAAGGTAGTCTTTTTTCTAGCTTATATTGGAGTTGTGAACAAATTTATTAAACATAATATACATGCAAAATTCTTAGAAAAAGATTCACAAAATCTAAGCATATGTCACATCAATACCTGTAATTATTTTTTTTATAATGTTAACAATGAATAATTAGCTTATCTTTCAGTTGCCATAGTTATTCTTCCTGGCCGTCCAGCATTTCATTAAATTAATTAGCAAGAGTACTATTCTATCTCAATGTACAACGTGTAGCACCAGAGGAGTTATATTTAATAGCACAGGCTACCTGAACTATACAACTGCCAACCCCTTTTCACATGAAAACTGAAATACTTGTAAATTTAAAGAACCTCCAAAGAGTACTGAGTCTCAGTTGTTCTAATTTAACAAAACAGCTAAATAGAGGAAGGGAATATTTAATACAGTAACAGCACATACATTGTAAAAGTAGTTATTTTATTACTTTTTAATTGTAAAAATGCTAAATTTTGTTAATTCTTTATGCTTTTTTGAATCTACCCATCTATGCATAATTAATTTTTCTAGATATTTTTGTCATTCTCAGTTTATTTTATTGTTTTGCAGTGATTCCTGATAATCCTAACTTCCCATACCGACGATATGACCGACTCCCTCCAATCCATCAATTTTCTATAGAAAGTGACACTGACCTCTCTGAAACTGCTGAGCTAATTGAGGAGTATGATGTGTTTGATCCTGCAAGACCCCGACCCAAAATCATCCTTGTTATAGGTATGAATGTAGATAGATGCCATTTAATTTCTCTTTCAAATGCAGTGAATTCCTATGTATATTTAAAAGCAAATCTAGATTTAGAGAAAAAATGTAATCAAAAGGCAATTTTTAGATAAGAAATTGGAGGGTGTATCTATATTATCAGGTGGTACAACCAAACTGGAGAGTATCACAGAGTTTATTTTTTCCTGTTGAGGATATAGCATCCTGGCTGTGAGCATTTTAGGGAAGTTTACTGTCAGCACCTGTAGTCTTGTTCCATAGGCCAAATGCCCATTAGCAGCTGGAGTGCTCATAGTTTGCATTTGAAGCGCATCTGAAGTTTAAACTGAGGTTTAATTTAATCTGAAAAAACCCAGCACATGCATTTCAAGACTGCTTGACCATGAGAACCCAAGTGTTCTTTGAAAGCACCTTCTGGATTTGAACTAAAACACTAATGTACCAAAACCATTCAGAAGAAATACTTAAAAATAGTGGTAAGACAACTCAAAAAGTGAACTGCTATCTCCTGTACTTAGTATCCTGAAACTGATCAATGTGTCCAGCTAGAGCATGTGTTCATTGCATCTAGGAATAAATAAATTCCAAGGTGTGCTTGGCAAGTGAGTCCTGTGCTGTCTTTGGGGAGAGTGAAGAGTCAATTAGCACTATTTAATTGATCTCTTTCCCCAAATTCCCCGTTGTGTGCTCTTCAGAGCCCTTTCAGGGTAAGTCATGTTTCGCAGTCTCAGACAAACAAACTGGTCGTATAGAGCTAGAGCTATCTGCAGTTAAATTTAAATGAATATTATTTTTTATTTTGAATTATATTTGTTTTAATTAGTTTTCCTACTGTGTGGAATAGCTGCCTTTCCAGATTCTACATGCAGGCCTGATTCTCTGCACTATGTAAATAGTTAAACACAGGTGCCAAGTGATGGACAATCACATTTTTAGTCTATAAAGCCTTATTTTTCTGAAGAGAAAATACTGTCTGCAAGAAAAAATAATAGTATATGTTTCTCCTATGTGAGAACTCCAGTGTGAACTCTGCTAACTTCTCCTGTAGACTCTTCATCCAGTGATTCTCACTAAAACCAGAAATAAAACCACTGTAGATATTCTAGATATTTATTGCACACCAAAGTGATGAATAAAGATTTTATGTAGGTGAAATGAAGAGACAATGACATTCACCTCTGGAACAAGGGTATTACGAAGGTCATCGCAAATGCTTTGAGGTTTATTTTCTAACTGAGCTTCTCTGCATTTGTCTTGCATGGCGTGATATGATAGAAACACAAAAGTATATGAAGCTTAGGAACTATTATATAATTTCGTATAGTACTAAGAAAATTTCTGCCAAATTCAACTTCCCATTGACAAAGCACGCCAGGATGTACACTAGAAAGAGTAAAAGAATAATTAATACACTAAATAGAAGAGAGAAAATGAAAAAAGTACCCTACCAATTTGAAGAGACTGAAATTTTACATGAAAAATAAATGTTGCATACTTTTCAGTTTTCATAAAATGACAGCTAAAGCCTCAATTAAGCAAGCTACTTCTACCTAACTAACCATACTGCCCAACTAGAATTGTACTAGTCCCATTCATTTGGGAGACTGAAATGGATGAAATTAGAGAGCTTTCTTCTGCTTCATATATTAGATGAACCTCTCATTAATAATGCATTACCCCAAGATCTTTTAAATGTTTCCATAAAGGTTTTTACATCTTCTTTCCTTTATAAAATCTATCATCCTTATAATGAGCAAGATAACTTCAATGTGAAGGATAACTCACTCAAAAAGGTGGGTGTTTTGTTCTTTTTCTGTGTTTGCAGAAAAATCTACTGGTAAGGCTACAAAGCTGCAAAGTGAGTATGTGACTGGATTATAGAAAAGTCACAAGAAACCAGCCAGGATGACACATTTCTGAATCAATGGAAAATTAAGTTTCTAAGGGATTGTAACACTGAGAGACTAGATTGAAAATATGCTTCCTAACATATTTTGGCAACCACATTTTTACTATTGATACAGCCTGAATAAAAAGATTTAAAAATGAATTACTTGATGTCACTAGACTCACACAACAGTTTTATTAATATATAAATAAATAGAAACTGAGTTTCCTTTCTTGGAAAGCTTTTTTTTTTTTTTTTTTCCCCGCAAGAATTAAACAAACTATTGGCTTCATTTTATAAACCTTTGCTCCAAAACACAATCACAATCTACCTCCCCTTTTGTCCATTAGCTAGGATTATTGCCACTAAATAAAACAGTTTAAATTCATACTAATAGCTGTTATCCATATATATAAACACATGCATATAATATATAACATATACTAGTTGTTATGCTCATTAGTTTTCAATATGTCACTGCAAATATTTAGAGAGCTGTTTATAGAAAACTTTCCACAAAATCAGCAGTCATTCTATGGAAACTAGTGATATCCTACTTATTCACCAGGCATAGCTTTTCTTTCTTTTATTTGTCTGTTCCATGAACATTAGTGACTGTATTGTCTATTTGGATGCTATAAATATATGCTTATATTTGCATTCTCCTAATCTAGCTTAATTAAAGTATTATTTAAACTGAGTGATGATAAAGCATTCATTACCTAAGAGTGTAAGGAAAGAAGGCTGCAGGAACTTGTTAGCAATGCACATTCAGGGATTTATTTGAAAAAAGTAAAGTCTTGAGTTAATAGTAAATGAGAGTTTTCATGCACATTCTCCTCCAGTGGGTCCAAATGTGAGTTGCAAAAGCCAGGTTGAGAGTTACCACCACTAGGACTGGGAGTTCCTGAATGAACACGAGAGAGCCTATCATGCAGTCAAATCGCTGTTAACTATATAAACAGTAAAAAAGCTATTTGTGGGAATAATATGTATAATATGAGATTTATGATTGTTAGCGAACAACTCATTGTATTTATATTTACTTTCATGGCAGTGCTGCATTTTTTAAAGGTCATAGAAAATGCATATCATTATATTTTTAATATTTCTTAATTCTGTAAAAGAAATAAAATCCAATGCTTACAGACAGAACATTCCAAAATATAGCTGTTAAGTGCTGAAATTTCACATCAGAACATATGTTTAGTTTTGCTTTGTTACACTATTCAATAGTGTATGCTTTCCTCTATATAAATACTTTTATCAAAACAAACTATTTTTACATAACAGATTCCAATTTCTATAGTAATTGTCCCTCCTGTCACAGCAGGTCCTTTTAGCTGAGACCTTTTGGTGTTTTGTTTACATGTATTCTTGCTTCTCCTGTTCAGTTGACCTTCACTTCATCGTTTCCTGCTGGCTAATGTAGCTGTTTTCTGTGATTTTGATGCGTACTCTGCCTGTGCTGTATTGTAGGGTTTCTTTACCCTTCACGCTGTCCAAGCAAGCTGAACCTAACTAATTGTATCCCTAATGCTTCAAGCATCAGTACCAGAGGTATGCATGGTTCACCAGAAAGTCCTTGTAACAAATCACTATGGAAACATCTCAGCTGATTATTTACTAATTCTGTGTATTTTAAAAATGGAAAAAGAAAAAAAAGAAAAAATAACCACAAGAAATGAATAACTGAGAAATTCATGCCACACACTTAGGAACAGATTTTATTAGCATATTATTCCTGAGCAGATTTTCCTAGCCAAGTGTAATTCCTTCTATCAAGGCTTCTAGATTATATAGCTCTACTTTTGGATGCACAGCGTTCAAGAAAAGTGTGATTTATTTCCCTACTAGAAATAAAAACTTCCTTTGAGGAACAATTTTAGAATGGCTTTGTGCCCAAAAGAACATGTACATTTTTTCTTCTCAGATGTAGTTGTGTTGTTACAAACTGTTACTTTTATGTTCTGGCCTGGGGCCTGGATGACAACTTTTTCTAATGGCATGGAAAATTGCAAGGTTTGTTCTAATAATGGTTGGGATATTGGTCTTACAACAGTGATTTCATATAGGATGGAGTATTTTAGATAGAAGTTTAATGTGATGTTTTGCTTATAACTAAAAACAGGTGGTCCGGGAAGTGGTAAAGGAACACAAAGTTTGAAAATCGCAGAACGTTATGGATTTAACTACATATCAGTTGGTGAACTGTTAAGGAAGAAGATTCACAGCACAAGCAGCAATAGAAAATGGAGCCTAATTGCTAAAATAATTACTACTGGAGAACTGGCTCCTCAGGTACAACAGAATTAAGTCTATCCTCTGTTAATCTTTGCTTTCTAATGATTTGTAAAAGTTTTACTAATGTGCATCATGAAAACACTTCATTTACAAAACTGAATAAATACTTTTTTCTCTCTGTGAAAGGAAACAACCATAACTGAGATAAAGCAGAGATTAATGCAGATCCCTGATGAAGAGGGTATAGTGATTGATGGATTTCCCAGAGACGTTGCCCAGGCAATCTCCTTTGAGGACCAAGTAAGAGATTGTTTTTATTCTTAAAATAACTGATAAGGTCTTTACAGCAGTTAAACTTCGTCAAATTAACAGGCAGATTCTGAGAAGTATTAGGTGATATTTCTAACCGAGCATTCCTCTTTAAATCTTTGCAAGTGCATTATTATAGATCGATAAAAGGTTATTCTTTTGTCTTACACTATAAAGAGAATATTCTGTAAAAAGACAGTGTGGTAATATAACCAATAATCCAAGACTCCAGTTTCAGCGCTGAAAATGCTCTCAAAGATGAAGGAGAAAATAACATCAAATCTAAAAAGTAATGTTTTGCAGATATTAATATTTGGGAAAAGGCAAGAACCATTATCTTTCCATATCTATTTCTTCAACTTAATTTGCATTAAGAGAAGCACACTTTAATCCATGCTTGTTCTCCACAATGCATTTAATCTCAAGGTTATGGCAGTGCACTGAAAAGATTCACATAAAATGAGGATTAAAATTACGTATGCTTTGTAAGTTTTTCTAAACAAGAAATAATGCTCTTTTTTTCTTTCTAAGAAACTTGCTGTGTTTTGTTTATTGTAAACTACAGTTCTAGATTTAGTCACTAAAACTGTATTCCCTCATTTTATTTGGATTTTTTTTAATGCGTGTAATGTTAAACTAATGTAAAAACACTTAAATTTAGTGGAAAAACAAACAGCTTCTGTCTTTTTCTGATCAAGCACTGTTAACATAAGAGTTATGGTCAAAAAAAAAGATTGCAATTTCAGTGCTGAATTTCTAGATTGCCTTTCAGGCAAAACATTTCAAAATACTTCACAATTGCTACTGTACCACCATTTCTGTACTTTGAATTCTAAGTGGCATTGGCAAGACAGAAGTAACAAAGGAAAGCAGTTAATGAGACATTTCATTAGTGTGTAAGGTATTCTGGGCAAAATTTAGAAGACTGAATTGAGGAAATTAAAGGAAACAGAGAAAGCAACATTACAGAAAATAGCCAATGACTACCAGCTATATCATGTTGTAATTAACAAAAGAGAAGATTGTCTAACACTTTATAAACACTAACCACTAACACCACTAATGCTTTATATAGACAAGGAGGTAATAGAAGAAGCTCAGGCAACACAGTGTCAGGGAAGTAGGGAAGGATGAACACCATGTTTCATGTGTGCTTGAACACACCCATTCAAATGTCTTTTAATACAATTTCCTAATTTAATATGAAACACTTCATACTTTATATAAGACCACATTTCAATCTCACTCACAATTAGATAAATATGGGAAAGGATAGAAAGAACACTCAGCAGATTCCCCATGGGAATTATAAAAATTTTATGGGAGCATAGGAAATAAGTCATTTAGCCTGGTTAGGGCACCCCCAAATTTCGACTTTCCTTCTGATCTATTATATGAGTATATCCAAATTCACAGAAAAAATGCAAAAGATGCACCTATTTCAACATAAAACAGCTATTTAATCTAGCAGGATATGTTCAATGTTTTATCTTGAATTTACATTTTGAATAAATAAAATATGCTTGCTATTTCTTTAAAGTTCTCTATTTAGTAAGCCATAATGCTACTCACGTAGGAAGTGTGGTCTTGTGATAACAGAAGTTGACTGTCAGCAGACTTGGATCCCCTCCACAGCTCTGCCACACTCTTACTGTACTGAGCTACTTACTTCCCCAGTGGCACCCATCTTCCCTCACTGTGAGGCTGAAAGTAAGCCATGGCATGTCACTTTATTTACATTAAATGTGCTAACATTTTTAAGGAGCTCAAAGATCTTTACATGGAAAGCACAACTGAGTTGTGAAGAATTTACTAATTAACTCTTGCCATAATTTGTGTAGTTCTGTAATTAAAGATGTGACTGGTGTTTTCCATAGATTATGAATGTTGTAGCTTTCTTGCTAGCAGTGTGTAGATTCATAATTTGTAATGAGGAAAGTACAAAATTGTTCTCATTAGCCAAAAAAGACAAGATGAGAAATAATGAATGGAAATTTCAGCAAAGGAAGTTTTGACTAAATAGTAAGACAGTTTCTAATTAGAGAAAGACTTATTAAACAATCAAATATACTTCAGAAGGAAAGAGTGGAATTCCATGAAACAGGAATAGTAAAATCACATTTCTGTAAAATATGTGACTTATTCTTACATCTTTTTTTTTTTTTTTAGAACATGGAGATCTATTGGTAAAAAGTTCTGAATAAGAGCTAATTATTCTTACTGTTACTAATTTCATCATGGATTTATTCTTACTTATTCTTTCAAATGATAACTTTAAAATAATTACATGCATATGTACCTGAAAACAGTAGAAAAGGTTGTGTAACACAAGCCGTTTTAAAGGTTACATTTAGGAGAACTGTCTAAAGATTCATATAATAGGAATTACTATTTCATTAACCATTTTTTCTCACTGCATGATCTCTTCATAACCACTAATTGTTTAGATTACATGGGGTCTAAAATTGTATAGTTTAGAACAGTAGAACGGTACATTATTATTTGCTCAATAGAGCAGCTAAAAAAGCTAAGACACTTCTGGAGATAATGAAGTAAATTAAAATACAGATTTCTGTAAGGGCAAACAATATTCCAATAATGTACTGGCTTTCTAAGTCTCTTCAACCATATTGGATATAGAGTAGATATCAGTGGAAAGCACTAGCATCAGAAACAAGGGTGGCTACTGACTTTTTCTTTATTACTTACGTGTGCTTGGATTATGTATTTGCCTGTGATTTGAAAAAAAAGCAAAAAAAAGTTTCATTTTGGAAGTAGCATTTTGCATTTTATACCTTTCCTCCTTTGACCTTATTTACACAGGCAAAAAGAGAAAAAACAAACTCCAGTAATATAGATATTAATAAAAGAAACAAATTACAGGAGTGAATTTAAGGATGAGTTACTAAACTGCATGGAAATATTGATAAGTAATACAAGATAGTAGGGAGAATAGGTAAGGCTGAAATGGGGACTGAATGAATGTGAGTAGAAGGGGAGACCTATAAAAATGAGGCTGCAAAAACCTGTGCATCTACTAATCTAAGCCAGCCACCTCCCCTATACCTACCATAGCTTGGGGTGGAGAGCAGATCCCAAACAACTGAAAGAAAAGGGGGCAATCTGTTTTGCTGCCAAACACTAAAACTATAGAGATCCCCAAACCTTCCTTACTGAACTATTTCGTATACTATAATAGGAATAAACCTTGTATCTCCTATGAATAACATGATTTTCACCAGAATGAACTGTGCTGAGTTATTAAAAAAAATAATAATAATTTTACTTAGACAATGGCTCACTGTACTAATAGTGAAAAGGAAAAGGAGGGTTGCTTGGTTTCTTTTGCAAACATATGTTGAAAAATAAGTGTACTCTGTTTGTAGACACCTTTAACATAAGAAAAGCAAAATTATTTGTACCAAAAAAACCCTTCAGCTTTATAGTTTACATTAGCTGTTACTGAGGCATTATTTGAGCTTTCATCATCTATCTTCTGAAAAGGTTACAGATGTGTAAGTAGATGTATATTATATGAATGTATAAGGAAGTATGCAAGTATATATAGATGTATATGTATCTGTGAATTCTAGTTCATAGTTCTAGTACCTGCCTGAGTAGTCTTGAAGTATTGAAATATACAGTGATAATGAATTCTTGTTAAAATTCACATGTAATTGCTCTTGATACTGCCGACACATTTTTATTCCTTTGCTAATCCAGAAGCTGAACATTTTTCTAGGAAGAAATTTTAATTTTAGTAAATGAGTCAAAGCAAACCAACTTATGTTAACATTCCCAAACATAGGTATAGCTAAAAAGATTACATTTTTCTCATTATTATGTTGCCAGGCTGTCTCTTGTGGACAGTAAGTACTGGAAGTGTTGCTAGGCAGAAGAGTATTAAAACATTACATCTCAGCGATTAAAGTGCTTAAGATAAACCAAGATATCGTTTGCACTCATAGGATCACAGTATTTCTTTTCCTGTTCAGGACTAGAAGCCACAGGGAACAAACATAGCTTCCAGATAAAAAGTCAAAACAAAATAAATGTAGAAAAAAAGCAGTTTACACATCTGAGGAATTTTATATTTGAATTAAAGATTAACTTTTATTATTTTATCCAGTTCTGTTCATATCACTGCTCCTTTCACTCATATATTTTAAGTAGAAAAGGTGACTGCTAGGTGTCGTCAGTGATGTTTTCAGATTTTCAGCAGTGCTTACCAGCCAGCAGCAACTCTGCCATTATGGTCACTTGATTAACCATCTTTATTCTTAATTTACTCTCATTGTAAACTAGCTTTCTTTCACTATATTATTACTTTCATTTAATCATTATTAATTTTAGCCAATGAGAATTCAGAACCTTGATTATTGGTGGAGTCACTCAGCTTTCTCTGAATACATAACATTAACTTACCTCATAGAAAGTCTCAGATTTTTGCCAAATTATCATTTTCCCTTTTCTTAATTCGTGGTACTTTTAATAAAGTCTTGAACTCATGTGATTATGAGAATCTCACTTTAAAACCAAGTAAGTTTCAAGTGGTCATGCTTGGGAAGAAAAAGTAAAAACATGAATTTGAAGAGCTTAAAGGCAAATAAAAAGAATTTCCAGATCATATATTTGCTTCAGACATCTGAGAATGTCTGGATTTTATCATTTAAAAATCCTTGTGATTGGTGCTAGCATTGCTTTCCTACTGATTTATCCTTTCAGTTTGAGACATATAACTACCCATAAACCAGAAATTTCTAAGTAATTTCATATCCCTGCTGAGTACAAATGCTGCAAAGTTGTTTAGATTCCAAGCACACTTTGGAAAATGCCAAGAAGAAAATGGTTTGCTTACCATTAACCTGTCCTCTTGAAATTCAGCAAGTCACTTACAGTACTGGCATGTCCAAGCGTGCTAAATATCTTTCTTCAGCAACACTGTAATGAAATGTCTCTGATTGGTGTATTGAACTCAGATGAATTGTGGAGAAAAAAATGCACTTTGACTTGCTGTCTGATATCTCAGATGCTGTTAAATTTTTACCCTTCCATGGAAAAATAATTTCTCACTTCGGTATTTTCCAGCTAATTGCATTTATTACCCTTTTTTTCCTATTTTCAGTCATTTGTAGATAAATTTTCCTTTCAGTAATTTCTTTTTCACCATTTAACACTGTTAATTTCAGTCAAGTAAGTACAGCTGAATTTTGTAAGTGTAGAACAGATATTAGAATTAATGAATACAGATTAATGTATATCTTAATTCCTTGATAAAAGGAAAGGAATATTTTTTGGAAAATTATTTGATAGCTTTTTACATTGGTGACTTATGGCCAGGGTGATAGGATGGAAGTTATCTCAAGATTTTATTGTGCTTAAGTAAAGCAAACTTTAAAAGTGACAGAACTGGATGTTCAGAAGAACAGACTTCTTGTCAGTACTTAATGGGCTAAGGAAGCAGTACTGTTCCCCCAGGTCTGATATTTAAACCTTCAATAATGACATACGCAGTCCTGTTAAAGCCTTTAGCCTTACACCTAGAGATGTAGGTGTATGTGGCCCACTGCCAAACTCATGCTGTGCAAGGAACTTCTGTAGAAAACTTGCTCAGTCACTAGCCAACAATTTGTGCTTCAGAACAACTAGTAAAACATTGTGCTGAATGTAGACATACTGTTAACTGTTAATTAAGAAATTATATATTCTTTGCAATTTTTTTTCTTTTGTTGCAGTAAAGCTATCTTTTCTGCATCATAATCTGTACATCATCATCACCTCTCTCAGTCCACAGCTTCTACTTCTTCCCCAGAATCTCCAGTCTCAGACTGATAATCCTCATAGATAAAATTCCTTATTGAGTATGTATACCTAATCATCAGGATGAGGAATAGAAGGACTACCACAGGCTACATCGCTGTGTTTCCTCTTGTTTATTCTCATTGGCCTTATGAATTTTACCTTACTTTCTTCAAAGCCTTGGTTAAACAAGAGAACTGCAGGATGGTCTTATAATTCATCTCAGATTATCTATTTTCTGGGAAAGTACTCTTCTTACTAGTCAAGGTAGCCCAAGCAGAGTTGTTCCGTCTCTGGCCATTACACTGGTCCTTGATCCTTGGGAAGAAAGTGAATATGGTTCAAAACCAGAAAAGGAATTTGATCAGCAGGATTTATTTTTTGATAGATGATTAATGATTTTGTTTCTCTAAAACAAGAAGAAAATATATGCAAACAGTCCGGTAGAGATGGAACTATATATAGCTAATAGTTAATTACAAGAGTGAACACTCATACAATATATATAAAGTAACTTGCTAGTAACCTCTACCAGTTGGAATAAAAAGTACTGTTAAAATAATGATGATTGTTCATAAGCTGTTAGTTAAGTTTCCTCATGAATATGTAGTGGAACATTCAAGGAATCAAAAAACAGAGCATTTTTGTCTTTTGCCTAATGAGGAATAATGACAGAGTGTAATCATCTAATTTTCTAGCAAGCAACAACTCTACTCTCACTAATAAGAGGGAATGTAGAAAATATCCCCAGAGATAACAAAACATCTTTACACTTATAGTGCTTTACCTCAGTGACACTACTGACTTGAACAAGATTACTCTGAATTTACTTCCTTGCACCAGTTTAGGAAGAGGATTTGGATCCAAAGACATTAGGAAATACTCACTAGTAAATACAGTTCTAAAAGCATGAGAGAACCGAGCACTTCCTACCCAATGGTTTTATTTTGAGTTGATGCCATATGTTCTTTGTCTCATTTAAAGCTCAGAAAGTTATTCATATCCAGAAAGCTACATGTACCCATAGGCCATCATTTTCCCTTTGGCTGAGTTCCAATTAGTAAGTAAATAGTCAAATTTGTTTCCCTGAGCCTCAGAGTCTCCCATACCAGCTCTGTTTTTAGAAGAAAATTATGACTTCCTATAACTTATGTAGTTATTTCTTTATCCAGAATTCAACATAGGAAGTATTTCCACTAATTTTCTTGGGAGTGAGCTGTGTCCGGTTATTAGTAGACTTGGATAATATTTATGACAGAAATACATGTTATCCCTTTCCTCTCTATTTGCACTATTTCCTATGTATTGCCTGCAATACACATTTTTTATATTTTTTTTCCTTTTACATGCTTTTTCAGCTCTATTGTAGAGTTCAGAAATTTAAAGTTAATCCAGCTTTAAATCCTTTTATGCATATATATACATTCCCATATGTATTATATATAATCATAGATTTAGAAGTAGCATCAAATAAACAAAGATGGTCAGGTAAAAATTATTCAATATGCATTCTCTTTTTTTTTCTTATAAAACTGACTATAAGAACAAAATCTGCACATATGGAACATCATGGGATGACCTGTATACAAAAATTATGCTTCAGAAAATGTTACTTTGTTGTATATGTATACATATTTTTCTTCCTATAAACGTAAAGTATTTAGTCATTTCTATGGTGTCAGCTTTTAACTTCAAGAACAACCTTTAAGTGAAAAAAAATTGATTGTGTCATTAATCTTACTGTTCCTTATTTTTGCTTTGCTCTAGGCACATATCAGTGTGAATTACATGTCCATTACCAACACAAAAATTGTTTAGCTGAGGATAAAATGCAAGTGTTTTATCTGTTGCTTGTTGTGGTAGTAAATTGAAAATTTCCTCTAATACTAATACTTAATCACATTACAAATCTAAACCCCATTTTCTAAGCAAGCAAATCTTACAGTGCAGTACTGTTCTCTCCATGCTTTGTATCTGAGCAGTTGAACAGAATACTGAGTTCTTGTGTATGGAGTTTCTGTTGCTCTCTTCATTCAGAAAGATATTGTGGGAACCTCCCCTCCTTAAAGAAAGGCCTTGTCACAGTAAGCAGAAGACAGAGATGCAGAAACACCCAAATGCCGTCTCCCTGATTCCTACCAGCTTTGGATTCCTGCTCTTTGGCAGGACAAGGGGTCTTTTCATCAACCATCTGTCCTTTGGGACAATCTGTGTATTCGCACTATCAGTTTATTATAGAATATGATACACAACCACAAGGAAATGGTTTCTTTAATATCTTTACTCGTACACATTTCTGGACCCGACCTTCTCACCCCCTGCCACAAGGAGCATTTTGGGAGTAAGTGGCATGAAGAAATCCAGTCCTTCTGCCTATGCTGCTTCTATACACAGGATCTTTTCTGCAGATTGAGTTCAAAGGCACAACTTATTTCCTATTTATAAAGCTCAACAACATTTAGTTTTGAGTTTCAGAAATAGGTTTGTTTTCAATGAGTCATAAAAAACATTACCTTTGCTAGGAAAAAGCGATTCATACTTATTTTTATGTAAGAGAACTAGACATATTGCCAGAGAAGTAATCCCAGATGTCTATATGTTCATACTAGTCTGTTACCTTCCAGCTTAAATTTATAAGTCTTGCAGGCAATTGCAGTTGAGGTAAACGGGAGCAGTGTTTCATGAAAACAGGAGTGAAATATTGATTGCATTTCACAGGTTTACCCTGGAGGTCATAAAGTGTGTAGGAGAAATATAGAAAGTGGTATTAGATCTGTATACCCTTGGATGTAGAAGAGATGATACTCTTTTGTATACCTAAAAACAAACAGCGAAGTATGCATACATGTTTTTTTATGTACTTTCTAACAGCAAAGATGCGTGTTCTACAAATAACAGATGCATTCATAAAGATATCACTTAGAATCTATTTCATATTCCTATCTCAAAAAGTGAAATACCTTTTAACTATTTTTTCCCACTTCAAAAATCTTGTAAAAGGTACTTAATTTGAAACTGGGCTTCATAAATTTAGAATTGTAAGTCTTCGTTTTCACTGACACACTATTTGAGTGAATAAAATGTATTTGAAAATGCAAAAACTGGAGTTTCAGAGTAAATCCAAAGACCTTTTCTGTTATTGCTTGTAAGGACTTAATTCTTCTGGAGAACTTGCTATTTTAAAAAGCATTGTGAAGTAATTAAAAGCCTAATTAATTGATTTTCCACAACAATTACTGTACCAAAAAAATGCACACACACAACAGACCAAAAGCATGCTTTCACATTTTGTTAAAAAGGAGCTGATGCCTGAAGTAAACCCAGTTTGTGGGAATCCAGCAAATGAGAACTCACACACCTTATACAGGTCATGGTGTCCTTCACATCCTTCCCTTGTTGTGAGATGACTCTTATTTATCTACCATTTTTACTAAGAGCTGAGATTCACTCAAATATGTGTCAAGCAGGAGAATTTCTCTTTGTTTCCTTTCCCCTTTTCCTTTAGGGCTACTTATCCAGGGGCAACTGTTTGTTATAGCTAGTCTGTGTAAGGCTTGGTGTTAAGCGTGAAGTTACATTATATAAAAATCTATATAAAAGTGCTTAGGTTTGCAATCAGGACGGTCTGTTAGGACTTCATGGGACTCTGTATGTGGTAGATGCTAGATATGAAAATGTTCAGGCGTGAGCACTGAAACTGGGGACAGTGCCAGCTACAGCTGGAAGCATTTGACGATTTCTCATCCGGCTTATGAGCTAGTGTTAGACTGTTAGCATCAATGGAAATGGAAGTACTAAATAAAACTGCACATTTGTATAAACTGCTTTTGTCCCTCACTTTACTAGTTGCTGATTTGCAGCTACAGTTTCTGAATTAATGTCTATTTAGCATTCCTTAGCATTCCCATAATTCATAATGTAACTAAGTTATGCCATTTCTGAAATACTGCCTTTTTTTTAACTATTATTAGTTAAAGTATGAACTTATTTGTTTTAGATAAATAAGGACAGCAGAAAGAACTTCATGCTTGTGTGTGAGAACAAATAATCTCCTGCTAATCTGTAATCATATGAAAATGTGCACAGCGCAATGGAATTTATTTTTATCTCAAATGCTTCATACAGAGAATTCTAATACCTTTTAAAAGGCAACAGTTAGCTAAGGAGAAAAGGATTTTTAAGTGAGTCTTTACAGAGAGAAGTTTTTTTGTTACAAAGTACATGAAAGAGCAGAATCAGGACAGAAGTATTGCGAACGCAGTTAATAGACACTTGTAGTTAATAGACACTATCTCCCAGGCTACAATCCATTCAGTTCTGCTGTCTGAACAGTGTCTCCTGTTTTATGTACAATATGTAGTAAAGAACAGTGGCTCTAAAGACTACCTGAAAATATTTAGAAGCATTTGTAAGAAAGGGGCGCTCTCATAGCTTTCTCGTCCATCAAACCCAAAGAATCTGCCTGCTATATCTATTCAATAGCGGTAGTTATTGAAAGGCGTGAAGAAAGCTGGTGTAGCTATAAGAGTAGCTTGAATTTAACTGTGAAAGAGCAAAACTTCTGAAGGTTTTTTCCTCTCTGCCTGAGGGTTGTGCTTCCTGTGAAATAGGGCAGGTGTGGATGCAACATACTAATCTAACTGGATGGGAAAAAATAAAGTTATCTTAAACAACAAGTTGCCTTAAAAGTTGTCTTAAACAAGTTGCCACATACAACCTCTTGAAAAGTACACTGATGCTCAAGTCAGATTTCAAAAAGCAAAGAGAAGAAGGTTATAAGACTGCGTAAATATGTCAGGGCTAGGAAGCATTCAGGTAATTCTAAAATGCATTTACTAGTAACAACTAAAAACACAACAAGAGACAAGCATGATTATCGTCATTCTTTTACAAGGAAAACTAATTCTTAGCAAGAGTGTGCTTAAGTCAATGGGTAAGTTTACTGTGGATCCTGAACAGATCTCTTTTCACCTGGTCCTAAACATCAGTTAGCTCTATAGTGGCTGCTAGGCTTCACATGCCGCCTTATAGAATGGTATTTTAAATAAAAATCATGCAGTTATTTGCAGAATATGGGACAATGATTTTCATTTTAGCTACTAGAATCTTCTGCTAATGCAAAGGAGAAATATATAGCTTAGAAAGGGTCTCTGAAATGACATAAAATGCTTTCATTAAGGTTTTCCTTAAAATTTCAAGGTGAGTCATAAATAGTGACATAAGACAAGCTCTTTCCCAAGCCTATGAATTAGGAAAGGAAAAAAAAAAGAAGTTAATCAAGTTCTGGATTTGAATAAATGTAACATATCTGAACCTCGCTTAATAATGGAGTATTTTTCTGCTGGATAGTCAACTAGATTGACAACTTTTTGAATTGCTCTTTCCACAGATCTGTACCCCGGATTTGGTTGTATTTCTGGCATGCTCCAATCAAAGGCTGAAAGAAAGGTTGCTGAAACGTGCTGAGCAGCAAGGGAGACCTGATGATAACCTGAAAGCTACACAGAGAAGATTAATGAATTTCAAACAAAATGCTGTCCCACTGGTTAAATATTTCCAGGAAAAAGGGCTAATCATCACAGTAAGTCTTTTTATACATTTCGTAAAATTCAGAAGTCATTGTAGTTATATTGGGCTCCTGAGATCTTTGCTTTAGGATAGGCCAGATGAGATAAATTATGTTTTAGATTTATACACCATGGTTTCTAAAGACAAATTTTCCCTTTTTTTTCTGTAGATACAAAGTGAAAACATACTTTCAATTCTTTATACTATTGTCTGTGAAATCCATAATATATTATTCAATTGTGATGCTAAACAGTTGTATGAGAATCAAAGGGCGCGTGTGTGCATGCATGTGTATACATAAGGACTTGAACCATCTTTTTAAATGCATAGCTCCAAGACAATTATACCAGAGTTAGCCAATCATTTTCCACATTTTGAAAGACTGTAGAGGAAGACTGAGGTAGAAGCTGAATAACTGTCAGGAGGAATATTTTCAATAAAATGCAGCAACACAGAATGAAAGTCATCTGGGTGTAGATGACAAGGAGACCATGTAAACACCACGTCAATCATATGCAGCAGGCATAAATTGCTCCTCCAACTGACTGATTATTTGCATAAAGGAAAACACACTTTTGAAACACTGGTTGCTATTTCAGTGCAGGAGTCTTGTGCTTTGTGCATAGTCATATGCTTTTTGGTTGTTTGCCTTTGGGGTATATTAGGAAGGAGCAGAAAGCAGAAAAAAAAGCAATATAATCTAACAGAGAGACACTCTTTAGCTGGAGTGAAGCAGTACACCCTCTTCTAGAAGTTTATAAAAATGTTTACTGATGCCAGTAATAAAAAGCCCTTAGCTTATCTCATGGTTTTCACATGGTCCTCTAGAAAGTTTAACATTTCAGATACAAAGAAAATTACACTGTAAATGTTGGAAATTTGTAAGTATTTCTATCTCTGCTATATTCAAGGAAAGAAAGACTATCATACTCAAAACTGTATGCATAAATAAAACCAAAAGTAATTAGTGAAAGTAGGGCTAGGTAGTACTGTAAAAGTATTGAAGTGCTTAATCATGTTGAAATCAATGAGTAGTAGACAATGGTTGAATTATTGACACGTTCTAAATTACAAATTGTGGCTGACTGTAATAGTGTACAGAACAAGGTACCACATATCATGCTGTAAGAACATAAATGGCCTGTTTTATTTACTGGGACAGCCTGCGTAGTTCACGCTGGCCTATTCTCGCAGCAAGTGTGAATTAACTCTTATCAGTTTCAGTGCTGATCAGGTTCACCAAGGGCTAAAACCTTCATAATTATCAATGGTAATCTAATGGTGTTAGTACTCCTAATAACACACTAAATCTTTCTGGAGTTTCAAATAAAAATCCCAGGAAGTTGTCATATTGTTTTCTGGAAAGAGTATCTGTTCAGTTTGGAGGCTTTCATTAGCTCTATTAGGAAGGGAGGACTGAAATTCTTAGCAATTATTTTACATTATTGAGGTAGTATTTTGTGACATATCTATAGCCCTTTCAAGTGCTCTGCTAATAGAAAGCATACTTAGCTATTCAGGGAAGATGCATTTTTTGCAAATAAAGTCTCAGTGGGGAACTTGCTAAAATTCCTTCTCTGTGATGAAATCTGAAGAGAAGAACCTTTTTGCTACAAAAGTTTAGTTTTCTACTTAGAAAAAAATTTAGCCTAATTTCTTGAGAGTTCTAAAGATAATTTAAATTATGGTGTGAACCTTAAATGTATCTTTGCTTTTTGAAAGATATATGGGCAAAGAAATGATAACATGGCAACTGGCTGTTTTATTACTGCTCATTACTAAACAAAGAAGCACTGTATGCAGAAAACACTGACTTGTCAAAATGTCAAAAAAGTCTTTAGTGTGAAAAAAAAAAGACTTGGTTTTGTCTCTTAACTATATGGTCTCCGTTGACAGTATAGTAATAGACATCATTTTCATAGACCTCTAGAAATTTCTCTTCATTTACATCTGTGTATAAATAAAGAAAATTAGACTTTGGAAGGCAGACTTTATTGGTCACATGCCTTATCTATTACTTTTACAGTGCAGGCATTTTTCTCGTGTTGCAAAAACAGGAGGCAGCTGTAGAATAAAGCCCTGGGAGTTAAACACATTGGCAATTTGATGGCTCAGGGGTTTAGGGATCCTTTTTTGTAGTTGATAAAGAATATATGCAGCATACCTGATTTTCATAGGATTTCATTGCAAATGGAAAATGCATTTTGCACATGCCCAAGACAACTAAGCTGGTGGAGAGTAAATGAAAGATAACAGTAGGCAGGAAATAAAAATAGATTATGCATGCATACTACATATACATAAGCAACTGCTTACAGGGGAAGTAAGCAGTTGAAAGCCCTATGAAGAGACTTTTTAAAAAATAGATGACATTGAAATGAAGGGAATATTTTAAGTACACCTAAAAAGTACATACCCATTACAGCAATTTGTAAATTTAAAACAGTATTTTTTAAAATGGTCATTTGCCCCAATTCATTCCTGTTCTTACTGCTCTTTGTATAGACCAACAGGAGTTCTGATGTTCCTCTGACAACATAATTTCTTTTAGGGTGTTCATTTTGTTGAATATTTTTTCAATGGAAAATGTAAGTGTGTTTCAGCTAAGTTCCAGTCCTATTCCTTTAATCAAATGGCACTGCAGATAACAGGTATTTTCTTATTCTGTCTAATGTTTTCTGTCACTTGAAGATCCTATTGTTTCCTTCACTGATGAACTTGGCCTTTCTTTCTGAGGAAAAAAAAAGGAAAAAAAAAAGAAAAAAAGAGAAAGCATATACTTTTTTACAGCCTCTGGAGTTCTTCAGATTAGTTTCATCAGTGGGAAAGGCAGAAATTCATAAAGTCTAAGAACCACTGCAGTCTTCCTCATCATCTAGCTCTTGGTGAAAGGCATATATATTTAGCTCACATTTTTTAGCATGTGCATACATAAAATACATGTAATATTAACACTTCTACAGACCTTGAAAGTGCTTGTGCACACTATTTCCCAGCAGCAGGAGAAAGTGAGAAAGAAAATCACATTTGCCCTGCTGATTAAAGTATTTCAACACCTTGCAGGTTCAAAACTGTGTGGATGAGAACAGTGTAAGAACTTGAGCAGCATAAAATAGAATAAAACTGGCCTAATTCCTGGAGAAGTGAAGCCTTCAGGCAAGGTCAGGATAGACCGAGAGAAAAGAAGAAAGATTTACATTTTTCTTAAATCCCTGCCTGCTCCTTGTCACTGTTGTTCAAAGCTCTAAATCTGTAAATCTCTACCCAGCATCATAATTCTACCTAGGGAAAAGCAGCAAAGCCATCTGTATTATAGACATACAATTTTAGAACTGTAGCTCAGATTTTAAACTTAAAGATACTATTCTTCATCAATAAATAGATTTTGACTAAATATGACTAATGAGCAGACATTTGAGACAACAGCAGACATAGTCAGCTGTTAGACACTGTATGAAATGGTAGACAGTAAAATGTAAAAATCTAAATTCTTCTTCCCTCCTCTCTCCAATCTGTGCATGGTGTCCCTGCTTGTACAGTCTGTTGTTAGTAACTAGTTTCTAGGGCCCTATATATAGTAATTCTAAGGAGCAGGAAAGCATGACCAAATTCTTTTTGAAAAACGCCTCTCTTGAAATAATGAAGTTGGGGGATCCAAACTCTTGGGTTATTGTTCAAATTTAACAGATTTATAAGCATCATTATAATTAAGAGAATCAAGTATTTGATATTTTGACAAATTCATGGTCTTTGTTTAAAGTTGTTTTTAGCAACGTGCTAGTAAGTCTGACAATAAAATTTGACTTTGCTGAGTCAAATGCTATTTCTGAGCTACAAGACATTAGTAATACATATCAGAATATTGGATGTGGCCTATATAGAACGTATACTGACATTTATTACATCAGGTTTTAAGAAATCTTAGAGCATTACATATTGCTTATCAAGACGCTAAGCCACAGATTATCAGGAAAAAAGTTATGGTTAATTAATTTTTGAAAGTGAGAACATGTAATTACCTAGATAAGTACTCAAGTTTTTAGCAGAGTGTCTTCATTGCTGTAATCTTCCTGCTGTTTAGTAATCATTCAGATTGGCATTTTAGAATACAGTTTATTTGGTCTCAGCTGCTGACATGTCAATTTGTACCTGTACACAGCCGTGCAAATAAATCAAATAGAGGTTTGGCCTTGATTAGGAAACCTCAAAATAAAGAGATATGATGCTATCTAGTATAGATAGCTGAATAATCACGGAGAGGAGTCTCAGATCACTGGCTTAGAAAATCTCCCTGCCACCCTTATTAAGGCTGCTTTCAGAAAGTGAAGCTGTTCTTTGTAGAACTAATTAAGTATCTATTGGTCCAGAGAGGGAAAGAATATTGCAAAGCCCTTGTGCTAATGACAGCACAAGTTTCAATACTCATCTTACTGGAGACAGGATTAAGCCCAGTTGGCCTTATTTAAAGTAATTCCATGTAAGCATATTGCTTCAGCATCAGCCCTGCTGAGTTAATATGTGTGTAGTTTTTGGAACAACAATAACAACAAAAAAGGTTTGTTTAGTGAGACAAAATTGTTAAACATTAAAAGAAGATTCTGGACCTTATTTAGACACTTTATACAGCCAGGATAGGATCTTGGGGCAGAGAGTCTGGACATGACTCTTTTTTTAAAAAACTACCAGTCCTATGCAAAATAAAATGGCATTCACATAAGTCAGAGAAGTAAAAAGAGCCCACAGAAAGCAGCTGAAGCTGGATTTTTTTAAATACAAATTTAGAAGTTAAATAGTTGTGAGCGAAGGAAATAGCTTACATAGCTGTCTGCCCTCATTAGGATCAAACAAGCCTAATGGCTATCAACTGTCACAGGAAAATTCCCCATGGAACTGAGTTATATAAAACTTTCTCCCAATTTGGTTGTGAAAGGGGTTTTACTACAGCATTTTACACTGATGCAAACTTTAGCTACAGGCTGCGACTTACCAATACTCTCACATTAGTTATAACACATTTCTAGAGTTTCTGTGCAATCATATAGCTGCCCAGTCTGGGTTTTTGGGATGAGTTATTTTTTCTGTTCATTTTTTTTTAATGTCCTCTCTGAGGACTGAGTCCAAAAAAGTACTTTAAAGTACTAGCTCTCCTCCTCATTCTACCTTTCTCTCCATCCTGAGAAACATAATGCTCTTGCAGCAACTCTTGGGAGCAGTCCAGAGCTTATCATAGACGTGTTAAGAAAAAAAAGACATGAAATAAACCTCTGCTCTGCTTCAAAACCCGATTGCAAACTGCTACCAGGCAGCTCTCCCAAACTAGATTACAGTAAGGAGCACAGAATTTACACCTGCTTTGGCAAAAAGCAGGAACGACTAGTTTTGGGGCCAAACTCTTCTCGGTGATAGCCGGTAACAGGACAAGGGGTAATGGGTACAAGCAGAAATACAAGAAGTTCTATCTCCATGTGAGGAAGAACTTCTTTCCTGTGAGGGTGATAGAGCCCTGGAACAGGCTGCCCAGAGAGGTTGTGGAGTCTCCTTCTTTGCAGATCTTCCAAACCCGCCTAGATTCCACCCTGTGCCCCGTGCTCTGGGTGTCCCTACTTGAGCAGAGGGGTTGGACTAGATAATTTCTAGAGGTCCCTTCCAAGCTTAACCATTCTGTGATCCTGTGAGTTCCTCTTGTTTGTATGTTACTACTTCTTGTCCATGGAGTATTGCATTAAGCAATGCTTTAGAAAAAGAAAATAGCCCCCCCAAATCCACACCCTAGCTCCCTGGAATAATTCTAGGGATAGAGAGTGTTAGCCACCACCTCCCACTTCTGCTCTTACTTCTCAGCTACAGGATCAGGATCTCATTTAAATTCCATCTGATGCCTTCCATCTACAATTTTTGGCTGTGAATTGGTACAAACTTGTCAGGAACAGCTTCCCTCAAACTTAGCATCATCTACATCCTAGCCTAGCCTTTTTCCCCACAGATCACAAGCTTGGAGCTTTGCCAGCTGTGCATATGCAAGCATGGGAAAACACCTTGAAGGCAGAAATTCTGTGCTGAGGTGAACCACTAAGTGCTCCAATAAACATGATAGTGTGATGATTTAAATAAGTACCAGCTCTTGAAGTCTTCCCCTACCTCCCAATAACTTGAATGCAGAGACAAACTGAAAAAACTGGTGACAGAAATATTCTATCATGAGTGCAGGGACCAAGTCCATTTAGTAACTCCAGAATAAGAGAGGGAATGCCATCTTGGATAGACATACTATTCCATATTTAATTCATTTTTGGCACTGTGAAAGTTTATACATATTTAAAATTAGTCTTATTTTACAGATCTGAACCTGAGTTCAGTATTTAATCCAAGTTATCAGGTAGTAAAGTAGACTATAAGAGTTATTTTAAAAAACATTCTACATATTCTTCAAGCCGTTCTAAGGATTTCATTTTAAGGTAATTAAGCTGTGTCCTTTGCATGAGTGTTACTTTCTAATTTCCTGTTCTTAGTTAAAGGAAGGATTAGAGAAGATTATTTTTTCTCATGCAGATGGACCTCATATTAAGAGCTCATCTTGAAAAAAAAAAAACCTGATCTCCAGGAAATCCAATGATCAGGACTACCGAGAATTCATAAGCAAAACTTTGCTATCCTAAAACGCACCTGTTTGGTAAAGATCCAGGAGAACTAAAACTGAATATCTGCCACCATTTGCTATAAATGCTAAACATGGCTTTCTTGTCAGCTCAGAAGTTCCATTGGTGATTTCTAACACTGTAGAAATCCTATGAAAAATCAAAGACTGCAAGTTTATATTCAATAGCTTCATTATTTTATGAGGAAAAAAAAAAAAACTTTCTGTTACTTCTGTTTGAAAAGTTTTGTGTGTTGACTGATGCAAGAAAGAACGGTCGTCTCAATTCTCACAGCCTAATTGTTGCCCATCTACTTCCACCTTTTTTTTTTTTTTTTGGCCACCACCACAGTCCTTCATGCCAGTCATGGCTTTGTAAATTGAGGACTTGCATATAAAATGTGGAATCTTTCTACTGTAATTTGCAGTGATAGTCAGCTACATATTTGGATTGTTCATACATCTGTTACCCCTTGATCTATCTTCTTCTAAATATAGTTTCTAAAATTATTTTGAAGTGGATCTTACAGACTTTGTCTTCCACTATATTTCTCCTCCTGCCTTTGACTACAATGTCAAAATGAAAATTTACACCCACATTTTCAAAGACATTACTTCAAAATTCTCTGCCCAACCTAGTATCTCAGACTTTTTATTGTATTCTACCCTGCATTGTATTTTGGTAATAATATAGTTTTTATAATGCCTAAGTCACCTTCTCCTCCAGCCAGTGCAAACTGCCAATTAGGCAATTTAAAAATATTATTTTCTCTAGGTTCCTACTGTGTCCTGCCTTCTGTGCTCTTTTAATCTCCTATAGAGAAAAGAGAGAAAAAAAAAGGTGGGGAAAAAAGGAAAAAAAACCCTCTCTTTATAAATGCACACCTTTACAGAAAGGAAGTCTAGCAGGCTAGCAGTGGAGGTTTTTTTCCCCCCACTGTCTTCAAGCTGTTTATTAAATTTGTCAGTCAAAATACACTAAATTTTTAGTAGTCCTCTGAGTCTTACCCCCAAAATTTTGCTATATAGATTGTACTGATTTCACTTGTGCCCAGGCTGCTCATCCCTGTTTCTTTTGAGGACTTTCTTGTTCTCTGCTCTCCTTCAGGCTATGTATTTGGCTTCACCTTGCTTTAATGACCACTAAAGATTGCTTGGGTACTCCAGTTTTTATCTCACATCCTGTTCACAGTGCATGACACAAATAATCTCAATTCCAGTACTGCGAGCAGAAGCTTTTCTTTATTTATGCCACTGACGCTCTCTTACACCTCTTGAACTGTAGAAAGAGGGTCAGGAGCCATGTGGATTCTGAAATCCTTTTGGTTTTGAGAACTATTCATTACATCCTTGAAATACAGCCAGGAGACTGCTCCTCAGGAGAATTTAGTAGGGTAATTGTAATACAGAGTAAGTATATCCCTATATTCCCTCACAGATTAGGTTTAATATTGGTAACAGAAACCGTGTCAGTGTTCCTTGAAAAGGTGTTTGCACGTAAACCCTTAGTTTTACAACCAGTTGTGTTACAAGTAACATTTAATAGGATTTACCTGATAAACTGTTTCACAACCTTAACAAGGAGTTATCATAACCCATTATAACTAACCTATATACCTTGAAAATAGTATATATAAGTTTAATGTCATACTTGCTATTTTTGCAATGAACAAGATTTAAATAAAATTGCAAAATCCTTTCCCCCGCTTTCTTCTCATTTAAAAATAAATATGCCCTAAAAAGAAAAAAATATATATTTATTAGAAAATGAAAGCATGAAAGCATGCAGTTACAGATTGTTCACTGCAGCATGTCTATCTTAAAAAGATATTTTAAAAGAATATTTAAAAAACGTGCTTGCCCAGTCAGCATATATAAATGGACCCTCTGTGGACTCTCACTTTCCCCACTGGTAGAAACAGGAAGTTATCCACAAAATGTTAGTTATCACGAAAATGGGATCCAGTCTGAGTCCCATGGACGGAATACTCAACCTTGGACGGAGTACTCTTAGTCAGTTCCCTTACTTCTTTGGTATAACTTTAATGCAAATTAAGCTTTAGAAATAATTGGCATCTGCTTTTACTGCTATACACAAGTAAAAGCAATAGAATTAAGTAAGAATCAAGCATCTTCTCTGGAGATGGACAGTGACTTTCAGAAGTTACTGAAAGCCAGATCACTGCAGTCCAAGCTAAAGGAAATTATATTTTTTTCTCCTTCACAGTAATAATTATCTGTGATTCAGGGGTTTACTCCAGTCACAGTAACAACACCTTCAAAAAGCACTTCAAAACAACACCAGCACTTAAACATCTGCAGATTTCCATTCCCCTCCTCAGGGAAAGGCAGTGCACTTCTATAATAAATTTCAAATAAATTTCACAATTACAGCTGGATACTTGCATAGAGATAACTGCCTGCTGGTATAGATGGGCTCCCAAGCCTCTGGTGAGGATACATTTTGAGAAAGAAGCGGCTAGAAATCAGGTAGCCAACTTCTATATGCTTATGCCTGCCGGTATCCTCAATCTTTACATCAGCACTGGATATTATTCTAGAAATCAAAGCTACAGCTCAAAACAGAAGTTGTGATCTTTATGCACACATTATAGCAAGGTATTTTTGCCTGTATTACCCAAGAGGAAAGGTTAGATGATTGCAGTTCTCCTTTCCAACCTTGAAACTGATTATTTTTCCAGGAACACACTTTTGCATCCTTAAGGGACTTCATCTCACAGAGTTCTTAATGACTTTCTATAATGCAAATACAATAACTCCAAACCTTATTTGTCTCCTCTGTGTGGATTTTTGTCAACTCTTTGCTTTCCCAGTCAAGTAAACAAAATAGTCCAAAACTGTATTAAATTACAAGGGCAGGGATTATTATTGTCATCTCACCCATTAATTTATTGCTAGGTTTTGAAGCTCTCTGATTCATGTTTTGTTTCAGCTGCTCCCTTTCACATTGTTTCTAAATTATCTGTTTATAGTTTGTTCCAGCAAAAGGGAATCATTGAAAGAAATTAGCTACATTTCTGCATCTGCATCTGTTACCTTTTCTTAAAAGGTCTTAATTGTGGAGAAAACTGCCCTTCTATCTTAAACATTTAGGTCATAAATTAGTGTTTGTGGAAAAGTCTCCAGTTACAAGGCTTTTACAGCTAATACAAAGTGAGTATCTATCCCTTTAATGATTCTTCTATAAGAACATAGCTGTGGAAGGGTGAATGAGAAATAATAATAATATAAAATATGATTTTCATTAAGTGCTTTCTGTTGAAGGAACACACAGATGTTGAGAAAAATAAAGTGGCACACTTTTTGCAAAGAGGTTTTTTTTGCATTAATGTTTTGCTTAAATTAAATTCTACTGTTAGCAGGAATATATGTTAAAACAACCCCCAGCAAAGTTTCAGAGCATCTTTCTGAGAGGGATTTAGGATTCATGGGAAAAAGAAGAATGATATTATATTAGGAAGCATTCTGTTTCTGCTCCATTTTTGTCATGTAAAATACAATACAGTGCTGTTTGTTTTCACCAGGACAAATCTAGAAAGAGAAGAAAAATGGACATATTCAAAAACACATAGAATAAATCCTTTACTTTCCCATTGATATCTGAAGGAATTTTGTCACTAATTTTGCTTTGAGTAGGCCTAGGAACCAGGTATCCAAGAACACTGTCTACAACTGGGCATTGAGATGTGTCCGTGATAGCCCAGAGCTGCACGCAGGGAAGTAGTTGTTGATTCACATTGTTTGACTGTTTCCACTAGTGCGGATGAGGTATTCCTCGTTTCTCAGGACCATTGATAATATACACCCCACGTCAGCCCCCATAAATTTTCATTTTTGGTCCCATCTGGATTTTCTATAGGAAAATTGATATCAAGAGAAGTGGTGTGTAGGCATGGAATAAAGGCAGGCAGCTAGAAACAAAGTAACCATAGAAAACATCAGCAAAGCCTCAGGCCTTGTCATCACAGTATGTGATTATTTTCTCCTCTGACAGGATAAAGTCTGATACCTTACATGTAAAGAGAACACTTTACAACTTATGATTTTGAAATTTAAGGACTCTAAGACACTTTTAACACCCTGAAAATAGTCTTTAATCTATAATGGTTGCAAGTCTGCTTTTAGAGAAAATCTGACTATTGGTATCAATTGCAACACATTAGTCCATATCCATTGCAGAAGACTTTGCCGGTTATGACATTTGATATAATAAGCTGTAAGATTTAAAAGATCTATGGTACTAAAAATGAGGGACTTATGTTAATGATCAGGGATTAGTATATGGTTGGAGAGACTCAGTAGCTAAATTTGACTGTCTCTACAGTGAAAAGTATGGCAATATATTGCAGTATTTTAAAAGGAGACAGTTTTCAAATAATGCCGGAAAAATGAATTAGAAAAACAGGTTCAGGCTTAATGTTGGTTGGAATTATTTTTTGTTTATAAGGATTTTTTCTCTCTCAGACTTTGCAGGTCTTGCTGTATTCAGCATTTTTTTAGACAAAAAGGATATAGGGAAAAATAAATCATTATCTCACTTCAAACTAAATCACTTGGAAGGAGAGTTGGAAACTAAAGTCTAAGATAATCATTCTGTTGGTAAACAAAATATAATGTATTCAAATTCCTGTGTTCCTAATTTATTCAAAAGCATCTCAAAGCGTGCAAAAATGCCCATTTTATCTTCATAGAGATAAGACCTCCCCCAAATTTTATGTGTACTATAAAAAACCAAGAGATTCTGCTTTAATATATCAAAAGTTATCATTTTCAGGAAGGGTTAGCCTATATGCCTGTAAGATTAGTTAAGGGAAGTGAATTCTGAAACACAGTGTTGTTGATCACATTCCTAGCAGTGCCTACAGTCTGCTTGCTTTATGCATTTATGTTGGTGAGCAAGGTACTCTAAACTGCATTAAACCAGAATGATGGGCCTGGTAATACCTACTTAGTGGTGGCACCTACTTTCCCTAATAAGTGAATATAACAAAATAAAGATTCTGGATTGTAGTATCTAGAGGGGAAGAACCCATTTTCTGCAGCCTCTGTTTTACCTTGACAGTTAGCTTTCTATTTCTATGTCCCTGAAAATCCATCTTTTCTTTCATCTCCATCCCTTGCTCCCCCTGAAACAGGGCTGGTGCTTGCAGCACAGTTTTAGTTTCTTCCTTCCTCCCAGCCACTCTCCTTTCTTCCGTTTTTCCCTTTCCATCAGTTCAGTGTTGGATTACATATCCTTCAGATCTTGATCTGCTCAGTTGCCTGCCAGGAAAGTGTTTTCTTTGTAAACTGAAGCAATAATCAGTTATAGCAGTTTCTCTAGGCAATATGCAAGTACTTTGTGTGGTTTGCTGGTTTGTTTTTGCAGTCAGTGATTGATATGACAATAATCTCCAACCACTATGGTGTTAAACCACGAGTGCTAGTTTCAGGTATTCTGTAATTGGTTTAGCTCAAACTAAAAGATATTGGGCAGCCAAAGAAGAAATTAAGAAATTATAATGAAAGGAAAGGTTATCAAGTTTTCTTTTTGACCTTGTTTGTTATTATTCCTCTTTCTTCTGAAAGACACACTATTGTCAGATTACACGGCTTCCTTGAGAACATACATAGCCCTTCTCAGACATCATTTCCCTAGTCAAAGTGAAAGCTGCTCCAGTTCTCTACAGTGAATAAGTTTTCTTCTTATTTCCTTGATCAACAGAGTGGTCATTCCCTGTACTGCCTTGTTGACAATACATCCCTTAAACATTTGTCATATCTTCTTTCTCATTTGTAACCCGTTTTATTAGTCAGTGCTTCCCTAAAATTACATTTCATTCAATAGCCTCTGGGCAGAAATATTGCCAAAAGCTTTTGAAAAATTAAATAAATTATGTCAGTCAGTTCCATTTCATCCACTTTTTTTTTTTGTTACAATATTTTTAAAAAATGCTTTCAGCCTACGTGATCATGTGTGGTTTTGTCCTATGTTTGTTTCCAAAAAATACATTAGATGCAAGTATGTCATATTTCATGATAACTAAACCAATAGTTTCTGTCAGTATCTCCTTAGCTTGCCAGTTTTCATTTATAAATCAAATAGTCTCCTTTATGTTCTGAAACAACATGCTCCAATAATTTAAGTCAACTAAACAGAACTTTCTGGTACAGAGAAAAGAGAAACAAAAATAACAACAATCAGTGCACTAACATCTCAGTGCAGGAAACAAATTCATGTCCTTCCTTAGGCAACACAGTTGGAAGTTGGTCTTACAAGCCCAGCCTGAACTCTAAATGACATTTGCTGAACATTACCCTAGATTTGGCACAAGTCTTGCTTTAGAGATAAATATTTCATTGAAAGATGTCACTCAACTCAAAAAGACCAGGGGAATACTCACTATCAAGGATTCCAATACCTTTCCCAAATTTATCTGCATAGAGAGCACTACCAGAAACACCACTTATCCTAGGGCAGAACTGTAATAGAGGAGCTGGTTAGTTGATAAATAGAATTTAGAATTTAGGCAATTCCAAGGCAAATAGGAAAAGCGAGTATGACACTTTGAATAGCTACACCTGTTGCAGATCAAACTATTTATATTTCTAGTATCTTAGGTACCTAGAAACATGAAATTACTTCCTGAATTAAATATTGATCTACTGCACACCACAGCTAATGTTTAAACCGGTGGTATATCCTATGCTATGCTATAGCACTTGTTTTTAGATCCAAGTCATTAATTCCCCCATTTTGTTAACTACTTAAATCTCAAGTGGAAATTCATGCAGGACTTCTTAGCTTTCAGTTAATATACACTTTCTTAGAAAATTCTGCTTATACAGAGGCAAAAATCATATTTTGTTAATGATTGTTATAACTTCATCTATCAGTAAGAGATTAGCCTACAGTATTTTAGCATTTTCATTCATAATCTTTGCTACAAAAGCCATGGGGAGAAGCACTATTGAGCTTGGTAGGAAATACTTTGTGCACGTAACAGCAACGGAGGTGCCTTTCACTGGAGCAAGGTGCAGAGTATCACTGGAAGAAAAAAGCACTGCCTGTAAACACTAGTTATTTCCTCAGATGTTTCTAAAATTTGTTCTAGCTGCAGTATTTGGATTACAGTTGATGCAGGAAACCTGTGTTGAATATATTCATTTCAAGTGACCATCTGCCACATACAGTGCATGCTGCAGGTATTTAGTTTTGTTTTAAATGAAATGAACTGTGACCTTGAAGATCTAGTAGTACTGTAGTAATGGAAAAACAGATACATTAGCTTCATTCATGAATAAATAGCTCTACACACAAACATTGGTTAACATCATCTGGCTTTAGGGCTTATCTGGGAAATAGTGTGGCATATGGCAATAAAAGTTAAAGGTATCAAGGCAGCTATTTACTTCATCATATCAGTAAACAGGGCTGTTTCGGTGAGCAGGAGATTGTGAGGACCAGGAAGATTCCCACACTCCTTTCACGTGATGGCAAGGGAAACATAGGAATAATAATTTGGCCTTAAGTGTTGTTTGCACAGCTCAACTCTATGAAACTGGGTTTCAAAATTCTGCAATATCGCTGTTAGCTCCAGTAATGCAAGCATAAAGAGGGTTATTGCATGTTAAGACAGAGTGAACTGTTAGAGCCAAATGAGGATTCTGACAGCATCAGTAATGTCTTTCCCCATCCTCTAGGTTTAGATTTGTTGTACTAAAAATAGAACAATTTCTTCTAGACCCAGCAGAGTCAAGACTTAAGATCTCTCCCTCAGGCTGAACATTTTCCTAGGTTCTTCAGGAATAGACTAACAAATAAATCAAGGAGCATCTCCTAACTTGGAGCATAATTCAGTTTTCAAGTGCTTCAGTTGCCATTTGTCTTGATGCTGGACACCACTGTGCTGTTTCTCTGAAATGTCATTTGCCTCTTTAGAGAGGACTTCTTTTAAAGGTAAATAGGTGGTGAAAAGGACTTCAACAGTGGAATGCATATTTTTAAAAGTAATAAAATAAATTATGCAGAATTGTGCAGAAAGGTATAGAAGATATAGATCTTGTGCGTGTGATAAAACATCTTGTTAATATCGTTGACTTTGCTATAGAATCTGAGAGATGTGATGCACATCAAAGTGCAAGTTTTCAATCATCTGCAAAAGGTATATGCACAGAATTTATAAATATAACCAGCTGTTCTGTATATATTAACATTGTAAAGTTACTTCTATATGCTGGTAAGTCAAAGCTAATGAATGAAATTGATATTTCTTAAATACTATTTAAACATATGTGTAAGTTCATTCAATTCTAGTTTCTAATGATGACAATGGAAAAGAAGCATCATTTATTTATTAGAAGGGTTGCAGTAGTGGAGAGAGATGACTAAAACTTTTAATTAACATTTACACTGTTAAGTGAACTTAGGGTGATAAGAATTAAATAGATACAGTACAGAAAAGTGCCTACCTGAAGCTAAGAGCCTGTTAATAGTAATGAAAAAACATGATAAAAAATAATTCCAGAAGTAAAACAGCAATGTCTTTGTTCTTTGAGTAGCATTCACCAGCCATCTAGATTAATATTTTTACTAGGGCTGTGCAGGGGCAGGACATACAAAAAAAAAAAAAACAATAACAAAAACACAGCTAGTGATCTTAATAGCTCAGTTAGCAAGGCTTTATCTGTGACTGTTCTAACAGTATGCATGCTCCCAAATATCTCTGCACAGCCACTCCCTACTTCTGTCAGCTTCCATACTAAACTGATAATTGCTTTCCTTCCTGTTCATTAATTTTCTACCCACTGGGCCACCAACTTATTGATTTCATCTCACCACATCAAATATAGCTCTTCTTCTGTTGCCTATTTTCTATTCTTTTAAATCACTACAGATTTTCAGTAAGTTCTAGTTAGCTACAATTTCCTTGCTGATTGTCTTCTGATAGCAATGAGAATTCTAGATCTTTTTCTTTCTTTAACTTGAAAGATGATGTTTACCAAGCCTTAGTTTATTAGTTTTGACCAGTTATGCACAATGCTTAGCAATTCAGACAAGTTTTTTTTGTGAAGTTGCTTCAGTTGGTTAGAATTTGCTAGACATGTACTTTTTCTGTTCAAGAATACATTAAGTACAACTTACGCCACGTATAAAAATTATTTACCACATAGAGAATCTAAAAATATATTTTTCACTATATTTTTCTTATGTAACTCTGTTCCAGCATCAAATTATCCAGAAGAACACTCTTTACATGATATATATATGCATGTGTGTGTATACATATCACACCCTGAGGTATATGGCTTCTGGTAGTCTGTTACTATACTAGATATCTGAAACAAAATTAAAAGGAAACCTAGGAGGCATTAGAGACCTGCTCTTGTTCCTACTTTAATCACTGTGGTGATTCCAGCAAATGAAGTGACAGAAGCACAGCAAGCAAAGAAAACCCCAAGCCCCTACTTTTCTAGGTTCTTCCCAAGTATAGTACCCAGATTTACTTATTTGTGAAAATCTTATTGACTCTGAGTTTCAGTTCAGTGTCTAAAGAACTACAATTCTGCTGTCCATGTTTAAGTGAACAGGTCTTCCTGTGACAAACTGAAAGACAACTAGGTTAAAAATAAAAATAAAAAAAAAATAAAAAAAAAAACCACAGACACCCAACAAAAAAAAACATTATTTTGAATTGAAGGAAAGATTGCAGGACAAGCATAGACCTCATCAAACAGATACTTTGTTTTTTTTCCTTGCATCACAGATAAATACTATACCAATTTAGACAAAATACTGTTAGCACACCTTGTGTATTACAAGTGCCTTCAGTGGCATTTTTAATACAATTCTCTTATAAGACATGAGAAAGTAATATCCATTTTTGGCAGTTCTGCTATTTTTCCAGGATTATTCACAGAAGTATCTAGCTCTGAATTATATTTTAGTGTGATGACTACACTAACTCAGAGCAGAAAGTGGGTGAATAAGTCCATATTTTCTGATATAACTATATATTCTGTCGGGTACCTTGTGTTTCAACAGGGCTCTAATAAAATAAGTTTTTTCCCCCCACTCCTTTCTCCTCACAGATGTAAAGAGAATAATTCTATTATGCTTTTGTGGCCTGAGGCCCAGGTTAAACAGAAATGACCCTAAACATATATCTGCTGAACAAAAACAGGCCCTTTACATGCAGTCACTTTTCAGGACAGGACCACGTTCTATTACTCTGAGTTTGTTCCAATTAAACATTTGCAGACAAAGAATAAAGATTTTTATATTTCTATAAAACAAAGCTTTCTACCATGACTAAACTGAGCTATTAATAAAAATACTAGTAGATGATTTAGTTACAAAGACATGTGTTTTGAAGCAAGTAGAAATTCTGAAGGAGGAATTTTTGTTTTCAATAGGGAATGCAACCTATTGATTTAGGTATATTAAAAAAAAAAATGTAGACCGTAGAAGTTTAGCTTCTGTTTGTTCCACAAGAACAGGGTAGATGAGTATATTTTGCATTTTATTCAAGCTTCCAATCATTAGTATTTCATTTTAAAGCGTTTAGTAATTCAGTGAAGTATAGAACTCACATGGTTTTTTAGTTGCTTTCAAAAATACTTTCTCTGAAAGCTACTGTGCCTTCCTGTGGCTCAGGGTATTGCAGCGCTCATTTTGAGGGGAACACTGAATCTACGTGCAAGCTTCAAATAATTGCTTTTCTTTCAGTCACAATATAGGATTTCATTATAAAACTCCGATTTTTCAGAGTGCTGAAGCACAGCTGGTGTTCTTTGAATGGAGGTTGGTTGCTTCAATTTCTTGGAATTGTCAGAACGTTAGGATTGATCGCATTTTTTTCTGGGTAAACGGATTACTCTAAGGAATGCTACTAATGACACAGAAAGCCTGTTATCTCCCCAAATGTGGTGTTACCTGCTCACTATGGATCAGACAACCTAATTGCAATTTATTGTTTGTTTTCTGTGTATACTCATATATAAACATCGTAAAACATGGCTTCCCTAGGACAGCTAATGAAACAGACTTTTTTTTCCTAAGAAGCAGAAGAATATTCCCATGCTTTCTCAGAGAAAGACCTGCACAAAAGGATACACATTAAAGATCAATACTCCTTTCTTGTGAGCAAGGACATTCCAAATTCACTCTTTCTTCATTAATGATAAATCACCAACACTAGCTCAACAACTTAATTAAGGTCCTGTTCTCCAACAAGCCACCTTTGCCTCAGTTGCCGCAGGTTAAGATGCAATCCTTCCAATAGATAAACCCAGACAATTTCCTCTATAAAATAATGCTCCAAATTTAAATTAACACTGTAAAGATGGCAGTACAGCTCCTCAAGAGCAGATACATTTCTACCAGGACAAATGGACGACAATGTTACGTCACAGGATGAATTTCAGGATGGTCTTCAGGGTCTGAGGCACAAATTGCTTTCCAAGAACCAAGTTGAAAATTCCACATGTGGGTAATTGTAATAGTGCATATGTGTGACTAAAGTGATCTCTTGGGCCGAGCTAAACATGAAGCTAAGTATTAACACCATTAAGTTTTAAAGCAGACTAACACCAGCTCAGCTCTGAGTGCTCATGTTTTGAGAGTTTAGCTTTTCTAGCACCAGTCTTGCTGCATTTGTCCTCCCCTTGAGCTTCATTTTCTCTCATCAACACTGTCCTAGTTTGTAATATAATTGTCTCTATAATGTTCTTTCCCTGCTTTGACTTATTTCTTACATCCACCACTCTAAATAATTATTCTTGGACTGATCTTTGCCTTTATGTTTATCATGAGGTGCTGATGGAAAATTCCACTAAAAAAGTACAGTTCATTAGCCAGTGAGAAATATAGGTGCTCCATAAGTCTTCAAAAAGAGTAATGAAAAGAGTGATATTAATTCTGTTATAGTCAGTGGTAGATAAGCAATTCAGTATCTTTCTAAAATTAAATCACTAGATGGGCCGTGCTGTATTCTTAACCAATATCTGTGATACTTCATCAGAAAACAACTACATCACCATCAGTGTCAGCTTCTGTGACAAAGTTGCTCATAGTATTTAAAATTTTCTCTCCTGGGACTTTTCCTGCCTATTATTTTTACCATGCAGATGCTGGCTAGACATCTGAAGTGATGCTCAGCAGTTTCAGGCTTGGAAGAATGAGGCCACTGAAGTCCATGAGCCTGCTTTAGCTAGTGTAATGTTTTGAGTCCTGAGATTCCTTTTCCATCTTAAAACATGTTGGAAGTCATAGAATAATTCAAACTTATGCAGGGAGGATGACACTGAATGACAGTCACCTAATGTGAGCATTATCTGTGACAATTATAATAATTGCTTTTTCCGTAGTAGCATGAACTGAGATTGTTAAAGAGGAAGAAAAATTTGAGAGAAAAAGTAATAAGTGTACCTTTCCTCTTTTCCCCACCCCACCACCCAAGAAAGCATCAAAATATAATACTCTAAATGAATGAGGCACAATAAATATTACAAAAAAAAAAAAAAAAGAAAAAAAAGAAACAAACAAAAAAGCTTGTTAAACCTGGCCATAAAAAGAACCTGCCTAACAGAGTTGAAAGAAGACTCAGGAGAATCAGTGTTGGACTTGGGCAAAAGTCATAATAGATGAAAAAAGAATAAAACTGTAAAAAATTCCATCAATTATTGGACATTATACTGTTACTGTCAGAAAACGGGAATTTTTCCATGTTATAGATGTACTTTTAAAAATCCTTTACTTTTTCTTAAGACTTTTGCTTAACAACCTGAATGAATCATACATATATCATACATATCTCAAAAAAAAAGAATTTCAGACAGTTTAGGATTTGCCCAAAAAGTACTTGCAAATTAAATGTATTTAATTACTTTAATCTCTGGAGAGGCAAAAAAAAAAAGAAGAAGAAAATAAAAAAAAGATGTAAAGATCTTCCTGTCTCTAAACTCTCATTTTTTTTTCCCTCAAACATCCAAAGCATTTAATATATATTTGCTAATTCTGTTGTCTACTTTTAGATCAACTCAATTGCACTGCTGTGAATGACAAGCCAATTAGAAATGGTTTAGGGAATCTAGTTTTCAGTCAAAGTAAAAATGAATCATACTTCAAGCTTGCAGTAAACAGCATGCTGAAAAAATGGGTTAGGAAGATTCAATATTTAAGAAGACTTGGGATGAGAATTCATATTACACACTGATGTTCGGCTAACTAATAAGCAGTATCTGATTACCACCCTTTTTTTCCCCCCCTTTATAGTTTGATGCAGACAGAGATGAAGAAGAAGTGTTCTTTGACATAAGTTTGGCAGTTGACAATAAGCTATTTGCTAACAAAGAAGCTGCAGCAGGTGAGTTAATGTAAGGTTTAAAGAACGTCTTGTTTTCTACTGCTTCTGATACTGACGGGATGCCTTTTTCATAATCCTATATAGATATACACACTGTAGAAAAACCTTAATAAACCTCAAACATTTGCACAGCCAAGTGCAAAAATTGAAAGTGTCATGCAATCCAAAAGAATATAATAATCTTTTCTACAACATCAATTTAAAACACTGTAGATAGTCCATTAAAAAATATGGTTTTATACACTGAAGTTATATTTTGATCAATTCCAGTTGTTAGCTACATCTTTTTAATTCCAGATTATACCACAGTGTTAACCAGGAAACCAATTCTAACAATCACCCTTCCACCCTAAGAATTGCTACTAATTCAAAAAGTGTATGTGACAGTATAAATAAGGAGATTTTTTTTCTTGTATTTGTACTCACTCAGGCTTGAATGTCTTCAAAGAAACAGCCTTTGAAGGACAAAAGACTGTAAAAAAAAAATGAAGAAAAAAGTTGAAGTAAAAGGAAAAAAAAATCAAAGCACTAAAAATCCATAACATCTGTCAGAAAGATTTTGCTTTAAAGGAACAGGAAAATGTTTGTTGGTACCTTGACAAGTAGCTTTTTCTAGACAGGCAAGCCTGACTGTCTTCCAAATGGATCATGAGGGTTGGCAGGGGTGGGGGGGAAGATTAGGCTTCATTTTACCTAATCTTCATTTTTTTTTCCGGTGCTAATTCTATAAATTAATTTATATTAAAAATACTAGCAAAAAATTTGCAAACAGACCTGTACTTCATAGAGAAAAATAGGTCATATTTTGAACACTTGAAAGGCAGGGCCGTTCTAAGTATCCTTTGTACAAAATCCAACTGTAAGGCTATTATTTTGTAGTGTTCAAAATGGGAAGATGAGCTGTCAATGAAGAGAAAAAAAAAAGATAAAATGTATATCTAAAGAACACGTTTCTAGAGGTGGGCTCAAGACTACATATTCCACTCCATTAAGTGGCACACTTACTTCTGTTCTGTGTTTAGCTTTATTTATTAGGGAAAAGTTTGATTCCAGACTTAAAATGGCAGTCTCACTCTATGGTATTGTATTGGTAATTACCTACAGATTCTCCAGTTAAATGCACTTAATAATGATTAGCAAGAAGAAAGAAGTATCATAAAGATGCTGATTCTGAAAAGCAGAATAGCAAAAGCTAAGCAGTTTGCACACTCTGGCTGTGTTTCTGGAAAGCCTGATATACTTTTCCTGGCCTAAGGAAAAAAATTCTCACCAGAATAAACTGAAGAGGTGTCAGAAGCCATGCCACTGGCCAGACTATTGGCACATAGTATGTATTTGTCCAAACTACTCAGTAAGCTTGTTTTATCAGCAGAGCGATTAGTTAGCTGATACAGAAAGGACAGCTAAGACCGTTGGTGAGCTGGATCCAATGTCAATTACATATTTTACTGCCTGGTGAAGCTAGATTTAACACATGTAGAAGGAAGAGAAACTACTATTAAAAGAGACAGTTTTAAATTTTTTAAAAAAGGGGGAGATGGGGGAGAAACTACCATTAGGAGAGACAGAAATGAGTGTTTCACTAAAAAAGCAAACTGTGTTTAGGCTACTTTATTGGCAGGAGTAGTCTCTGTGGCCAGACTCTTGAATGGAGGGACTTAGTGCTTTTTTGTCATTGCCATCAGAGCTACACACATTGGAGAAAACTTTCATGCAAAGTAGATCATTGTATTACTATTTTATCCGACTCCTATCCTAACAGGAAACAGGAGGTGATCTGGTCTGCAGGCTGGGCTTCTCTAAATAACATTTTTTTCTCCATGATTATTAGCAAATTCGTGATCAAATTATACAGCCCTTGTTTCCATCAAAGATGCTCATAGAGGAAAGACAATTAGACCCCAATCCCTTTTTTGCAAAAAGCATAGAGCATAACAGGAACAAACACAGACACTTTCAATTAAAAACATGTTGACATTTTAGAATCTTCATTTTCCATAATCATTTAGTGATAGTTGCACAGAAATTGAGAAATCCGCAGTTCAATTCTGATGTCAGGGTCAGGGGTTTCAAACACCTCTCTCCTATTTCTCAGAATGAGGCCTCAAACCCAGGACCCTGAGCAGTCAGGAATACAAGAGTGATGATTTCACTCTTGTGAAGGGAGCTAGATTCTGTACCCATTTATTACTTGAGAACAGAAATATCTCTTCTAAGTCCTGCTCCCTCTTTTTTTTTTGTTGCTCAAAAACTAGCATAAAATTCAGAAATACTCCAGAGAGCAAGGCCCTTTGGAAAGATAAGCCTATAGCTAGATATAACAGAGACTTGTAATATCTGATTCTCTATTTTTCATAAGACACTCAAAGATTCAGGTAACAAATATATATATGTATATATATATATATACAAATATATATATTTCTATGTAGAATACAGTTAAACTGCTTTCTATACAGCCAAGATGCACAAATCAGGCAATACCACATAATAAACATATGAAAGAGGAATTAGACAAGACCACACAGGAGCCTGTATACTCATTAGGATTATTTAACAGGATGGTCTGACACAAAATGCATCTTGGCAAATAACTGATTTACTGATCCTTGAAAGCAGGAGAGTATACTGGAAGGTTCACTGTGTGCTTGCACTGTCTTGTATGCTTTACAAGAATCTCGCCTTAGCCAGTCCTTGAGATGCATTTTGAGCTGTATGGGCCTTCTTGTGATTCCAAACAATCACTGTCATTCCCCAGCTGAGAAACCAGGTCTCCTCTGTAGCCAGCTAACTTGACCTGTGAGCCTGCAGGATTCTTTTTGCTCACTGCAGGGGTTCAACAGCTGTTATTATCTCTCATCTCCTGTAAGTTTTCATTGAATGGCTTCAGGATGATCTAATCAGTGGCTAAATTTACGCACCTGTAGCAGAAAGCAGACACAAAATAATGACCCTAATGACCCTACTGAGGATACGTATTAAATTTCTAGGGTTTGTAGGTTCAGTGTTCTCTTCATGTCACTTTTTTATTATTATTATATCCTCTTAATGACACTGCAATATATTTTTCTTCCTGGTGGACAGCATAGACATAGTATTTCTAAATATTATTATGTCTGCATCATTTCCATTCATATGATATACCAGCAAAATGGAGTTGTAACCAACTACGTGACAATGCATGTTGAAAGCAATCAATTAAATATTTTTATAGGTTACAATGTAATTTTTCTTATTGTTGCTTCCAGTGAAATATTAAAGTTGTTGCTAAGGGCAACAGCCTGTCATGAAATTCAACTGTGTCAGTTTGCAGTAAAATTTGTATTAGAAGCATCTTACTGGGAGCAAAATAAAAGTATAATCATTCTAGTGCTAATCAGTGCTTTAATAAATTGTTTGTATTATATTCCACTTGAAAATTATCTTTGGAGCATTTGTTTAGACCTTTTATTTAAGATGTATTACTTCAGTTAGTAGACAGTGCTTCAGAGCACTTTTTATAGCATGAGAGGACAATTTTATTAAATTGTGCTTAACAGGTATAAGCATGCAATTAGTAGAAGCAATGTATTTCACAGGATAGTTTTACATTACTTTAAAGGGAGTCAAAGTAGAGAAGTGCAAACACTGTCGTTGTTAAAGATAGTCCTGAGTATGAGAATGAGTATGAGCCAGTGAATCACATTGAATCATATTGCTACTAGGACTTCAAATAAATAATGGATTTAAGCGAGGATTAGAAAAACATTAACTGATTTGCCAAAACACAAATGGTCCAAGGATCAGACTTAATTAACTCATGTAATGGGATCTTGCTACCTAGTAATGGGAAGTTAAATTAACTGCAGCTAAATTTAGACAGATCAGTACAATTTAGCTTCTTTGTATAAATGAATGAGCTGTGGAAAAGTAACACTTGGTATTTGCATTCAGGCTAAGCTAAGGGTGCAGACCTTCTCAGGCCCAAGTGACACATACCCAGCCCCAAAACACACGAAATATTTTCTAGTACCAAACACATTAGGGAAGTTGTGCCCCTGGGTTTTGGGGTACGTTCCTGCGGCAGGGTTCCCACACATGTTATACAGACCTACCCATAGGAGCTATGCCCTAGCTTTGCATCACCAATCCTGTTGAGTTCACCTTGACGGCAACCAACAGTACATAAAATACAGCTGGAAAGCCCAGCCTCAGGGGGGTGCGGGAAGCGATTGAGCACAGCCCCACACCACTGTGCGGGTGGGCAGGTTGTTCTTGCGGACTGTCACGCTTGACAGGGGTCGCTTCTGTCACTGCTGTTTCTGTGGCCACCCATTAACTCACCTGCAGCCCCTCCCTGTTGTGTAGTTGGACCTTTTGGGTCCCTAGCCAGGCAGATCCTTATGCACAGGGCTTTCGGTGTTAAGATGCAGAACAGGGAGCATGTTCTTTGTCAGCAGCCTCCTCCTCCCTGGTGAGCTGGTTACTCAGTAAAGTGATTTATTTTTTTAACAGTGCAGTATTGTTCATAAGCTCCTCTACCTTTTTCTACCAAAGAGCTCTCTTTCCCTTACCTCAACTTTATGCTCACATTGAACCTCAAGAAGTGTATTCCAAGTGAGAAATGCAGGTAATTGCAAGCTATTTCTCCTTGGCAGTGGAGCACAGAGAACAGTGCCATATTTTTTTACGTAACGTTGCTGATTAAAATTTGGGCTCAGAAAACCTGGTTTTGAATTTTCTACTCTTCCTCACATCCTCCCCTCATCTTTATCCATCAGTAGCCTGGCCTACTGCCGCACTTGCTGACTTCATTACCTTGTGATGTGACAAGCTGGCACCCTCTGTCACCACTTCTATGAGAGATTAGTCAGCAAGCCTGTTCTCCTACCCAGCAAGGCTGGTTTTAATAAGCTGCATCCAAACCCAGCAAAATATACTTCCTCCAAGAGCACACTGAGCTGGAAATCAACATTGCTCATGCTGTGCTGGGGGTGTTGCCTCTCTACTTGATCTTGCCCTGGGAATAGCTATTCACAGTTCATTTCTGGTAAGTTTTCATGTGATAGTTGGTTATGGGTTTTGTTAGTTTACACTGAATCTGGAAAAAAAAAAAAAAAAAAAGACATCCATTATCAATTTTCCTGGCATTCCCTGACTATCTTTTGGAAAAGAGTTAGGCCTCCCAAGGGAAACTAGCGTGCTAGTTAAAAATAAAAAGGTCTTGAAATCTTTGACTACATTAAAAATATATAGTCACCATGACTTTTGTCACTTACAATTTATTATGCTCTTGGTAGTTAAGTGGCAGTTAATCAAATACTTGACAAAAGTACATTTTAAGATATTTAATGGTTCAGGATAAATCAGTGTTGGTAAAGACTGAGACTTAGTTAAAATCTGTTATGAACAATGACACAATGTTAGGAGGGAGATGTCAGCTGTGAAAAATCAACAGTAAAAACTTCTCTCAGCACTTGAAAATCTATTTGCCATAAAGTATATGAGCATGATGCATGCGTACATGTGACATTTTAGGACAGCAAATGTATAATCCCTTTCTATTCATTATTATAGCAGTCTTTTAAAAGTATACGGGAACATTAGAGGGGAAAAAAATTAAAGAACACCAGCAGATGGGTCCAAGTCTTTTCCTGGTGTCTTTTATTAGTACACAGAATTGCATCAAAATGTATTTGGCAGCAATTGTAATATGGATTGCAAATTAAGACACCCGAGAATCATCGTGCCTAGCAAGCTCTTTGTGATTTTAGTCATCATGACATCCAATACCTCTTCTTTGTTTTCAGTGATGTTTAGTTCACCTACACAGATTATTACTATGTAAACTTTAAGAACAAACAAACGTGGACAATACGTAAATGCATCTGGTACAAACTGAACTGCAAGATGTATGAATAGTGCTTAGCTCAGAGAGCTGTTCACACAAGCATCTCTAACAGGGGCCAGGTCAGCAGTGCTTTTAAAACTTTGTAGCCATAGTGCTTTCCAAAAAAGAAAATCACAGCAGGTTCAGAGCCAACAATAACCCAGGGACTTACAACAGAGAGGGAATTGTTTTCTCTTCCTCATCAGTAGCTTTGTCTGATGGGAGACAGCAGGACACCGTACCAAGCACATCTTGCAGGTGTCCTGGTGCTTCCTATTGCTCCCCGCAAAAGATAGTGACTGGACTCACCTGTGGCTGCTGACTGGTTACAATTTGCCTAAGACAGACTGCAACCTGAGTCCTGCATGTCCTTATAGCTTTTGTTATTCTTAAATAATTTTATGCTGTGAGATGCTGCGAGAAATACCCTAATAGTCACTTGCCTATTGACATTTTAATGCACGTTGAACACTTGCACAATTCAATGTTGAGCTGCACCAACTTGGGCATGGAAAATCCATCTTTCCATTGCCTGGGAATGAGAAATCTGAATGCAGTGATGTTGCTAAAAAAACAGGTATGATGTCCAAACCACATCCTTGTTACCTTTGGGTAGAAACATTATTAGCGGCATGCTGGTTTTAGCTCCTGAGTAGCAGGAGCACAGCAGGATCCAGGGCCACACTCTCACCTAGGAAAAGGATTGGGTGGGAAGGGGGACTGCTGCTGTGGAAGGACCTGCTTTGGTCTCCCGTCAACATCACTCCAGAATCCCTATCTGCTAATCACTCATTAATCAGTGTTTCCTTTCTCCTTCCTAAGCATGGTTTATATTGTCTCCTAAGCTCAGATTCTGGTGGCAGTTTTACACTTGCAAGTGACACCATGCAGAAAACCGTGCCCAATAAATTTGCAATCTAGCTGAAATGATATACCATTTAGTTTAACTGTTCTTTATTAAGATTTGTGGTAGCTTTTATGGATGCTTTGAAGGCTTTGTTAATGGAATAGCACTTACACAGGTATTTCACCACATCTGAATGATTCCTTGGATCACAGTTTTTGCATACCTACAGACAATTGGAAATGTAGTGTTCTGACACATAAATTGAAAATCTGTTTCTGGTATCTAATCTCTTTTCTTATTTTAGGGTCAAATGAACTTGACTGTAGTCTGCTAATGGATTCTGGAGACCCTGTTTATACGGAATTTGACTTTGAAGACCAGGTAATTTTTCTTCTTCTTTCTCTCTCTCTCCACATATAACTAGAGTTTCTCTCTAGAGTCTCTCCAGATTTTTTTTTTTAGATACGTACCATACTATACACCTTATCTGAGAAAGATGTCTGAATTAAGCTTAGCTAAGCATAAATGCTTTTAGAGTGCTGTATTAAGTAAATATGTTAAACACACGTACCTCTCTGGTTGCTGGAAAAGGGTTATTATTGTATTATCTTCCTTTACTTTGCATCATTGAGGTTTATCCATGAACATTACAATGCTGACAAATGTTGGCAAACAGTAACTGGAATGTGTTGTAAGTCTTCAAAAGAAAGGCATGAAATTCAAAACAAAAAATGTGCAGCTTGACTAAAAGCAAATCAAACATTCTCCCCTTGAAAGAGTGGAATGCTTATAAAAAGAAAATAACAACAAATGCTTACAGTATGTTTAAGTTATTCTTTCTACTCATCCTGACCCAAGAGTTAAATTTAGATAGAACTTTGCTTATATACAAGAAAGAAAGAAAGCTGGAAAGATTATCCCATTCCAAGCCACAAATGAAAGAGGGACAGCATGTTTCAGCAGGGATTTTGCCTTATCTACCTCTTCTAGTCCTGACAAAAATAATAAAAATGTTTGTTTATGGCCTACAGCCTCTCAAAAATACATGTCTGTACTATAGTTAAGATAAAACTGTGAGATGAAGAACAGCCTGAATACTGTGCTAATAAACATTGAGAGACTGATTTGTAATCTGTTTTATAGTTTTTTTCCAAATCCTGCTACATTATTGTATAGATGGCATTTTTGCATATTTAGTATGTGGTTCCCTGTAAGATTATAAAATTAATGAAGAAATCAGAACCAAGAGAACTGGATTTTCATTCAGTATCATACATTCATGTATTGGTTTCCTCTGACAGTGTTCATTGCAATACTTTGACCTTTATTTCAGTTTGGCTTTTTGGCAAGCAGACAGCTTGCCTCTGTCTTGTAATCCCATTTTAAATCCCATTCTTCCCTAAAATCTTCTTAAAAACACTTGCTACCCTAGGAAATTCTCCTAAATTTCTTTGTTTTAACTTTATATAGAATTGTGTTCTCAGTGCAGGGAGCAGTTATTTCATATCCTGTAAAGCAGAATGTGGCATAAATTATGTTTGATTATGCTCATACTAAATTTTGCTTTCCTAATGACAGAAGTAGCTACTTTTGGCAGAGTATGAATGGTGAAGAAATTACACTCCTTACTCACAATATTTGAAATGCTGTTAATATAATACACACATGAAGTTTTAGTTACAAAATAATATTAACAGAAAGAAATATGGGGATATTATACTAATTTGTACTTTCAAACTCTATGGTTCATTGATGGTGCGTTGCACAGTCCATAAAAGCACTGACTGTAGATTTGAAGTTGCATGAATTTGATTCTTGCTTAAAGTTAAATGGAGAAGACTATGACTGGTCCTTATTGTCTTTATCATTAGCAAATATTTCTGCCAGAAGTAGTTGTTAGCTTTTTCTGTTATTTTGTTCAGAACAACACATTGCCATTCTAGCAAAAGCGCAATATTTTTATCAAACGGAGAAGGAGAAATTAAGTAAAAACAGTACTAAAAAACATTCAGTCATACAGAGAATAAATACAGAGAATGAAATGTCTGACAGTGGTTGTCTTCAGCTGCAAGAAGACATAACAGCCTTACTGATAAAATTCTTAAAAATGTAAACTTTTCTGTTATTAATATTTTCAAACTCAGTTTGTGTGAGGTATTTCATACAAAAATAAAGAAAATATAAAGACTAAAGGTATTGTAACCAAAATCACTTACCACTTAAATTTGGAATGATATAAGTGAGTATTGCACACAAAAGCAGAGAAGTGGAGATTAGCATACACTTATAATACCATCTAGGTACTCAGTCTGAAAAACGTTAGAAATTGCAGAAAAGATCAATAATGAAGTGCAAGAGTGAAAAATGGCTTGCATTCAAACCTTGAGCTCATTCTGACTGCGGCAGTGATTTAATACTGCTGTGATTTACCGCATGCTGTTTAGGAATTGTGTGAAGCACCAACAACCTTTACACTGAGAGTCTCAAGTGGAAAGTGAATGCATGTCTGGGTACAAATGTGTCATGCGGTGCTGTTATTGCATAGGAAATCTGTCATGAGAATGTGGGGGATAAGAAGGCTGGTTTCTAAGCAACCTTACACAGCTGAGCTGCTAAAATGGTTGAATTTCAGCAGAACATCTTGGTAGCAGTGAACAAGAGGAGCTGGAGGTTACAGCAGTGCAGAGCATGTTGTTTTTACTGGGGATGAGGAGCACTTGGCCCAGCTGAAAGGGATGTACACAGATACTTTTGCTTTTACTCATACTTGGAATGAGCCAGGAAAACCTCCAGTGTATAATAAGCCTGTGAAGAGTTATTCGAGTTCTTCAGACATACAACCCTTCTCCCACAATAACCTCTCTTACTGGCAAGCAGTAACAAGGAGAATGAGTGGTGGTCTTCTGACTACTGATGTAGTCATTGCCTGACCCAGAAGATCTCCAAAATATAGCCAAGGTGGTTCTAAGAAACATTTTGTACCTAACATGGAAACAGTGCAAAGCAACAGCAAAGATCTGGCTTTTCTGGAAGGGTACAGCGAATTAAAACATGATTCAGAAAAGGCTTCAGCTTTGTGTTACACATATTATAAATGAATGTACAATTAAATTAATTGCTTTCAACATGAATGCTTCGGAGCTAGAACATTTGTAATCACCAAGTCTGCACTGAAAGTCTAAATCTGCACAACACAGAAAAACCATAGGGAAATATGCACTTTGGGATTGGACAGACAGGTTCTAGGCGGGGGGCAGAATTTCTTCTATCATTAATATTTTTCTATTCCTGTTCAGATATTTAACAGTTAGATGTAAGTGCCTCTAGCTCAGAATATTTTGTGGAAGAATCAGTCAAACTTTCCGTTGGTAGCATTCTCCGCAAACTTTTTACAGTCATGACTTGACTGAAAAACACAAAATACAATAATCTAGTAAGTTTCAAATATTTCCACATACACCAAGACACCAGGAATGTGTTTGGGCACAGAGGATAGCTTCTGGCAGAGAAAATAAATAATATTTCACTGCCATGACTAGTGTCTCTTTGGTTTAATAAGGATTGTCTTCTGTTGTCAGAAGGCTCTCAGGCATGATACAGATTTTCACTGTTCACTGTGTTCATTTCTACTTGCTATTCAATTTCTTGGCTTTGCCAGAGAGACTGTCAATATAATACCACTTGATTCCAGAGTTTAAATAGGTTTTATCTTTAAGAATTGGATTTTTTAATTAGAAACCTACCAGTTGGCTTATTTTAAGTGCATTGAGGCCAAAAGGGAGCGTTAAAAAATTGGCATCACTGAATCCTATCAAAGACTTCCAGAACAAAAGAGCATTCAATTATTTTCTGGTGAAAACAAGGCTTTCAAGATAACAGCAACTAGTCTGAGGAATACTTAGACTAATTAAAGAAAAACACTCCTCAAATAAGTAGGAATAAAAATAGATACCCTTTAAATTAGGGAAACAAGATAATAAAGGTAATAAACAGCAGGTAAACTTCAAGTAAAAAAACTAAAAAAATACATAGATTCATTTAATCTTTTTCTTCAGGGTATATTTCATATCCACAATACACACAAACACATTTTTGTGCCTCAGAGGCAATTATCAGTTTGTACCTGAGGTATTTCCCTACCCCAGTGTCAGACCAGATTTACTTATGCAATTAGGTAAATGGAATTAAAGAAGTAAATGGCACATGCAAAGGCAAGGTTGACTTTTTTTTTTTTTTTAATTTCGCCAAAGCATGTCAAAGACGTAAGAAAAATAGATGTTAAAAACTGAAATAGAATACAGGGTTTTCTATTCAGCAGTGACAAACTGAATTAAGCAAATTGCATAACCTGATCTTTGCTGCAAGTGCAGAATGTTGTATAATTAGAAAATGTGACAGTTCACTTGAAAAGCAGCAAGTAAAACCAAAATGAAGTGGAGGCAAGGAAAGCTCTCAAACAGATTTACACTCATTCTAATGAGAGGAAACAAGCTCTTGATTAAAAGTTGTTGCCATGTGGTGACAATTCCTCTTAGAGCTCGCTGTCACTTCCCACCCAGGACACGTAACGGGCTTGGCTGTAGAGAGCAGGAAATAGGAACTTTGAACGAGCTGATGAAAAGCAGACTCCACGGCTACCAAAGGTATAAGAATATCTCCAGCCGAATGATTATTATAGCTTGAAACTCAAATGGTAAATATTCAGTGTAGACAATCAAACGTCCCCGAAAAGCTCTGCAGTACAGAAGCAGGCCCAAAATATCTCTAAAATGGAAGGCTACAGGAAATTGAAAGCCTTATTTAGCTAAAGCTGTCTGAATTGAAGCAAAGACTGCTTTGCTTCCTCCATTTACTTTGTTTTATACTATTCACATTGTTTTGTCCCTGGTTTCCCTGCATCTGGTACAGCAGGCTCAATCTAAAGAATGTTTCAGCAGTTCAGTCAAAGTGCTTCTGGTCTAGGTTTCCGTATGAGAAAGAGCAAACTGCACCTCTCCGTCAGCAGGAGAAGGGACTTTGGGACTGTTATTTAAGAGAAAGCTGGGTCAGGCATGGATTATACTATGACATTTGGATCCTGTCCTTTCTCTTTGCTTGGGAACATAAGGGCAGCTCCCTTTCGCTGGTGGGCAGCAGTCTCACTTGGAATCACAGATTCTCATTCTGTAAGAAAGCTGATTAAAAGCTGGAGTATGTGCTAGAAAAGAGGGTCCTGAAGTCGTTCAGAAAAGGTCTGTGAAACAGATTCTCCTCACATTCATTTCTGCTAAAGTCCCTGGAAAGGTGGAGTCCAGCCTTGCTCACAGGCTTTGACAGAAAGGTAACGCAAACGAAGCTGAGGAGATGAAAGTGCTCGAGTGGCAGCGCTGCCTACAGCGAGCGGGCGTTTAATAGAAACGTACCCAAGTCAATGAACAAGCTGTTCAGTGCACGTTGCCAAGGCAACTGTCCTATTAAATGCTAAAAAAATCAGACTAGAAACAAAGTACTACAGTTTGCCTCTTACAAAGTGCCCCCTTAATAAGCTCAAAAGCAAGTGTGTTTTGATGCTTCTGTACCTTTTTTGTAAGTTTGGAGGAATTACTCTGCTTAAAGTCACCATTGTACGCTATAGCAAAGGCTGTGGTTTCCATATGCAGATCGCGGTGAAATGAGCGAACAAAACTGCCATGGGCTCATTCTGCATATTTTCCTTGGAATTACAGAAAGACTTGGTTGTTCCTCATTTCATAGACATTATCTGGCTTGGCTTTCTAGTGTTACACCTGTCAGAGGGGACTGAATTGCCAAAGGGTAGCTGAAATCTTTGCACCCTCCTGTTCTCTTTTTTCCTTCCTGTAACCCTGGAGCTGCTGCCTGGGGCTCTGTGGGCAGCCCAGGGCACTGCAGGTCCCCTCCGTGGGGGAAGCTCCTGGGCCTTTAAACAACAGCACAGAGTTGTTCTTTGAGGTGAGCGCCTTTATGCTGGGTTACTCTGGATTAGGAAGGAAAGTCAGTTATAGAAGATACACTTCTGAGCATAGTGCTAGCTGTAGACATATACTGTAGACATATATGTAGACATATAAGGACAAATACTTAAGAAGGAACAAAAGAATCATCTTATAAATCATCTGAGAGAAAATCAAATGCCCAGGAGATTGCAGGGGGAAGTTACAGCCTACCCTTGACTCTGTTGGTGTTTATAATCTCTCAGCCACGCTGAATTCCTGGCCTTTGCCGTTTGCTTCACAGCCTTCACGTTCTGCTTGCGCAAAGGGGATCATCATTTTTAGGTCTCTTAGAACTGTTCTGTTTTACTTCGGTGTGAAAATGCACAAGGACAGCATACAACCTTATGAAATAGTCTGTCTGAATCAGTGAGAGGGTTTTTAAAATGAACTCACGGTAATTTGGAGTTTGAACACCGGACTTGAAAGTCTTGAACCATGATGCTACATGAGAAAGGCTCCTTACTTTATACTTCTTTAATCCAATGGAGAACCTTAAAAATTAGGTGTGTTATACATATCTGCAGAATTACTAGCCTTACCCATGCAAGTTGAATCTCCTGCTTTTGCTTTATATTGCTTTTAGTGGGCTTTAGTCTCCTCTGTGCTAGGAAGAATTGTATGAGAATCTGCAAGCCAGGAACCTCTTGCTCACATTCAAGAGCTTTTCACCCTACCATTTCTACTGAACTGGGTTTGGATTTTGCCCACTCTGCCTTTGCTTTTCCTCTTATCTCATTGTTTTTCTGTTAATAAGTATTTTTTCCACATTCCACATTCTCAAGATTATCAAGCCAGCCTCAGAATTTAGTGTTTTTGTGTTCACTCTCTGCTTTAGTCCCTCCCATTGCAATAAAATAAGATTTTTCTTTGCCTAAAGTCTTTTGATGACTTCCCACATCTAAAAATAATGATAAACCCTGTCACATTTTCAGGCTAATCCCAGGAAGTACTAGTGTTTGATTAGAGGAAAAAAAAAGAGAACTTTGAGTTCTTCCAAAATATGGAATTTCCAAATTTCACTAGTTGAATCTTATCAAAGCATTTGTATTTTGTGCCAGAGACTGATTGGAAATTCAACTCAGAGTGGTTTGCCAAAAAGCCTTTTCCATCTAAAGTAAAAAAGGAATCAAATTCCAGCCTTCAGCAGGCAATGTTAAGCAATAAGGTAATAGTTTAGGGCAGGCAGAGCGCAAACGGCGTAAGATTTGAGGGATGCCTTCATTAGCACTATCGTTAGTGATCTGAACACGGGAGCTAAGCAGCACTTTGCATTTGCAGTTGAAATGCACTGTGCGGTTCCCTGCTGCACTTTGCTCTTCTGCACTGGCTTAATGTAACATGAAGACCCCCGAGATACTTTCTACCATGCTCTGTAAATACTACGCACAGAGAAGAGGAATACCAACTGAAAACATAGTAATTACTTCTGTGGAGAAACTCTGAGATATGGGGTACATTTTATAACAGTAGATTACTGATAAGTAGCTCCGAATTGTACATGATAAAGTATTTGGGAATGGACAACAGATAACAACTATGCATGGAAATGTGGAATAGCTTATTTGCTTAAGTTTCTGTCATAGGCATTTAGGCAATTTTACAGTGAGTACAAAATATTATTCAAGGATAGAGTTTCTTCGAACCACAATAATATTTAAAAAAATAAAATAAAATACCTCCAAACACACTAGTTCTTCAAATCTGATATAATGCTGGTCAGTCTAGTCCAGCCTTTTAATCCAATTTACAGACTGCAAATGAAATGTCCAATTCACCAGAAGGCTTCTGTGCTGCTCTGGGCATGCAAAAAGCTGCTACCTTATTGACAAGGGTGTTCTTATCGCATCTCTTGATAAGTAAGATGGTTCTTAAGGGGCATTTTTTTTTTAGCTTTGATTTCTTGCTTAGTAATTATGTGTGTATTTTTAGCCATTAAAAGGCTACAGAAGTTAGCAGAAAACCTAACCTCTACTACAACAGATTGTAATTTTCCCCCTCTCAACACTATGAGTACTATACTCAGAGTACTAAGTACCCTCATGTATATTATCAAGAGACAAAATAGGAAAATGTCAAAAACCCCAACAAAACAAAAACCCTTGCATTTCCTTATGAGTCATATAAACATAATCTTGTTTTGTAGGTGTTTAAAACAACTTATTTTTCATCTCTCTATTGCTATTGATTTGTCCTCTTTTGAGAGCTGACAACAAGATTTAATTTGAAAAAAAAAAATTGATTCTTGTCCTTGCTAGAAGCCCGAGTAAAAGGGAGCTATAGGCATCTAAAAATCTATTAGTGTTTTGTAGCTGCAATTACAATATTATTTTTTTAAACACGACCTGCACTCCAGATTCTAGGCTCTCCAAACAGTCACCATAAATAGCACTACCCAGCCCTCATCTTAATTACAGTTAGTCCCTTTTGACACCAATATCTCCACTGTGCCGAGCGGTATGAACTGCTTAAGAAGATATGCCTGCTGGGGAAAGAGAAGCCTTGATGTCTAAATGCATTCATTCATTCCCTGTGACTTCGCTTACTTGCACATATTCATTAGCTCTGGACCAGGGCAGAGCGCTTTCCAGGGGCACACTTCAGCACTCAGCTTGCAGAAAGTAGCTCAGCCTCAAAAAATGATTTGAATCATAGATCAAATTTTAATGGCAGGCAACTACATGGTTCATAAAATCCTTTCCCAGGGACCATTGTCCTTACATAAAACCTGCAACCAGCACAGTGTATCTCATCAAAACCAAACATTTGCTCAGTTAGAAGACTCTGACAAATTCCACAGATAAGATTTGACAAGCCACAATATTTTCATTCTGATATTGAACTTTACCTAGTGATCTTGCTTGGGGCCTTTACATTTCACAGGCTGAATGTAAGCATGATTAAGTTTTTTTTTATAAGTAGGGGCTGCATATGTCTAATCTGAGAAACTATTTTCTATGATTAGATACATGCCTGTTTAATCCAGTTGTAAACAGACTGGACTATGCTCAAGCAGAAAAATTGTCTATACCTAAAAGGTACTTAATACTTAGCAGACATCTCATACTGCTTTTTGATTCCCTAGACTATTTATATTCAACAGGAAGTTTATGTCATTGACAAGTACAGTAAGGTTATTTTAAGGGTACTAGGTAAAGAAGAATCATCTGCAAACTTTTGAGATTTAATGTAATACTATTTTATTAAGGAATAAGAATTCAAAGTAAACATAAGCTAAAAAAAATGAAACTGGAAATCTGAGTTTTAAACCTGTTTCAGTTTCTACAGAGAAGATTTCTCTGGGAGAAATCTCCTTTCCTCTCTGATAAAATAGCAATAGTGCCCTTTTCTCTATTCCCAAAATAAGTTCTTTGTAGAAATTAAATGCTAGAGGTGTAATAGTGTTTGCATAGCTGGTAGTAGAAGAGAGATAAATACACTACTATAACATCCTGAGAAAGCAATGACTCTAGACCTGTGTCCGCATCAAAGGAACACTGCTGAGATCGCTATGGTAAAACTATGTGGTCAGTTCTTGCCCATAATTTCTATTGTATGAATCATGTCATACCCTATTAGTTACATTTTCATATTCTGCATTTTTTTAAAATTAAACATTAAGTTAAATTGTCAGCAAATATTTTCTTGGCAGAGTCTCCATTTAAATAATTTCTCTCTGACACATTCCTTTGAATATTTACATTCTCAAATTCAACATGAAATTTGAGCGTAATTTTAGGCAATAATCATGCTGCATTTTCAGTTCAGACTCATTTAGTCCTCTGGTGAGGAATTCAGTCTGTAGAGGAAAGGAATAAGGGGAAAAAAGGATATGGTTTCTTAAAACAAGGGAAATAAGTATTAGAATACAGGAGCAGCCTGTGTTCACTTTTTTTCTCTTAGTCTGCTACAGATTTTCAATTATATTGAAGTGCATTGATGTATTGCTGAAGTGCTGAATGATCTTATTTTTTCCTCTCTAAGGACTTCACAAACATAGTTAAATATATTTTTTTCCCCCTTTTACAAAGTTGTCAAAGTCAAAGGCTCTGGAAAAAGATAATGTGCTTATTTCCTCCCCCCCCTTAATTGTCAAATGTTACCTTAGATGTGGTATTTAAATTATTTTTAAGTGACATTTTTGCACAGTTTAATTGAATTTCAGTTTCTAATCAAAATGTTGCTTGACACCAACCAAGGAAAATGAATCAGCTGGTAAACAAAAAGTGATTCATCTACCTTTTGCAAACCTAACATATAAAGTTCAGAAGTTTTGTTTGTAAACCTACTTTCAGTACATAACACTTATACCCTCAATCCATGATCATAAATCCTCTTCAGTAAATTTCTAGGAGAAACCTTGTTATATATGTTGAAAATCTGGAAAAAAAAAAAAGTATCAGACACTTTTAACTGCCATTTTAGTGAAATATTCAAGAGCACCCAGCTAGTAAGGGAGTTCTATTGTAACATTACAAAAAATAAAACAAACATAATAAACAAGGATGCAAGTGGGTAACAGAACAGTTCTCACTTCAGCAAGCAGCCTACCTTGTACATTCACCCCCCACTTGTAGTTAAATCCTAACAAAGATGTCCCCTCCATTAGATAAAAAATGTACTGTTTTTTAAAATTCATGACTACTCCCAATTCATTATTAACATAAGTGACAAGCATCAGAAGAATTTTGTATCATTTCCTTACGATATGCTGTGTTCTACTCTCAGTTTATCCCATTATGAAAACTGTTTCATATTGTAGCAGTTATAGATGTTAAGTTAAATCCATTAGTCTATAAAGTACCTAACACTAGTCAGTTATTTACGAATAATGAGTTAGCTAAGAATTTAATCTATATTTTCCAATGATGACAGCAGCCATGAAGAATCTCTTACTGTATTATTCGTGGAGGTTGCTTAGGTTGGTTGGTTGTATCATCAGCTATGCCCCACTAATTGATATGTTTGCAGACCATATTTGTACATCTGTTACCTGGTTTCAAAGGCAGCTGGAAGGCAGATGACCCACCTTTCTTCAGAGCCAAAGACCCATAAAATAAATATTGTCCTCACCTGGCTCAGTGGGAACAGCTGTCCCAGGAATGCAGCAGCTGTTCTGCCGCTACAACCCTGTCCAGCTCTTCCGCAGCTCAGCAGGGAAACTGGCTGTGCCCTGGGGGAGGCTGCTGGAAAGGGAGGAAGGGAGATGGTTCTTACTGCAGTTTACATGGAGAGTTGGGAAAACCATGCACAAACGAATACCTCAGCACCAAAACCAGGATCCTTATAGTTCCTCTTTTCTAGTTTACTCCTCCTGACTTTTCTCACAGCTTCTCTAGAGTCCAGGATCTTTCTTTGTTGCTGAATTCTGTGTGAATAAGTTTTGTGGAATGAATTAAAATCCCTGAAATATAATGAAACTTATTTTGGCAGATGCTTTCAGTGGGATGGCAGTGCCAGTCACATGAAGCAATGCTCTTAAGTGCTTTCTAAAAATGAAACATATCTGAAAATTCTGAAAATAAGAACTTTAGCCCTTAACTGCCTAAATGGCAGTTAAAAAGAACTCTAATGGCCTTTCATAATAACTCATCCTTACGTGAGCCTGATTATGACTTGCCAAATAAAAAATGCCAATATCTTATTTAGTTACCCATCTATCTATTTTTTACATGTTTAAGTTCTAAAATGTTATAGCTGCCCCAGATGTAAGCTTCCCTATGTTATCACTTGCTGCTCTGAGCAGCCCACCAGGATTACTGATACAATTTTATTCTTTGAATGTAAGGGAAGACAAACAGAATCATTTGAAAGGGTAGAAGGAATGCTGCTTTCATCTGAACATAATGTAGTTTTGTAAATGCGATCATGATTTTTGAAAGAAATCTTGACTTAAACTTACATTTTGTTGCCTGAAGTGATTTACATTTATAAACCTTCAAAGACATAACAAGAAACATAATCTAAAATCGAGGCCTTTGCTATGTAACACATTTTGCGAGATCAAAAAGTTTATTATATTATAGCATTAAAAAAGAAAATACAAAAAAAGAAAAATAAATGCATACCCTTACACATGCAGGAGTAGAAAAATATCACCTATGCTATAGATGATATAGTAGAGAAGAAATCATTCTCTCCTTTTTGAATAACTCTCCTGCAATCCTTGCAAATTCAATTGTTTATTTTTTGAGTTAGCAACCCTGCTACTACAGGGTAATAGGCTGAGAATTACGATGAATCAGAAAAATGAAAGTGTTCAATCTCATCCATGTAATGGTACTTCAGCCTGTAACCAAGAGTACTTGTCTTTCCGTGATAATGGGAACAAAATGAGGAACCTGCAGACGTAGAGCAAGAGCCTCACACGAGTGGCCAGCAGTTAGCCGCGCTATTCACCACTGCTGCTCATTTCACTTAAGCTTTTCATGTAGCATCTATTCTGACTGTGACTAGTGCTAGCAGGATGCTGAAACAAGCCCCAAAGATCTAGTTTGGTAGCCATACGCTAGCACTAAGCATAATAAGCCTATAACATGCACATATTACCCTCAATGCTCTTACCAAGATTTGATAAATACATTAAAGTACTGATGATCTGAATGTTTTGACACTATATAATTTGCTCTATGCCCAGCATATGTATATTTATTATTTATAAAAGAGCAAAGAATGTCTGCTCTCACCCTCCTGCTGACCAGTATGCATAATTCTTAGTTTGCAACAGTGTACAGTCCATGACAAAGGAATTCTAAATGGCCCAGTATGAGGGGGACAAGGGAGGACAAATCAAGCAGCCCATTTCCCAGGTGTAATCTCTCAAAAAATAAGCAGTCCTCATAACAACATTGTAGCTTACAATGAATGCTACATGTCAACAAATTTGGATTGATCTAGACCAAAGACTACCTTCATCTTTCTGTTGTAGTTCACTGCTGGAATATACTGTGATGTTACCTTTCCAGTGTTAACAGTTTATTTTTCCACATTTACTTTGGAAGCAATTCAGTAAGGGCACTCATCGCCTATACAATAGGCTAGGACTGTACAGCTGGAAACTAAAACAAATCCTCACGATTATAGTGTGGCCCAGTTAATCATCTCATGTTATCTTGAGTTCTCCATTCTTATGTTCTGCAGAGTGAAACAGTATTAACAATGTTCCTGTGTCACTGTTAACCCTATCTCAAGATATATTAAACTTGAGAGGTTAGAAGATGGAGAAGATAATAAGACATACAAATAAAGATATAAGAAGAAGTGCAAACTATGCAAAAAAAGTCAATTTATCAATTGCTTAATTAACAGGAGGAAGACCAGTCAAGTTTTTCTTGTTATGAGAACACAGGAGGTAAGCTTAATTTTACTATAAATTTGCATTTTGTTTTTGAAACCTTTGATTCTACTAACATGTGAATAGCTACATAGAAGGAAATACAGATTATTCATATAGAAAAGATTGTGTTAAACTATATTTTATCATTTGAAGGCATATGAATAAATAGTTCTATACTGTGGATCCAAAATTATTAGAAAAATATTATTAATTGGCATTAAATCTGAAAAGTGTTTTCAGAAATTGGTAATTATGAAAAGGTTGATGAAAGATTCTAAGAAATTTTAGGATAAATGAACAACTTTTACTTCTAATTATATAGTGAAATTTGTATACACTTCTATGTAATAAGTAATATATATATTATATATATATGTAGTTAATGAGTATATGTTGTAAGTGACTAAGTCAAAACAAAAATAAAATGCAAGCAGACCTTGCAAGGTATCATTCAATATTAGTATAACATAAATATAGTTTCAACAAAAGGCATAGCTTAAGTTAGCACAGTACTTTAGGTGCTAAAGTGACAGTAAACCCTGGATTTTAGTTCAGATATAATATGGGTGAAAGTAAGACTAAGGTAAAATTTAAAGATGTCTCATATTTAATGCACTGAATATAAAATCTTAATGGAATGTGACCACACTTCTGTATCTTTAATTCAATTGTCTATTCAAAGACATAATTGCTCAGGAGACATGTTATTACATCAAGATGCATCTGCTTCTCATTTTTTATTGATGTTATTTTATTTTAAACTGTTGTGCTTATGCAAGGTCCAGTTTTCAAGTAAAATCTTTTTATCACATCTGCAGTGAAACTACAAAGCTGCAACAAAAATAAGCTTGTGGATAACAGTTCCTTTTGAAAGGCAGAGCATTAGCAGAAAGTAAACCTAGTTTGAAGGAAAAGAAAAATTTCACACAGATGACCTTGCAGGAATATTATCAAACATGGTGGGAAATGCAGACAAAATTAAAATGAGTAGCTGTTATAACTAGATTTTATTTTCATTTTAGATTTTGCAGAAGATCTGAGGAAATCAAATATCATTTTTGTAGTTGGTAAGTAGGAATCTAAATACAATTGCTCCAATTGAAAATCCCCTTTTTGCTTTGTATACTTTTGTATCAAGCAGAGATTTTTGGAATGACTTTACGATATTGCATAAGAGCAGTAAATTTCCTAGGGCCTAAGGAGAGATGCACAGACATGTACATATACATTATTTTGTGCATTCTTTTCCTGAGAGAAAATGTGACTTTTGAAAATAAATGAATGGAAGCTTGACTTGGAGTTCATGAGACATCAGAAGAAATGTACCGAGATGCACGTTTATGTCCTGTATTTCTAGCTCATCCTCCTATAGCAAATAGTAGAACACTCAATTTATTGAGAGCCTATGTTCTATGTGATACATTTGAAAAACTAAATAGGATTTCTGAACAGTTCACTCTAGGCTTCTCTTAAAGGAAAAATACATAATAATTAATTCTCAATCTTTAGACAAAATGTAACTCCATATTTACTGGAATGGATCTTTCTGCTGTTTGTTGCAAGGACAAATTTTCATTCTCCCTGCCTCATATATCTTACTGGAAAGTTATGTGTGTTTCTACAAGCAGCTAGATTTAAAGACACACACACACTAAAAATGTAGAGAGGCTCAAAGAACCTCTAAAATTGCCCATGCAAAGGGATATATTTTACCATTTGCTGGTTCTCAATTTTTAACGAGTGGACTTTATTTTCAAATATAATATTTTATAGACTGCTCATTAGTCATTTTCCTAATACTCATATCTTAGTACTCAAAACTCACCTCTTCTGAATGTACTTTTGTTAATAAATCCATCTCAGATTGTAATAAATGCTTTATAGGAGCATTTATTATGCTTTATAGGAGCAAAAATATATATATTCATTATCAAGAAAACTTCATTCCCCTGGAACACAGAACATGTTTCAATGGAACTTTTGAACAAGTCTCAATTCTGCAAAAAATGGGTCTTGTCAAAAATAGAAGGATTTAAAGGACAGAACAAACCCAAACCCACCTTTAAGTCAGATGTGCAGAGCAAGAGTACATTTTTCTGGATTTTGCTTTTTTGATTTGACCAAGTAATGGGAATTGCTTATCTGGCTGATAGATCTTGATTTCTCTAGATCTAGGTAGGGAAGGTAAGCAATATTCCACAGGAACAGGTTTCTTGCTGGTGCTGTTTCAGCAGCCATGAGCTCTTTTTCCTTACTGCCTTTCCAGGCAGGTAAGTCTGCCTGAATCAGTTTTGGATCCTTATGCACTCCAGGTTTAACGGCACACGCACTAGCCAAAACCATGCCATTTGGTTGGGCAGTGAAGCAGCTTTTCATACTCAGTCAGGAGATGAAGGGCGGTCTTTGCAAAACTCTTCTTCTTGGACAGCTCCTTTTAAGGCTGTCCAAGACAGTCAAAGCTTGAAAAAGAAGAATCTCAAAGTTTTCTGTCTCAAGTGTGATAAGGAATACATTCATTCATGACACAGACGTATTCATGAAAAAATAGTAAGATGGTCGTAAAGAGGTTTTTGAAACTAGACATATGAGACTGTGCATTTGAAGAAATAGTTTACTAAGTAACTGACAGAAATACACCATCTGCCATAGCTGACAGATAGAGATAGTGTTTATAAAAGACAGAAAGGGGAAAAGCAGGCAGCTCCCACCCTTGCTAATTTCCCTTGAAGGTTCTCCAAGCAGCAATCTAATTAGCAAAGATTTACATTAGAGCTAGTATAAGAATTAATTGGAACAACAATCAAAATGTATTAATAGAACAACAATATAAATAATTTATCCAGACAAGAAAGCAGCAGAGATTATTTTAACCAGATTACTTAGGTAGCAGTATCATTTCCAGATATTTTAATATTTTGGTGCTATTGATATTTGAGCAAATATGACACATGACTAATTCTGAATGGCTTATTTTTTATTTTTACTTCTATAAATAATCCCAGTAATATTGGTAAAATTACCAGACTGATTCTTTAGAAAAATCTCCACAATCCCAAGCTCTGACTTCTGAGACTGTGTTGTCCAGTTGCAATGCAATACCTGCGAGCACTTTTCCATAACACAAGGATAGTAAGAATTAAAAAACAAGGTCTAATAATGGAAAAATTTAAAAGTGAGTGGTGGGACTGCTGCTGTTGACAGTTTAGATAAGTCTTCACAATATTTGATATATGAGGAACTTCAAAGATTTGGCAAATTTAAAAATTGAGACAGCCCAGTCTGCCTGTATCTACTGTTCTTATCTACTGCTTGTGTTTACCTAAAAATCTACTTTATTAATACTCAGGCAGCAAAGCCAGGGCACACACTGCTCACCCTCTGCCACTCACCACTGCTTGTCCCTGTCCCTCCTCATCCCCACGGCCATCCCAGCCACCTCTAACATCTTTAATTCATCTGCCTGTGGTGGTGTGCTCTAAACAAGAGCAGTCCATTTAAATCACCTACACAAACTTGTAGTTTTTTCTAGTTCCAGTCAGGGATGGAGAGCAGGGATTTCTTAAACTCAGATATTTCACTGATTTAACACAGACTGCAGTGAAACATTCACAAGTGCTGCCAGGGCAGTTGTCATTTCTCCTGCCCACCAAGACCACTCATTTTCTCCTCTGGAACTGTCCTCTGTGAGGCATTTATGCAATGAATATTTAAACGGGGGAAGATGACAGACAACTTCAGTCTCAGCCTTGCTGCCAAGAAGTTGTTTACCAGCAGTTCTCCTTACTCAGTTTCACAGGCGGCTGCATCAGCCTGCAGGAGGGGGTGCCTGTGCTGAGGGAGTGCCCAGGCGTTTTGAGTCAGCCTTGTCTGCAGAGTTATCAGCATGCACAGCTGCATGTAACTTTTATGTTCTGTCTAGTACTCTGGTTCCAGATACGTGCTCGCTGTTTGCACCATAAAGCACAAAGGAACACAGAAAGCATCTGTTTCTGAAGAATAAGCCAAGTGATATGTCAGCAGTATGCTCATTTTCTGCATGTAACTTCTTAATAAATAAAACTTTAAAAACTAAAAATGCTAGAATTGTTAAGTGTAAGGCCCTCCCAGAACTGCTGATAATCAGACTCTGTGCACAAGGCCTGTGAGCCAAGATTCACAGTTTTGTTATTAAAAAAATGCAATGATCACAAAAAAAAAAACAAAAAAAAAAAAAAACAATTTGGCTTTGGGATGCAAATCTGCCTTTTTGCTGGAGGAGGGGGCTCATATCCCTCTTTACCCCAGCTTGTTCTGCCTAAGAAACAGAAAATGTACAGAATATGTTTTGCTTATCCTTTACCTTCTTATGCAGTAAGGAGCTGTGCAGTCTGCTCCCCTGGGGTTGTCAGAGCCCATGTAACCTGCCATGTAAAACCTCTGTCTTGTGAACAACAGGCATGGATGGACAGGGTCCCCTCCACATGCTAATTCTGCACGCTCCTACAGATCACATCAGATTCACATTTTTCCTAGGAATTTTCCATGCCTTTTTTAAGATCTTCATGAAAGTCAAAGAAGGTGATTAAATCTGAGGGGCAAGTTATCATGGTTCAGTTTGTGACTGGTTAATGGGTGAGCTTTTTCCAAAGATATATGTAGGCAGAGAAAAAGACGACAGCACGCACACAAAAAAATGTCAGTGTTCACAAAGAATGTAATGCCTGCACAACAAAAGCGGGGGCATATTTCACTTCTAACAATTGTCCCATTGTGGAAACTTAACTATTTTTTTCAAGGCTTCAAGTTTTTACTATTTAAAAAAAAACAGTGTAATAAAATAGCAGCAAAGACTCCTTTACTAAAGATATTTTTGTGCAAGCTTTTGTTATGATAATGAACAAAAACTTCTTCAAAACTTCTTCAGTTTAATTATTTAGATCTTTACTAACATCTCATTTTTAAGGAAAGTACATAGATTTAATAACAAGACCCTCCAAAAGGATGAAATATAAATTTTGCAGTGGCACAAATTAATAAATAGCCTCCCTACTGCAGAACTACTTTGGAGGTAAGGCCACTTCTGCACTGATCCTATGAGTCTACTCACTGAACATGAAGAAACTATCTAATTAGTAAGGAAGTGCAGTTTCATGTTTTTTCCAACCTAGGCATCTCTATCAGTCACATTAAACACTAGCGTTCGGACTGAGATAAGGCATTAACTAATACTTGAACGTTTAGCACATAAATTAATACTGGCACAAGTGCCGAGTGTGTGTTAAGTCCTGGGTACTACAGAGTTCCCTAGGAGCATCCACGCTCTTCACAATTCTTGCTTAGCCTGTTCGGAAATCTCATTTGCTGATGAGAAAGAAAAAAGAGTTTGTGAAGTAGGTCATATATTTGCAAAGCTTTGCTGCACAATGAGTAATTAAAAGTAATGTCCATAAAGTCAGCAGTTTTAAGGCAGAAGTTACTGCTTTTCAACTCCTGTTATTCAGTTATGTCTTTTCTTCTTTAAAGGGCTCACCATTCTCTTTTAAAATACTAACAGATAAATTTTCAGAAAAATTGATGTGTCTCTATGACACACTTATCTGATTGATTACTAAATCAGAACCTAAAATTGTCCTTGTATTGTCATTTCTAAGAAGACATCAGGCTTTTTTAATATATGAAGGGCTACTATGGAATTTCTATTTTTGTGCTACATTCAAAAGACAAGCAATTATGTAAGTGGAGTAAAGGAGTCTTTAGAGCTGCATTTTCTTTCTGAAATTTCATGTACACACAAATAGGTAGGATAAAATTACTATTGTATATTCCAGGCTAGAAGGCAGACTACATAAATCAAAACATGCACACACAAACCTACTAATCCAGAATCCTAAGAGAATATACAAGTTAAATTACTTGCCACTGAAGATATTTAACACTCATTAAATTTGATCTATTTCTGTACATCCACTTTTATCTATTCCTTATTTTCTTTCAATGGCTACAAAGACTTCTACAAACAATTTTTTTAATTGAAGCAATAGAAAAACAACATGCAACTTACATAGAAAAGCCTTTTTTTGAAAAGAAAATGAGATTGTAACAGAAACGTTTCTGGCTAAATTAGTAGCTCAAATGTGATTCTCATACCACAGGCTGATAATTATCTTTGTAAAACTGAAATAAGAGACTCAAGGTTACACTAGAGAAAGCATTTGCTTTTTTGCTTCTATCGTATGACCTATTTTCAGCTATAGCGCTAAAACTTCCCTGAAGGTTTTTGCTTGGTGCAATCCATTTCTTAACTGAATGCAGGAGTTGGAGGAAATTTCCAAATCATAAGACACTGAGGGCAGATTCCCTTATTTCTATACTCACTCACAGAAATATAAACAATAGCAAGAAAAATCGTGTTATTAAGATGTTAAAAACGTGATGCAGAAAGTCACATGGCTGAGATATGTATTCATATTTGCAGGTCCCAACAGTTAATAATTTGATCTAATTAGATTTTTGAGCACTACTAAGGTATAATTATCTCCCACTGCAAGGCTCTTCTGAGCAGCTCCCTGAAGATGTAGAAATGCTGCTACAGAACTTGTCATTTCCCCTAAGTCCCATCACATACACACCGCCCAGACCTCCCACTGCCTCCTGCCCTGGCCACCCCTCACTGCTCCTCCTCTTGCTGCTCCAGAGGTCTCCACCCACAAGTGAGATGCAGGAGAAAGAGCCTTCCCCAGCTCACAGGAACCACCTGCACCATCAGTGCAGCCTGTGCGGACTGCTTGGGCCCCTGGTACAGACAGGCAAGCATCAGCTGAAGGCAGGGCCAGCATATAGCATTTTGAAAGGGTGGAGAAAAGTTGGCTCTAGTTCATGACCATATACCAGGGTTGGAGGACAGCACCAGGAAAAGCACTGTGCACAGCTTGCACTCAGGAGGTGGGACAGGACACAGCTGGGCAGGGAGGCGCCTGCCGCCTGCCCCCTGCCCCAGCAGGGCTGGTCACGGGTGCTGGCCCTCAGCCAGTGAAAACATCGCTTGAGTAGCTTTGGCTGAGCTCGCCCCTGTGCCTCCTGGTGCTTCACTGAGCCCTGATTCATGGGTGAATCTCTGGCTTCTGGCCCAGTATCAGCCAGGATGTGCGCCAATGGGTGGTGACACCTTCTCGGTGTGCTGGTCACACATTGCCAGGCCGTGTGTGGGGGACCTGGGGTCACTCTCATGCTTTGCTTTGGTGCACAAAGAGAACAAGTCAAGTGCAGTGAGTTGTGTAATCAGCCCTTGGTCAGGACTGAGCAGCTTCGTGACTCGACCGTCAAAGTGGTGGCATGTGTGAGGGCTTTCCAGCCCAAAGGGAATGGGAATGAGGGCAGTAACTCTGATATTTACTACAGCGCAAAAGAGTTTAGTTACTGTGGTCTCGCTTGTTTCCTGCGTAACACACACAGCTTTCATCACCTTTGCCAAGTTTCCCTTCTGTAAAATATTTCCTTCACAAGAATTAAAATTCGCACATGGGCTTCCTCTCCAGCTAGCTGCTGTCTAATGTCTTTCCTTTGCATGCTAATTCTGTTTTAGGAGCAGATTCTCTTCTATAAGAGCTTTTGCACTTTTGAGGCCCTTTTGACTTCTTTTTTTTTTTTTTGATTCAACAATGTGCTATGTCAGAATGGAAGGGTATTACCTGTTCCATTGTATTAAGTGTCTTTCCTAAAAAAATATTTAATAGTGAAATAATTTTACTTAGACTTTCTTAGTTGCTATAATTTGAGAAAAAGTCTCTATATTTTTCTAATTCTAGATATTTTTCCCTCACAAAGGTGGCCCTGGCTCTGGCAAAAGTAGTCAATGTGAACAGTTAGCCAAGAAATATGGATTTACTCACCTGTCCACTGGTGACCTTCTCCAAAATGAGTTATCATCGTTATCAGAGAGAAGTAAATTGATCAAAGACATCACGGAGTGTGCTGAACCAGTACCTGGAGTAAGCTACAGCTTTATTTGGGAGTCCTAATGCTTAAATAAACCAGTAGGAGGTAGATTGTCTGAAAGAGTAGAATAAGAGAGTAACCGGATATCTCCTGTTCAAGGAAAACAGATCTGCAAGTTGAGGGAGAAGTTTTCTCACTTCCGGATCTATGGCACGTGCTTGCCCTTTCTATGCTGTTAGATTTTGACATTTCAGATTCCTTTAAACAGTATGGATTAATCACTGAATAGAGTGAGACAGATGCTACACTGTGCACTGCAAAAATCACAGTCACAGGTGCAGGAAACAGAAACCTCATGTCCTTTTTATAGCTTCACATTCAGATTCAAAGCTGGTCCTCCTGGCAGCTCTTCTAATTTACAGGGCCTGCAGTGATTCCCTGCAGAGCCAGTTGATGTCTCAGAGCAGGGGGAATGCAGTTTAATAGAGATTGTGCAGAGAGAGACTGTTGTTATCAGCTGGGCTTTGGACTTTTATGACAAGTCCAAAGCCTGAATACTTGGTGATTCTTTAGCAAGTGCAGATGGATCAGAGGATATTTTTATTAATGAAAGATAACAGGAAATGCTGGATTCTAGCTGCTTTGATCACACACATTCTCTTATCACTTCCCATTTAATACAATTATATCCGTGATATGCCAAAATACAATCAGATTGAAAAATGCTGCAGTATTCTCCCCAAGTTTGATAGGTATTAACATTAATTTTGAAAATGCAAAATATGCTCAGCCCTCTGGAGCCCAAGAGTTTGGGAACTCTTGAGTGGGTTGCAACACTAGGTCTTTATAGCTTAGTTGGTCCCAAAAGGAAAAGGAGTTATGTCCTGCAACCAAAGAAAAACACCTGCATTCATGGGACCTGCTTTCAGTGAAGATCTGAGTAGTTCCCAAGGATGTAGGACTAACGTCAGTGTAACAAACAATAATCCCAATCTTTCCTATTAATTAACCAACTAACTGCCTTTCTTTTCAATGCAGGGTATTGTCCTAGAGCTCCTGAAGGAAGCTATGGTTGCCAGTTTAGGGGACACAAAAGGATTTCTGATTGATGGGTATCCCCGTGACCTGAAAGAAGCAGAAGAGTTTGAAAACAAGGTGACCATGTTGTAGTAATACTAAATATTACCCTGCTGTTCTTGCAATGCTGCTTGGGTCTACATCTTTCACACACTGCAGTGGTGGCTTATAGGGTCAATCTGATAGTCAGAAGAATGGAGTTTTGCTGCTAATCACTGAGACTTTGGCACCGTATCGTGTAGTGACTAGAGCTTGTGCCCTCGCCTGCACAGGCTCTGTGATAGTGGGAGAATTAAAGGCTGATTCTAGACAGATTTAATGCAAACTGTGACCATTCTCATTTAGTGGAAAGCATCATTTTTAGAATCAGTTTTCTAATTGTAGTGAATTACCAGATCTCTTGACTGACTGCTGTACTTCTCATCAAAACCTCATGAAGCACTATTTGATGTAGGTGTGTGAAGGTCTGTGTCATCACAGTTAATCTCTGACCATTGAGTGAGATCTGCCAAAACTTACTGCTGCTTTGAAATGAGCAAAACAGAGATAACATTTTTGTGGTGAGTAACATGTGACAAACCCATAAAAAGAGCATTTCACAAGTGAGCGTGCTGCAGTTCACAGAGTTATTGATTTCCTCAGTATGTGCTAAGACCTACTGAGAATTCTTAGCTGTCAGTTTCTTAACCATCAGAAAATGCTCTAAATAAGCTCCAGGAATGAAGTTGGCAGGGTTTATGAGAAAAGAAGTGGTGAATTAGGAGCAAGTAAATGAATGTTTATGCTACAATATTACATTCCACAAATGTCCTATACAAGCTTAAAAGGTAATAAACCTTTAATGAATCATCTGTTTTCTCCTGAACCTGTAGTTACTTTATGTAACTGATTACTCTGAAAGACTTGCACAGCTAATGGCATCAGAAGCTGGGCAAAGTATTGGACAGAGGAGTTAGTATGGAAGCCATTCACAGAAATATTGGTCTGTTAGTTCCTCAAATAAAGACTCAGGCTATTAAAAAGACATTGGAGGTTTCATTCATTTTGTATAGAGGGAGGAACTATATCACACCTCTCCTGCCAGGGATACACTTCATGCTACTTTAACAGCAAATGGTCCTGCAGTCCTGAGCTGACTTTGGCTTTTGGAGTGAAATACAAGGAACCAGAGTGACAGCTTTTAATGTCATTCCTGTTGTAAATCCATGCATCCACTTGAGCTTTCCCTGACTGAACTTGGCTCAAGGCTGCTCAGGAAGTCTGTGAAGTTTTGGGGAATTTCTTTGTTTTTAATGAGTCGTTGTTAGGTTAATGCCCTTTTGAAGGGCACCCTTCCTTTTGAAGGGTGTTCAGAAGTTCTTCCTACATTATAAGTGAAATAAAAGACATTAAACCTAATTATTTAATGGTTGCAAAGTGCAGATGAATAATGCACTGTACCTACATGATGCACAAAAAAAAGCATTGTAGTTGTTAACAAAGAGCTATGCTACTTGGATGACTTGAGGAAAGGCCCAGTTTAATTTGAACTTTAACAGTTCCTTGTATTTGCTCCTGAAGCTCTGTAAGTCGTAGTTTGACAGCCCCTGAATGAAAAATACACTTCTCACAGATTAAACAAGTGGAGGCAAAGGTTAGAAAAATAACGTGAAGATTTCCAACACTTCAGTGTTGTTTGCAATCAAGCTCTTATCAAACAATAGCAAATCGTGAACAAATAGATGATCTTCAGACAAAAAGACTTTTTTTTCCTAGCATGTCTTCTTTTCTGTACCTGTACAGCACACTTAAGTACTGATCTTGAACACTGGGGTCACTAAGTGCTGGTACAATAAAAGGTGTATTTTAATAAGCTTAATTTCTGTCTAGACAAATAAGAAAATAATTTGTTACTGATTTACTTGATGATTCTTTTATTTAAATGACTCATTATTTGTAAAGTTATATAAACAAAACAGGATTCATAAACAAGACTAGATTATGGCAGGCCCGTTGCTTGAATACTTAACTGTTTTTCTTTGTAGATTGGGGAACCAAAACTTGTCTTCTGCCTGGACTGCTCTGCAGAAACCATGAGCAGTCGCCTTCTGATGAGAAATCAGAGCGGGCACTGCTTTGATAGTGCTGAAACTACCAAGGAAGGAATTGAGAGCTATTACCAAGCAACAAAACCCATGATTGCATACTACGAGATGAAGACACAGTTATGCAAGGTAAGCTACCTAACTGGTTGAATTACATCATTATTATCTACTTCTGCTTTATGAACAGTATTCAGAAATTACTGACATGTCACATGCAGCCACCTAGGTTAGTTTCTGCACTTTCCAGTTTGTTCTCATTTTCCGCTTTCTTACTCTGTTTTATCTAGAACACAGATTGCAGAAACTGTTTGATACTGGCGATATCAAAATATGCTATTCCTTTCAGCACTTGGTTGAGCAGCCTGAATTCGGTGACTTCTGAGTTCTGCAATATAATTTGAAAGAATGAAAACCACATATACCTTGTATCTGAAAAAAAAAATATATATATATGAACATTCCCTAGGCTATATAGAATGGATTTTGAAAAGAAACTGTCTGTTTGCAGATGAGGATCTTTGAGGTCCCAAGAAAATCCTCAGCTAAATCATCTGAAGAGCATCTGTTTTGTAAGTGAGGAAGAGAAGAAGGGTCAAAAAGGAGCTCTAGTTGCTTTTCTCCGGAAAGTTTTTTGTGCTCAGTGGAGGGCCCATGTGAGCTCCAATGCCGGTATTATTTGTTTTCTCCATTTTAATTGCAAGTAGTGATAGGCACAGTTTTGGATATCTTAAATATAACGGGATAAGAGCACATGGCTATGTCGGTATATGTTTAAGCTGCCCTAACCAGCCTAACAACGTTCAGTCCTGAAAGAGGCAGGAAGGCAGATTAAATATGTAAAATTCAGTCCTGGACATAAGGCCAGCAGAGAGTCTGGGATGGAAATTAAATGCGAGATGAGCGCTCTAGGGGACAAAATGGCTCTGTCACTTCGCAGGACGATTGAGGCCACGTTGCCAAATTAGCCTTTTCTTTCTCAACATTGGAAAGTGCATTAAGGAGGAGCTGATGGAAGGAGCCTGACAGACAGAAAGACTCAGGTCTGCTCTAGCCTCCTCTGCAGTCATTAGGAGCTCTTCCCTGTGCTTTACTTGCACAGAAAATGCAAAGGTACCGGGTGGTAACTGCAGTCCCAGTTTACTCAATGAGAATTTCATGATCTACACTCAACTTAGAGTTACTGTGTATAGAAGCATTAATAAATAAGTAATATGAGGTTTGGAATTGGACCATCCTCTATTCTGCTGTTCTACGAACAGTGACCTGGCCAAGCTGCCACGAGAGCCAGGACTCTGTTTAGTTTCCCTTTGGACAAGCTCACCCGTCGGCAGGGGAAGTGCGACGGCTCCCACAAAGGCTGGAGCCTTCGGCTGCCAACCCAAGGTCTGTGGCCCCAGCGGGAACGATGGTGACCCGCGATTAGGAGCTGTGATGTGATTAGAAGCTGGGATATGTTTATGAAGGAAACTTAAATGGACAAAATGAAGGGCAAAGAATGTCAGAGTGTTTTCTTTTGCTTGCTTTTCTGCTTAGGCATTAAGCTTTCAAATTGTTTTCTGGAAGGCAAAGTAGTTGCATTAAACTACAATGCATTAATTTTTTTCCAATTAAGAACTAAAAAAAATCATGCTCTGGAGATGTAGTTTAATTTTCTGTAATTTCTTTCCTGGTCAGATACAGAACATCTACCTGTCACTAGTGACAGCATACAGATGCTTTCAACAAAGAACTCTTACTGGATATCCAAGGGCTAAAAACACTCTTTACAAAAATTCCTAATTCTGTGGAATTCAAATGTTTTAGATGAATAAAATGAAAGGAAATGTACTATACTAATTGTAGTAAGCAGGTAGGTATTGCTGCTTTTAAATGTATTTCTCAATGATCTCAAAGACAGCTGGACATAAATGTGCTTTTGAATATTTATTAGGCATCTACTTGTGTTTTAACATGTCTAATTGTAAATATCTTTGAATTTATGGCCTTCTGTCTATTGAGAAAAAGGGGAGAAAAACACTGATTGTTTTTAATATCTGACTCATCCTTTAAGGCTTTTTAAAATTGACAGCGTGTAGGAGTGTAATAAGTAATAAAGAAGAGTAATGCACTAGCAGTCAGGGAAGACAAGTGATCCCACCTAGTTAACATCAAAGTAGAAGATGTCTTAAATGCAGGTTCCCTATTCAAACACTCATCTGAGGAAAGGGAACGTGAGAGTAACAAGGGAGGTAGGCAGCCAGGACCAGAGGATTTTTCAGACTTCCAAACTCTTCCCCATTTCAGATCACAACATATAGAAGCTTAGCCTACATTTTTTTCCAGAAAAACATGTGTACTTCTCTCTCTAAAGAAGAGCTTATCAATGGTATTAGTAATAATAGCGTACTTGGGGAACAAAGGAACAAGTGCGTCTTTGTGTCTGCCCGTTGTGATCCATTAGCTGGAACCCTCGTAGAAAGGTACATCAGAAACATTAGCACAGGGTTATAGATAATTCATGCCAAACATGAATTATGCCAGGTATAGAAACCTGGGCAGGTGTTTCCCTGGATTTCTAAACAGCTCTGTTCACTGCTCTAAGAGCCACATACTGCACTGCCATTCTCAGAAGGGTTTTTAACCCTCTTATTTAAGGACAAAGATACAAATGTTCTTGGCTACACAGCTGATCTTAACTGGCCTTTTCTCAAACTCTTCTAAGCAGTGCATTTCTCCACAGTCTCAGTCTGTTTTTCGGAAACCTGCAGGTTTCAGCTGCCCCTTTGCTCTATGGCAGGATATATTCAGAGCTCTAAACCCAAAACCCTACAAGAAATGGAGGTTTGCTGAAAGAAAATGTATTTTGATGAATCTAGTTTCAAAATAAGCATTATGCTATGAAGATGATTAATAGTCATTTTTCTTATTAACTCATTAATTTTTTATTTGCATTTGATTACTTAAAGCCATAGTGGAATTGTAAAATCAGTAGCACAGACTTTATCTAATCCTGCTTATACTGGAAGACAAAAGCCTCAAATAACCTTGAAAACCTTGCTAAGAGCCTTAATTCATGCTAAGGCTATAATCTGGAGAGAGAAGCACAGGTTTCCCCTGTGGAACTGTGGAGTTTTACTAAATTACTGTGGTACTAGCTGTGAGTTATTGACACATTAAGTTGCTTTGTGAGTTGGACCTTTGCTATTTGGCAGGCCAGCGCAGGAAACACCATTGCTGTCACCAGTCAAGCTTGTCCGTATGTCGCTCCGACTGGTGGGAAGGACACATTCCAGCTAGCCATAAAGGACAGCAGTTGCCCGGCTTGCAAACCTCCTTCATCACAGACACCTGGATAGGGGCATCAGTATCAATCTTGGCTCTAGAAAAAGTCACTGAGAAGACTATGGAAAGACAAATACGCTGGTCAGGTTAGACTGGTTATCCAGTTCAGACATATAAACAGAACAAAGATACAATAAAAATATATATTAAAGTAAAAGGATATGTAAATGTACCAAATACAGGCACATATTTTCATATAAATATATATGTAAAGCACCATATATAAGCATTTAATTCCAAACATGCAAAAGAAGGGTTTTCTTCAGCATTGGGGCTGTTTAGGATTCGCAGACACCAAATGCTCCCCAAGGACTGGCGTTCCTCCTGCCACTCGAACGCAGGCAGCCTTTGCTTGCACGAGCTGCGCAGGAGGCCGAGGTCGTCTGTGCAGAGCTATTCCAGTTCCCTGCAAGCCACAGTGCCTCCGTGTCAGGTTTCTGGGAGGAATCCGAGGAAAAGGACTGTAGGTGTTTTAATTTACACATTCAAAGACATCTTAAAGAACTAATTCTTGTCAAACTTGCCTGTGCTCAGGCAATAACCCCGTGTGTTTATTATGACTGCGTGGAAGTGAGTTTTGCTGGGCTGCCCCGGCCTGCAGCAGCCTCCCAGCTCCCAAGAGGAAGGTCTGCCCGGCAGAACTGGCAGCCGGGAAGGGGCAGCTCCACGCGGGCGCAGGGACGGTCTCACCCGATCATCGCGTGAACTGAAGAGCTGCGCGTGTCAGCGTGGGACCCCAGTGCCCTTCACGGAATCAGGCCTTTCCGAGGCAGCGTGGGGAGCCAGCGCTTGGCAGGTGACGAGGAACCAAATTTTGCAGCATCTGCAGATGCTGCCAACAGCGAAGGCTTGGGAATGTGCTGCCGTGCCGGCCGGCTGCGTGAAGGAATGGCAGGAAGATGATGATCAGGAATGTCCCCTCCAGACACTGCCACTGCCCAACACCCTAGTGAGTGCCTTGGATACAGCTACACAGCTCCAAAGAAGTTTTGGGCAAAATTGACCTGGGCGTAGGTCAAAATAGGTGCAAGCTGCATGACGTGAATGTGTGAAAGAGGCAGCGCAGGGAAGTGAACAGGCAGCTTCCTTCTGAGTGGTGAATCCCAACGCCCTCACGAGGCTCCTGGCAGGAACTGAAGCACCCGGCTCATCCCACTCCGTGTGCAGGGCCGCCCGGCTGCTCCCGCCTCTCCCGGGAGGCTGAGGCTCTCCGGGAGCAACGCGTAGGACACGCACGGCCCGGTGCCGCGTCACCTCGTCTGTACCGCACAGACGCGACGCTGGCTGTGAGGGCTGCTCCCCACTGCCGAAACGGGGGGGCAGGTTCGTCACGCGTTGATGGAAAACAGCTTGAACAGCCTGGAAAGCCTCTGCCCACTCTTTGGGACTGTAAAAAAACAAAAATCCTTCAAAAAAAAAAAAAAAAGTCATACAGCACAAGAGCTGCTGCAAAATACGTGTTCCCTAAACACAACTGCGACCAAGGCACCAACCTGGAAAACAGACACCCCCGAGACGTCACCTGGATAAGCTACTGTCACTTGGGAGCCTCTAGGTCAGTCGCAGCAAAATACCCTGACGCTTGAGATGCCAGTAAACTCACAAGTCAGCGCTATTCATCCCTTTAACAGAATGACACTGAAGTCACTGTTTTCATTAAGAGTTTTAAAACCTTGGGAACGGTTCCATGTATCAAGGATGTCATGGGATTCTTGTGCCTGAGAGCTGAAGCTCCATCATTCAGTCATTGGATGAAGCCTGCAGAACCTTCTCACATAAATCTGTGGAAATGTAGGGATTTTTTTTTTTTAACAGTTCTGCTCTTCTAAGGTAGGATACTTAAAACATTAAAGACAGCAACCTGTATTCGCATGGTACCAACTATTTTTTTTAATTTAGATAAATAATCTGTAACTTAATGTGAACGTCTTCATAATAGGCTTGTTTTTCCTCCATAGGTTGATGCAGAAAGACAACGAGAGGATGTTTTCCTGGAAATCTGCATGACCATTGACTCTTTTCTGAAAAAGGAAGAGGCAGCATTTTCTCTTCCAACTGAAATTCAGTAATGGTGTGTTCAAAGCTTCATTTCACGTGCACTCGATAGTCACAATTAAAATGCTGGTCAAAGCAATACCCACAGCCTTGAGAGGTATCTGAAATTCGTGCATGTGGTTTAAATGTTATTTTAATCTTTTTTCTTTTATTCATACAATACACTCAATAGGAAGTGGTCGCTATGCTAATTCCACACTACAAGTGCTGTATATTGTTTTATTAGTTGTTCTGCTCTTCAAAGGTGAAAAGCACCATGGTGAACAGCAGCTCTGGTTTGTATTTCATGATATATTCATGTATTTGATTCAGACACATTGCTTCATCACACAGCACATTCAGATTGCTCCATTGGTTATTGTTTCTTTTAATTAACAGTATTAATTTTTATGGTATCACTTAGCTTATTCTTGATTTTTAGTGACAGAAATCGGCTCTGCTACATTCACCTGTGAGGCAACTCACAGGTTATGGATTTGTAAACTAGCCTACTGAACTACAGAAATTAAACTTTTGAAATGTCCCCAAAACACTAAAACAGGAAAAAAAATAAAATGACTATCGTGGAAGTCTGCCAATCCCTTAAAATGGAATATTTCCAGTCACTGAGACAGCCTTACCTTTTGCTGAGTCTTCAGATACTAGAATGGCTTCCCAGTTTGTTGGACGAGGTGAAAATAATCATTGTATAGTGCAGTTAAAAGCATTAACAACTGGATTGCACATTTAGTAGTTGAAAATTATATAGGAAATTCACCATGAATACTTGAAAAGTATTTCAAATGCAAATTTCAGACCAGCTGTTGTCTTGTATTTTGACACAGTGAGCAAAAAAAGAAAAAAACAGGGATTATTTGATTCATACTGCACGCATTTTTAATCAGTCACTTATCTACACTATCTGCAAAAAAAGTCTGTAAAATCGTATCATATTTCTGTTAACCAAAATATTGTGGAGGTTTTTTGGTATACTGATAGCTAAGTAAAAGCTTGTTTGACATTCTTGTAAAGTAACTGCATCCTCTTCCTGAACTATCGGGTAAATTCACAGTAGAAGTGGCTGCATGATAGCTCTTTCTGTTGTACTTTATGGGGCAGATTTGTATTTTTAAAGTTATGTTTCTTGTAATGAAGACATAATACAAATAAACCATGTACAAAAGTGGCTAATGACTTCTTTTACAGTAGACGTGGGTTTAATCCTTCTTAAAGTACAGTACATCATTTGAAAATATAAAAATCAATCCAGCATGCTTGCAAAATATGTCCTTTTCCATTACAGCAGATTCTTTCCCCCCCACCCCAAGCCCATTCCTCCTCTTCCTTGGCATTTGCCCAGTAAGCGCCAATTCAATTTGTTTACCAAGGGACTGATTTAGGGTGCTCTTATCCTTTATACTGTGGATGCTTTTCCTTCCCTGGGTCCTAGACTCTACCTCTGAAGCTCTAGGAAGAGCATTTCCAACTCCAGAGCGGTGCCATTCAGTGACGAGCAACGTCTGCAGGGCATCAGCTTTAGGCAGGACACTCTCAGAATGCAGCAGCTTGAAAAGGCAGGTTTTTCTAAGCTTAGCCTTGAAGCATTACGTGATGATGCTTTGTATTTTTTCCAGAAATTAAAGGATTCTGGAGCTGCAAATTCATCTGGGGAGTTCAGATTTATTACTTCATAAGTTTAGAAAAAAGTGTGGGCTATCATAATTGCAAAGGATGAGAACAAAGGTAATAAGCAGATGCTAATTAAAAAGAAAAATCACTTACAAAGTTATTTTACATACATTTCCAGTTTAATTTATGCCTCTTCTGGCCCTTTTTGTGGAACAAAACAAAAAAGCCCTGCGCTCGTTTGGGTGTAATGTGCATTAAATATCTATTTGCACACGTTCATAATGTATGCAAGAGAAGTAACATGCACGATTTATACATATTCAGTAAAATGGACATAACCGAGACGCTCCTTTCTCAGATAATTCAGATTTGAAATTCTCCTCCTCCTTCCAACCTCATTCAAAACCAGATCATCTTTTGTTTTCCCAAGCCGTCCTAAAGAGATAATTACAGGGTTTGCATTTACTATTTTTATTAATGTACGTTGGTTATTTTCCTCCAATATTTTTTTCAGAAAATTAATGGAAAAGATTATCACAGATTCCCTCTACCAGATACGTATCCTCATCAAATCTGCTTTCTTACAAACAGCATGAATTAGTTGGAAAACACATTTTTATGGTACTAGAGAGCTTCTTGGAGTGATACCTTTTCCCATTAGAGAAAGCTTTTCTAAAACTGTTGTATGTTTGTGGGGTATTTTTAAAGGTTTATTACATTTCTCTAATCCTCACTCAGTGCTCCAGTAACTGTACAGTATTATCTTCTAAAGAGATTAACTGCTTAAACTTCTCTCTAAAGCAAACAATGTCTACACCTAAATGTTATTGTGAAAATTAATACCAATCAGGTTATAAGTAAAGTTATTTGGAGCGGCCAGCCAATTACCGTTCTTATTGCCATATTTTTAAATCAAATTAGTTCCTTCTATATAGCTAATGACTCTGAATATTCAAGTTTTAAAGCAATTGGAAGTCTACTACAGTTAAAAAATAATCAGTGTTTCTGAACCACAAGCTATACATTTCAATAAAAAATATATTAACTAAAAAATATGTCACAATAATTACAAAACTTCTCAGACATCAGTGTATTTTTTGGCTAATACAGCGTACCAAAACTACTAAAGTCCAACTTTTCTGCAATCTGAAAAACGAACAGTTTACGGGTAGGATGGGAGCACACGGAGGCGCCGACGCCGCGAGGGGGCCGAGGCGCCCGGCGTCCCGCAGCGCCACCCGACCCCGGCGGACGCCGGGAGGGACCGTCTGTGTTTGTCATCCTGATTAAGGAGCCCAAGCTACACCAAGGAAGTCACGGCAAGCATTCTATATATAAACAGACTGTATCCACATAGTTTATTTCTCACAGTTCTCCTGACAATTGAACATTATTTAAGAACATACTGTATACACAGATAAGAAGAAACATACAAAATGTTTTAAATGATGCACAACAAAATCCAGCAGTATAAAAGAATGCATGTGAACCCTTGCTCACTGCTCAGGCTAAATTTAATCACTGTTTAAATAGTAATAAAAATACAATCTTTCATGGATCTTGTGCAGACTACAAAAGAGGAAAAATTATTACCATATATATGATTTATATTAGGCAGTTTTCTTTGATGAGTTGCACTAACAACTCCAAATACAGAGGCAGAAGGCTGTGTATTTTATTTTAAAGGAGTTAATGTTGAGTATTAGAGACTTTACACAGTTACTACCACTGGCACTTTTCACCATATTTTGTACACATCACATGATCATCTTATATAACATTACATTTAAAAAATATATCTGAGTGACAATTTTATAACATTCACACACCATGAGCTGGTTAAGGAAGCAATGCCACAGTTGCCCCCTGTAGTGCTTCACTGTTGGTAAATAGAGTTCATCGTGGTTTTAAAACAAAACAAAAAAAAAAAACGAAATAAAAAGAAAAAAAAGAAAAAAAATTAAAAAATTAAAAAAATTGAAAGTCAATGTGATTAAGCAGCTCCGATCTGATAAAGGCGTGTAACCAACCATCGCTGAGACAGTGAGCATTTTTTAGAGTACATCCTAGAAGCAAACACTGTCATTGGTTAAAACCTTGCCTAAAGAAGTCAGTTACTGTGTTGAAAACTATTTCACAACAAAACTGCAAGCTACTAAACTGTTTTTATATAAATACTTCATCTCCTCTGGATCTCATTGTAACCAAGCTCTTCAAAGCCTTTGGAATTTACTCTATCTTTAACGTGTGCTCTCTTTCCTGGCTCACTCTTGTATGATTTTCTTTTTGTTTAGATTCACCACCTAAAAATGACTAATGTGGTGAGAGAAAAGTCTCCCAGTGAAACCTTCTGCACACTAGGAATGTTCAGCTGCTGCTCAGTGATCTAGAACCATGACAGTTCGAAGCTGTAGTTTGACAAGTACACCCAGGAAGCTGTCATGCTGTGAGCGACATTTCAGGGAAAGCAGAGTCTTTCCAAAATGTGCACAGAATTAACAATGGTGCCATTGTTATTTTTCAAAGAGGATAATAAGCCCAAGACTGCAGATCTGCTTCCCATGTCATCTATTTGCTGGAAAGTAGTTTGGGTCAAGATAATTGTAACTGGTGCCCTGGGACATGCAGTAGTCTCTGTCTAAAAATGTCTCTGCTCTGTAAATAGGCTCTAACTGATGATCTTCTTTATGAATCTCTGTTTCATGCAGACTGTTAGGGAGAGAAAAGAGATAACAGTTTGTCAGTCATGTATGCTTATCTGTAACCTTCAAAAACAGATCCATGCCAAATTGGATACCATACAGTTCTTCACAAAAATAATTACCCCACTATTTTACAATACAACCCCCAAACTTCCCCCTCTACTTAACAAAAAAAAAAAAAAAAGAGATTTCACACAACCCAAACCTGCTTACAAAAAGCCATCTCCCACAAACACACACACACTGCAGCACCTTCCTGTTCACCCAGCACCGAATGATGCATCCTACGCTGCAAGAGAGGTGCCCGACGTCCACAGCAATCAGGCGGCTCACAAAGTCAAGCTAATGACAAACGACAAGTAGGAGCGAGCGCTGCTCACCAGTCGGAACAAGCATCGCAGAAATCCAGGGACATTTCTGGAGGGCAGTCTTGGCAGTGCCACCGAACACCCTGAATAGGTTCAATCCCGCAGTTATCACACTGTGAAGCAGATTGAAGAACTTTGAGAAAAAGAAACCTGCAGCACTTAGTGCACCAGTAATACTTCATCACACCAATACACCATATACAAAAACTTACATATATATACATACACACACACACACATTAGTTACTGCTAGCCCTTATAGTCGGATTTGTGCCATCACAGACCCCAGTGTATTCCTGGCATTTCAGAGCTCTGCGGATTGATCAGTCTTCGTCTTGCTCCGCTCCCCACTCTCAGCTGCTCCTCCTGCTCCAGAAAGGAGGACCTAGTCCTGCCTGCAGCCTGGGCCTACCCTCACCCACAGAGTGGATGAAAAACTGGTGCAGAGATACAGGGCCCCTCTGCCTCTAGGGTGAGCACTGAGGTCTCTGCAGTCAAAGTCCAACAAGGGGAAACATGTGAACATGGAACCAGTTTCCTTGGAAGAGCAGCCAGACTAGAGGCTGCTGATGGCTGCAGGTCGGGACAAGAAGGGTCAGGCTGAGGTACCTGCTAGTTCAGCAGGTCCAACACGCTGAGTGAGCTGGAACTGAAAGCCAGTCAGTAACAAGGAAGCAGGATGATTCAGATAGGAAAATATAAGAACTAACTCCCTGAGAAGATTCAGGGTCAAGGAGAGCAGAAAGTGCAAGCAGAACATCAGAGCCAGGCGCTTGGGAGGGTGCTCAAGGAAGAGAGGGCTTTGCCCTTACAAAGGGCCTGTGGCCACGAGCCGCCCACGAGGGGCATCTGGCCGAGAAAGGCAGATCCGTCGGCGCTGGGTCCTGCCTTCCACGGCGCCTTGGAGGCGGGAGGTGATGACGCGGGAGGGCTGAGCAGTCAGAGCCAGCTCAGCAGAACGCTAAACACAAAACAAAGCAAAACAAACAAAAACGCACAGTTCCAGTTATCTCAAGTTGAGAACCAAAAGGTAGTGGGAACATCTGTGCTCTACCTTCCCACCTCTGCTGCAAAACAGAAATAATACCTTGCCTTTCATTTTATTAAAACACAAGTCATTAATAATTGAAAAGTAGTTTGGTGTTACAGCAATGAAAACCATAAAAAGCCCACAAGGGACTTAACAATTTAATATTCACAGCAGGATTTGAATAATGCCTATTAAATAAGGCTGATGGCCACGCAGAGTCAAAAAAAAAAATCCCTAAAAAAAAAAAAAAAAAAAAAAAAAAAGTTCCAAATGGTTCCATATTACTTAGCACTGTCCAGCCTGTGCTCTGAGGGAAACAACACTCCCATAGAAAAAAATGTAAATACGCATGAAACTTCATAACTTACTACAATGCATAATAAAATCAAAATTGAGGTTGCAAAGAGACGTTTTAGTTTCTGAATGCTTGATGTAGCGTAAGGCTAGTTTAGTTGTCCATATGCAATTTAATGCTGGAAAAGCATCTCTTGTAATTTCTGCTCTTTTGATCTAAATTTTGATTTTTGGAAGGACACAAACTTTCTGGAAAAAAAAAAGAAAAAAAAAGGAAAAAGGTGACTCCTTCAGTGATTAAGTCTGTCAAAAGAAACTAACCAAGTCGTCCCTGTTTTCCAGTTACTTTGGACGGAGTTTTAAACTGAATACCCTTTCATTGATAGAAACAAGCATTAGAAAATACATCTATCTACATGTCTCAAAAGGTGAGAAATTACTCCAACGCAGTGGACAGATGCACAGAAAATCCTCTGCAAAGAAACAAAAAACGTATTTCTAGAAAGCTCCCTTTCATGCCCTCCATTACTGGATGATGCCAGGACACCACACTACTTTAACTTAATGTTTATTTTCTTAATTTCACATAGCCTTTAGCGCCCTTGCTTCACTTTCTGTAAGTATTGCTTGATAGTTTTTAGGAGGCTGCTACACTTTTTTTGCTGCAGCAAAATGAATACATATATATATATATGATCTGTTAAATCTACTCGCAGTTTATTCTACATCTTTGTCCCTCCTTTGGTCCAAAAGAGGCAAAAGGAGTCCAAAACCACAATGAGGGAACTATGATCAGTGAATCAAGGTCAAAACAGAACAAAGTGTCATGTGGACTCCTGGAGCTACAGAGACAGCCCCCATCTGAACACAGCAAAGCCAGCACGGTCATTGATCTGCCTGCAGAATCAAGCTGAAAGTCTACAAAGATGCTGCCCAACAAGATCGGATTTCAAAGAGATTTTGACACGGATGTGTCTGACAAAGATAAGCAAGTGTCTAAGAGCCCAAGCCAACACCTCTCCAGAAACCACCATTCTCCATCTCGTATTAGTGTAGACGGCTGCTGAGGTAGCTGTTGTGCCGAAAAACATCTGGCAGATTAGTGCAGATCACAAGCTGGATATAATTAACAGTGTCCTATAAAGAAGGACACAGGATGATGGGAATATAAACGTGCACCAGGAACACATGCTGACAGAAAAATAAATCATATTTTATACGATTTTGACTTCAGTTGGTCAGTTTGGGGCAATCTCTTTCTTGCTGAAAGTGTGGAAAGCCCAAGTAAGAGCAATAGTCTGAAACACGTGTGCCGCCAAAACTAGTGAATTGTTGTTATTTAAAAAAAAAAAAAAAAAAAAGGGCAGGAAAGAAAACAAGGCAAACAACAACTAAAGGAAACACGGATGCTATGGTCAATAAAATCTTCTTAGGAGAAATCCAAACCATGCCACTTTTGGAAAAGTTGACACTGCAGAGAAGATCAGTTCATCTTACCTTGAACCCCACGTGCTGCACAAACCCACTTTCTGCATGCATCTGCTGGAGCTTCTGCTTCTTCAGTTTTTTAAACTCTAAGAGTTCTTTGTATTCAGGTAACTCCCGATATGTTATAGGAATACTCTCTTCATCCTGTTCACGAAAAAAGAGAAATCTTGAGGAACGTAACTACAAGAGAGATTTCCATGAATCACTAGGTATGATTAATTCTCCTGTAAGAAAATACTTGCAAAATATGCTATGATGAAGCATACCGAGGCATTATTTTTAAAAAACATAACACAAAAAGTAGACATAGCTAAATTCCATGTTATTTTGCACTGTTTGTACATACAGTCTACTCGTTCATATATTGTAGGAAAAATGGTAGCTGCAGTACAAGAGTTGTTTAAGACAAAGCTGGCTTATTTTTTGCTTGTGTAAGTACTTGGCAAAAGATATTGTGATTTTTCAGAATTAAAACTTCAGGTAAGTTTATCAACTTAACTAATCCTTCCGTTCGTTCGCCATTCTATGGAACAAAAACATCCCTTTTTGAACTACTTCTAAATATTTCAATTCTGAATTTCTCTTTTTTTGTGTGTTTGGGGTCTTTCCACTAACCATGCATTTGCAATACAGCTTGGGTCATGAATCTAACTGTATTTCCATATTTACCTGATTGCATTTATCCTTGCTTTAAGCAAGGATGCTTAATCACATATCACATATTCACTAAACAAGGTTAAGATAACAGCAAGTAAGATATTCTGCAACTGATTTAAGGACATACCGATACTTCCTCTTCTGCTGCATTATCCATATGGCTGTGAAAGCTGGATCTGTCATCATCTTCATCCATATAAACTGGAGGTTCATGCGATGTCATAAAAGTTGAAGGTTTGAAAAGATGTTTATTTAAAGGATGCTGCCGTCTACTTGATGACTACGGTGGAGAAATGATATATGTTTGAAAATATTCATTCTTCAGGTAGCATACGTAATTCCTCACCAAAACTTTGCTCATTTATACTATATGTAACATCTTTCCAATTATTCCTACTGAAAATTCCGTATCAGAGTCTCACATGGCTTCTGAATTTTCTTCCCCCATAAGTGAAATCAGAGGACTAGAGGAATACTTTTTATTGTAAGAACCTAGTAAGAAAGAGCCCTTAACACAAAAACTCTACCATTTTAAAGATTAAGAACTGGAACACAAAAAGATTGAGAGACTTCCCAGAGCTGCTGTTAGTTCTGAGACCAAAGGTGCATATGGCACAGGTCCAAGACCCAGGAGACTGGTCACATTTGACCCTTATCATCAACCTACTGCATGGGTTTGCGCCTTAAAAAAATAATTCCATATCTAGGCTAATTGTCTACATTTTTTCCCTACTCTATGGAGAGAAAAGGCCATTGTTAACAGTAATTCATTCCGCCATAAAAGAGGTTTCTAAGAGTTGGAAAGAATTGCTCTCTAAAGGTACTTTTTCATCTCCACTGACTGGAAAGGAAGCCTAAAAATGTTAGATGAGATAAATTACTCCCTTAGTGCATATCTAAAACCTTTCAACTTTAATGCTGTCTGCAGGTTTAGAATGCACAACAATTTTACTGATTACTGAAAGGCACTCAGCCTCTATCCCTTAATCCCCATGGAAGAATATTAAATATCAAATAGAATAATTTTTGGTGAATGAAACTGGCTCAACTTTTTCCTTAGATATTTCCAGACCATATTTTTTGATGTTTTAGAACATATTCCAAAATGTAAAGAAAACAATGGGAATCAAAAACTAGTAGTATAAAAAGAATTTCTGTAATCATAAAGTGGAGGATTCTCATGCATTGTTTAAGCTTCTACCATGAAGGGCAAGCACAGAAAATATTTATGCCAGTAAATATTTCTCTTTTCCACGAGGATTTTTATCTCGAGGGTTGAGAAAGATATTTGCAAACATATTATTCTATAATACAACCACTTATATCTAATGAGGGATTCAATATTTTAATATTATTTTATAACTGTGTTCAGTAGCAGCTGTGTATGGCACTCTGCAGTCAAAGGACTGAGATCAGCACCGCTCGCTTTTAAGGGAAGAGACGCAACCTGTAACAAAAACTGGAAGCTGTAGCCTCCGATACGCAGACTTACTACACACAGAGTTAAAATGAACATTCTGTTTAAATACTAATGTAGTATCTGTTGTGTTGAATTTTCTCTACCTTCTGTCTTATGAGCACTGAAATCCTGTATCTGGTTTCCCTTCACAAATAATATTTAACATTTATAAGCTTAAGACAGCGTTTCAGCCTCAGCTATCATAGTGATTTGTTACAAAAAAAAATCCAAAATAAAACCAGAAAATAACTCAGATCTGGAAATCTAAAGAAGGAAGCCACATATACACTTATTGCACTTACAGTTAACGGCCAGAGAATTAAACTGAGAATTTGAAATCTCTTTTTAACATGATTTTGCTTTAGATGCAGGATGAATGAATTAGCCCTGAGTAGGCTAATGACGGAATATGAACATTAAATTGGAAATGAAGGACCATAACTGATGAATTAAATATTAGAATCCAACTCTGATTCTGCATTTTGACTAGGAGTAGGTTATGGCTGTACAGTAGAATAAACTGGTTGTTCCTGTTTAATCCTCTGCATCACGCTATGTCATATGATAAGACATATACAGCATCTTCAGCAAGAAGTCCAGGGGCTGAACAGGCTTCTCAAATTTCCAGTAATCATCTCAAAAAAAGCACACTGGGCAGTCCTCTTGGAGGAACATAAATAGCTTTTCCTTGTGAAGCACCTCTTCTAATGCAAGATCATTCAAAAGGTGAAGAGGATATAAATAACAAAATTTGCAAAATTAATTTTTCAAATCCCACTGAAAGCAGCCCCACAGTGTGGTAACCAGAACAAGAAATTCAGAGTTCTATTAGGTTAACTTAACCACAGTATTTAATGAATTGAATTCCAATAAGGAATCAGATAAGGGTGCTCAATCTTTATATTCCTGATAAAATAGCAGTAACTTCAGAGAAAACAAGGGGACAACTGGGAATTTGTAGCATTTTAAAATATTACAGGTAAGATTTGATAGATCTGCCTCTCCAGGCCTCTCTGGGGAAACTTTTCATCCTGAACTTTCAAGGGACTACATACATCTACAAACATCATTGTTTTGTGGAATCAATATAAGGTTTACTTGATTCATAATCACAAGTCACCACAGATACCTGGATGCAAAAAAGCAATGTTACTCTACAGAACGTCACTGTAGCAGTTTTTTTGTTTCGTTTTGCTCTTTTTAAGAATTTCTGTCAACTCAGATAACAGTGTTATCTGATAAAAAAACAAACAAACCCCTGAGATTGCCCTTTCCAAACACACCCAATGTCTACAGTCCTTGTTTATACCTATGAGTACTACACAATTTACATCAAAATATATGATGCAGAGAAATCTAGATGTTTTCTTTTAAATAAACTTTCCTAAATGAAGAAGGTTTCTCAGGAATCCGTTCTTCTCTCAAGGTCAGGAAAAACACTTTGTTTTTAGTAGAAACAAAGAGAGCAAAATCCATGGATAAAAAGCTTTTCTGGAATAAAATCAAATCTCTTACACATGGCAACAGTAGATGGTTGTGTATATTGCAAAACAGAACATGACATGGCAGAATTCCGACTAGTGCTAGTTTAGTATGCTCAGTCATACATAATTTTCAATGTGTTTGTTAATTAAAGATGACTGTACGGTATGAGGCATCGTGCCTTTTAGCCTCTTGCAAGAGAGCTCTCCTAGATCAGGTTCAGTCAACTTACAAATGAAGAAAAACTACCTCAAGACCAAATCATTCAGCCCTAATTAACTCAGCCTGCAATCTCACTGCTCTGCTCTTTTCTGACACTTCCTCTCCCACAGAGATTGTCCAATACAGATGTAATTAATAAAAGTTGATGTGAAACTAGAATAACATTCAACCTCCTCTACAGTGCTAACAGCAAACGGTACTTCATTAATGAAGTAACAAATAAGGACAAGGCATAACATCCTGCCTAGTTAATAATAAAGCATTAATGAAGACTTAAATCTACTGAAAATGTGAATGATCTTAATTCAATTTGCATACAAATGCCAACAAGAATATGAAATTTCTGTTGTAATATTCTCTCACCTTTTTGGAGTATAAATATAAGTTTGGAGTTCTTCCTGGAACTGGAATACCAGCTTTAGTCAGTTTTATAAAATATTTTTGCACCCTGCTGGCAACCTAGGTAAAACAACATACAAGGATTTAACGTCAGGAGAAACAGAAGGCTTTCGCTGCACGGTCTGGCTGCAGAGTTGCAAAAGTTCAGAACATGAGCATGAGAAATCTTAGTTGTCTAAAAGCTACTCTAACAGTCATTTATTTGAAGAAAAATACCACTGTATTTGTTGTATATATGAACATATATGTGTGTATATATGTATATAAGCAGTGTATTTTGACAGGAAAAAAGTGTTTAAAAATACAGAGAAAACCAAGCAAAAACAATGAGAAGGTGCACGACTTCAATGGCTTGTTACTTAGTATTGCTAGACTTAGTCTTTCTTAAAAATGACAGATAAATTATACATAGCTTGTGTATGCAATTTACATATATATGAAATAAGGAATAAAATATGAATATGTATCAAATACATTTTAGTTTTTCATTATGGGCAAACATACTGTAAGTATAGATACAATCAGAGATGAGGCAATATTCTACATAGAAATATTCATGCATGTTTTCCCTGATAACATATTACTAAAACGCAATAAATCAGTATTTTTTGAGCCACGATCAACTGGACGAAATTACAGTTTTGGGGGCAAATGCCTACAAGCCAGCCGTAGAAACACTTCTATCTGCAGATCTAGCTTCTAGTTTTGCAGACATAGTCCTCAGCATAGAACTGATTCTTCTGCGTACAAATATTAATACGTCTGCCCTTTCAAGTGGAACTGACACTTCAGAATGGCTCTTTCAGCAGGAAATTTAGCACTGCAATCTGACAGCAATTGATGTTCCTATACTTGCTAAACTGATTGAATGCACACTGTCAATATCTAAGGAAAAGCAATTAGGCCAGACTATTTTTGTCATGAGTTTTAGGGCACTCTTAGAATTCTATATTTGACTAGCCAAAAGCAGGACCTAACGTTAAAGTCTCAAGGAAAAAAAACTAAAAGGATTTTTTTTTAAATCTATGTCAACTCCTGGGATGCAGGAGTTGATACCAGCAGTACCACGGCATAGGCACTACAGTATTCAAAAAATGCCAAAGAAGTCAATTTTTTTTCTGTTAAAATAAGCTTTACTGCTTTAATCATGAACAGTATAACAGCTTGTAGAAAACAATTTTTTAATTCCTCTTCACTTTATGAATTGCTATTTCTGCAAATTCCAAATTAGAAATACAACAGCAAGTAACTGAAGAACAGTTCAGAATACAAACTCTTACCAGTGTCTCCTACAAACTCCAAAAAAAAATTAACTGAGAAAAGGGATTACCCCTCCAAGTGTTTTTCTTTTTACCTGTTTTGCTGTTCTATTTCCCAGCTCATCAGCTATCTTCTGCCACCTTCGGGACTCTACTTCCTCTGGTGGATACTTCAAAAGCAACTGCTCAAGTTTTTTCTAAATCAAGCACAAATCAATAGAAAATATAAATACATCTTTCCTAGTAGAGATATGAGTTGTCATAAAAAAATATACGTATGACTTTCGGTTTCTAAGCTCTTGAAACATTACTATCCTTTTTTGCTTTTATTCTCACATATGTTTCTACAATTACAGAAATGGAAGGGTTTTCCATTACCTGTTCTTCTACAGTCCACAGCTGGTTAAAAGTTTCAGGTTTGGTCTCATCATAAAGTCGCCCTCTTATCATCTGTTTAAACACAGCATATAACATGGAATAGGTCTTGAGAAAAAAGAAAGCTTGAATCTCAATTTTAACCCTTTTCCTACATAGGTAAAACCAAATTCAAACAAACAAATGCAAGTCATTTTGAAATAAAGTTTTCCTGAACTCAGAATAATTCTCTGATTTGCATCATATATAAAGTGCCACCACCAAAATTAATATTTGAAGTAACAATTAACATTATCCCCATGGTTATTAAAAATATTTAAAAGTTACTATATTGTAAAAATTCGTCTTTCCGTTTGTAACAACTACCTGTGGACGACTGCTTGTAGAACCTTCTGGACCATCACTTAAAGGCAATACAGAGTATGAAACAGACTCTCCATCCTTCTTGGGATCCAAAGGACTTTTTGGTCTTGCAGGTATACCTACCGTGAGCAACAAAAGAAAGGAAGTATTAGGTCTCCACACTGGTAATTTTTTTTCTTGTAATTTACACTAATTTTCCTTTTACCTTTGTCAAAAATCAGCTTCACTCTTCTGCTGTTACGCTTTCGGTTTTTGAATTCTCTCTCAAAGTTTCCGAGGCTACTGGTATATTGGTCCCAGGCAATCTCAGGGAGCTGGACAACTCTCTGAGGATATGGAAGACCCATATCAACCTGAGTGGTAAAAACAAAAAAAGTGAAAAGCAGTATTTAATGTAATTGTTGTCCCTCAAAAAAGAAAAATAAAACCCTGCAAGTTATGAAACCCTTAAACTCCTTTTTAGATAACAGTAGAATGAAAAAAAAAATTAGTATTTTATAGTACCATGCAGGACACAGCCCTTTTATGGGGAAGTTATTTTTGAAGAGAAACACACAACTGTGCATATAAAATATGCAGCGGCACGGTCAATGATGGCTTATTGGACATAATACTTTAAAACATTTATTTCTCAGATGGTATTAAGTGTTCGGGCTTTAACATCTTGCCCCTCCTCCTCTTTTTTTCTTTTTCCTTTTATTTTTTTTAAAGCTATCACCCATGATTTGTACCTTTCTTAAGAAATACAGGAAAACAGAGGATGCCAAGTTTTAACTGATAAAACCTAATTTTCTTTCAAACAAACCAATGTATATTCTGCACTGATTTTCCTATCTTCTGCCTGGAAACTAACTGCTAGAAGGCTCCTCACTTTGTTGTAAGGTCAGTCTTACAACAAGCATCGCTCCTTCGGTTCAGAGGCAAAACAAACACTCAATGCTTTCAACTAGCATTAGCGTTTCCCCGATACAATAATATCAAACTTTACACTATTATATCTCGGATGCTATATACTCATCTCAAAATTTAATGAAAATACAACTACTGAAACCAATGGCCGTATGTCAGACATCTCTAAGCCCACGTCTCTACAAATCTAGAGAAGGGCCACAGAACATCTACCTCATTCCTCCCTAAAAAGCAACATAACTGCTATGAGACTGTAAGATCAAGCATATCTGTCATTGGAAGATATGACAAAGTTTTCAAGCCTCAAACATTTCTCCATGTCCTCTTACCTTAAAAGGAACAGGTTTGCTATTAAAATTCATCCTCCCTCACCACACAACATTCTAGTTATGTTATCCAGCACTCAACGTGTACTTTTCCTAGTGTTATTTTAGTTTTAAATTATGAACTACATTTTGTGCTCTTTACAAGTTCCCTACCTGAAAACAAATTCACTCACAGCAAAAATCTTAATTTCCCTAGTAATAAAAAGTTATTAAAACTTCAACTAAAACCTTACTACAAAGTCCTTCAGTCACCTGTCTTTAAATGTCTACACTCCATCAGAAATTTAAAGATTACATTTCTATACACAAAAAAGAAAGCAAGCATATCTAACAAAATCTTTGTAGACCTGTATTTTAAGATTTAATAATCAAACCCAAAACACAGGGCCCTCTAGCTCAGCAGGAAAATAATATTAAAGTTAATTTTTACACAAGTGTGTATATATATATATAATTACTTGGTTTCTATCAATGATGAATTAGTAGTTATTAAAAAAGAAAAAAATCTGAGTAAAACTTAAGAAATGCCCATTGAAATACCTTCTTCTGGAGTCTTTCCACAAATCCAATAGGATCTTTCAGGGCTTCTCTCTGGTGTTTGCCTAAACTTTCAAGGTCTTGAACTGCTTGAGTACGTTGAGCCTCGAGTACAGCAATCGTCTGTAACAGTCTCTGATAACTACAGAGACAAAGGAAAACAGCTCACTGAATTTTTCTTTAAAAGCAACCACTCCTAACTAAATACTAGCCATGAGTATCTACTAGCACCTACCAAAATCCATAGTTTATCTGAAACAGTTATAGACATTTTTACTGAATTATATAAAATCTATTTATTATATAAACTCTTTTTTTTTTAAATAAGAGATGAAGTTATATAATCCAATTAGAAAAAATAAGGAGTTCCTTTAAATTTAAACCCTACTCTAGCTAAAATCCAAAACGTCCCTCTGCCAGGGACACGTTACTCATATTCTCAATAGTTACAATCAACAATCAACCTTGCTTATAAGGAGGAAAAGAACCCCCAATGACATATTTTCTTGCCCCCTTCAGAATAAGCTTCTATCCAGCCCACAATTAACAGGTCCATTCAGAAATGTTAGCATTTCACCCAACCACCCATAGGATGTGTAAGAATGACTTAGAAACTTTATACCTAAACATTTAGGAGAAGTTTCAGCTTAGAAGAGAAGAATCATTTAGAAATAAAGCAAGAAATACGGCATATATGAGACTCTTTAAAGAATAAAGAGGATAAATGAAAACGGTAGCATTTCCCCAAATATGTCATCTGGATTCAAATAAAACAATAATTTTCTATTTCAACAAAAACATCTAACAGTCACTTATGTAACTACCATACCTATATCTGATAATGTAACCTTCCCAAACTACCTTCTACGAAGCTAATTTGGTAATAGTCCAGAACCACAGCCTATTAAAAAAAAAATAAAAAGAGTAACTACATTTAATAACTTTTTCTAGCTTTACAGCTGCAGTTTTTGGCTTCATTTCTGAATTAAATGATTGCCTGTGGGCCCTATTGTTGCAAATTATGCAGCAACTTAACTTTCTCAAGAAAATGTTTTCTAAGATTTAATATTAAAACTGTGTTTTAGTTCAATGCAAAGATAAAATGTATTCACCACCACCCTATTTCACTAAATATCCAATGTCTTCATTGCTAAAACAAAGATAAACCTAACATGAACTTCCACACATGTTCCCACAAGATCCAGAGGTTACTCAGTTAATATAAGCTTTTCAATTAACCTTAGTGCAAAAAGAAAAATGTTTTAAATAGAGGGAACTAAAGGGCTTCTCAAAGTCCCTGTTCGTTTCTGGCTTCTTAGCCTCCAACAATAACACACCGCCTTTTACTGCATTACCCAAGCGTGCAGTGTTCAAAACCAAGTGGTTTAGCACATCTACAATAAATCTCCCCTGCTTCGCACTGAGTAAGCTAACAGCTTTGATTCCAACTAATTCCTGCACATGCTCTAAAATTCCTCAGAACTGTGAAACGCCTAACAAAGACGAGGTACTGCTGACCGGGACCAGCAAGCTACCTGGAGCCAAAGTCTTCACGCTCTCCGTGAAGTCTTCTGTACTCCAGTTAGCCAAAGAGCAACTATCCCAGCTATCTCGTACAGTTATGTAATTTTCTCTCAAAGATTCCTGAGAAACTACCAGGGAAAAATCATCACACATCATCTTCCAAAATAAACCAACATCGCTTAGTTAAAAATAAGTCGTTTGGGTAAGCTGTCAGTCACATTACCTGAACTGATTTAAGTTACACATTTTCTCAGCTCCCCAATTGCTGAACTGTTGGCACACACCAACTGGGAAGCGTGGACCTCTCTTAGGAACGCTTCTGTTCTGGGGGGAATGCAATCCTGCCTTTCCCTAATTCTGGTATTAGAACACCGGTCTCTTTCCTAAATCTACTTGAATAATAAGGTATATTGTAGGAACACCAAGCATCTCCACGCTTACAAGTCGGTAACAGGGAGTGACTATTTACAAAAGGAAAGCTATTTCCTTAAAAGCTCCGTGTTGATCAGCAAGCGCTCCCACGGCAGTTGCTCTGCTGCAGCGTTAGCTGCTCCGTTACTCTGCAAAATAACCAGCTCTGTAGCCCTGCTCTGTAGCTGAATAACTGCTACACAGCAGCACTCTGTTCCAAAATCTGCCCTACTCAACAAGAACCTTCTTTCAGCAACAGCTAGGGACACAAAGTTACCTCCTATGATAACGCTCCCAAGTAGTTTAACTGTAGCCTTCATGACATTCCTTTTGATGCAGTTTTCCAAGATGCACCTTGGAGATACCACAAATACATATAGTTTTATCCTGTTGTAACAGTATTTACACTTAGGTCACAGATTATTTTTGCATTAGAAATGATCAATCATCTTTATAAAGCATAAATATTCGGGGTGAGTCTGTTTTAAGGAAAGCACAAGCTTAAGTTTTATCCTATTTCTATATTAGGTGTCCGAAAAGTGATCGGTGCAAGAGGCCCTGTCATTCAGCATTTTTAAAGAAATTCATTTTAATATTAGTGAAAGTGAGTCAACCACAGATACTCTATGGTTTCTGAAAGCTTCTGTTTTAAGTTACTGCACTTTAGAAGTTATGTGAGTGAGTAATCTGAAGAACTATTACTGCAAAACAAAGAATTTAACTTTTGGGTTACTAATTTAAACCACTGGATGGAATAAAATAATTAAAGAAGTTTTTCAGTTAAATACCATTAAGTAACTATGTGGTAGCAGTTTTGTCCTGCTGGACAAAAACGTCACCAGCCACAATCGCCAAGCCTCCTCTGAAAACCAGCCCCCTGCAAAGACATCATCTGCATCAGAGATTGGGAACACATGAGAAAAACGGGATGGCAGCCACTGGCCTCAGCAAAAGAGAAATTTCAGCACAAGTAGCTTTGTCTCAAGTCCAAGCTGACAAGTTTCCCGGCTCTAACACTGCAGTGCTCTGGTAGTGCATCCTCTTGCCTTTAAGCTAGAGACTTGGGACCGGCAGTTCTTAATTCTACTTTAGCCTCAAAGGAAAATAAATTAGGCCTATGGAAGGAGGCCCTTTTCCAAAGCTCAGGCCTAATTCCCTAGGAGCAACGAAGCTTTTTTAACCTTACGTGATTACATAATTGCTTCCAAAGTAAGAACACGATGAACAGTTCCACATTTAATTCCACATTTAATTAAAATTGTCGGACTTTGACTGCCTCCCGAGTTCTACACAGTGTTGGCACAGTCTCTCTTACAGGCATATAACTCAATGGTTATTATTTGCCTTGGGCATGAACCACACAGATTTTAACATCTGCATTAATACTGAAATGACAATTTCTTATTCTTTGCATATAGATTTATTGCCAAGTCTTAGATCACTAATGAAAGTCTATAGTGTACTCGTGAAAAACATGACAATACCTCAAATTGCTTTATACAGCTAGCAGGGAATAATTAGCATACAACATTTAACAAGGGAAAACTATAACAAGACCTTTAATTGTTTGCATCTTTTAATTGAGACAATAAAATCAACATTAGGAGCTCCCTATAATTTATTATCTGGATGCTTTAGAAAACCAACAGAAGGAAAAAAAGAAAAAAAAAAGATGAAGATGTCAGTTATGCGTGCCTTAAAAATATCACACAGTATTGCATAGAGCAGAAATATCATGATGTCTCATTAAAAAGCATCGATCTGCCCTCTCCTCTCCAATAAATGCTGCTGGATCAGCGCTTTCCACTCCCGAAAGGGGCTGCCTTGCAGCAGCAGTTTGATTTGAATACTGTAATTCAAACATCACGATATTGGAAATACTGACTATTCTTGTGCGGGTAGGATTTATTTTGAATTTGTTTTGAAGTTTGTATTTCAAAAAGCTGTGAGGAGTAACAGTTATATCGCAGCAGAATTCATCCAAGCCTTTGTTTTACTGCCCTCTACTGGCTCTCCAGAACAGAGCCAGCTCCACAGCTGCCCATTCATCAGCCTGGGATTTGGCCTTCTGAAACGGTGATTCTGGAAAAAAACCACTTCCCTTTGCAAGTAAATGGCTTGCTTCAGTGCAGGTAACAGCAGACGAGTCTTGGTCTAAAAAATAGCTTTTAGCTTTGGCCTGAAATCCCTGACAGGTTGTTATACAATAATTTTGACAATGCAGAAATTCACACATGTTATTCCAAAGTGGCCCTGAGATCAAAAAAATCTATTCCTGCACAGGGAAGAGTGCTGGAATTTGCAGCCGAATGAGAGGCTTGCAGAACATACAGGATATCTGTGGGAGGACTCAATCCCAAAGGTCTTTTCCAAACATAAAACTAATTCTATAGCCAGATAGAAGCATAGAGGGGAGAAATTTAGAGAGAGACATAACAAATAATGGCACACGCCAACTCATGTCAGGACTTTCAAAAGCACCTTTGCCTTGAAAAAGCAACATATGGAAGGTAAAGATGCTTGGATACTGCAACCTAGGCAGTCTGCTCAAGGGCAATTCTGCAGCTTCTTATGAAATGGTTTTCCAGTATAGCTTAACTCCTTCCTGTGAACTGTACTGTACTTCCTCTGACCAGCTCTACGATTCACAGTTCAGAACACTTAAAAAGGAAACAAGTTACAACCTCCTCCCAACTTTCTCATTCCACAGTTTGTATTTCAAGCATCTGAACAGCATTTTATTGGCTATTTATCTTAAACCAGTCTTTATCTCAAATCTTTTACTCTGGTCCAGAAACGAAGTGCTAACTCATGCACTTCCACAGGTTTCCATCTCACCGAGGGCTCCCCACCACGCTCTGCACCTAACACGAGCTCTGTAAAACCGTCCTTCACGAACACCCGCTGTTCTCAGCTATTTTCATTTTTAATTAGCAATTAAGCCACTGTACAGATGTGTAACTTACTTCAGTCAGTCTTGTCAACATCAAAGCCTAAAATATCATGCATCAACTTTTCCCAATTAACATCTTTTATTAAAGCTTTTTGATCTGTTTTTAACAGCACTTCCCAAAGTATTTTCCTGAAGGACAGCCACATTTAGTGGGAAAAGACAACTGAACAGCACACCCCCAAATCTGTCTGCTCCCTTCCCTCTTACTGAGAATTGCTCCAGTTCTTTTGGTGAGAGACAGAACATCACCCTGCTTCCTTTTGCAGCTCCGCTTGGGTATTTTTCTCCAAAACAGACACAGAAACATAAAAAAAAAAAAGAAAACAAAGCAGGAGAAAGCAGAGACTTTCTTTCGGGGATAGAAAGGGCAGGAGTTTCCACACTACCAGAAGACAAGCAGAATCCAAGTTAGTTGACAATACTTAATTTTCTTCCCTACACAAACTCATTCTAAGCAAAATACAGACTTTTTGTTCTTGTTTTTAAAATACAGGAAAAAAATGTTCACTTACATTGAACAAATATAACATATACTCCTCAGATATTCACTTCTGGCAATACCTGAAAGCTATTATCTTTTTAGCATGACATGATAAGCAACCACTAGAAGCTTAAGAGTAAAGAATTATTCGCTCAATATATTATTTATATAATATATAAAAAACAATATATTATAAAATTGTTCTGGGGATAAAGAAGGAAAGAGAGGGTAGAAGGAAAAAAATGAGTAAAACAGATCTTTTAATTAACATCCACTATTGTAGTATAACACAAGCAACCACAGTTAGTCCTTGGTTTAGGAAAAGTAACTTTTAAAAGTGAATTGTTACATAGATCAATAGTACATCTTTACCTTGAACTATGCAGAACAGAACAACAGGCAAAAATGTGTAGATGAGGTGTGCTATAGCAAAAAGCTGAACATCAACTTGTCCTTCCTATCAAGTATTTAAAGGAAACAAATAAAATCTAATGGAAAGCAAAAAGAATCTTTCATCTTCTCCAAAGAGCAGGTTAGCAACTTGCGGTACCAAAGGAAACCTTATCTTGATAGGGGCTTCTTGCCAAGACTGTAGCAAGCATTAGTACCTACTACTCACACAATTAACTTCTAAAAGATACTACCAGTCATCTTTGCAGCTCAACAGAGATGCTGTCAAAATTTAACACAAGACCAAAGCAAATATTTGCACCCGTAATGAGCATAGTTTTCCCAGCTTGCTTAGTTAAACTGCAAAGCAAAGATACAAACACTCTCAACGCATGCGCCAGTAAACTCTCAACGCATGCGCCAGTAATTATGGTCTAGTTATTTTCTTGGTGGCATCATTATGCTTATTAGTATTTTAGTGAAATATTGGTACATCCCTGTCATCTAGGCAATTATGGTAACATGATTTATTTCTTGTCCCATCAGATTTAGCCTTACAGCAACATAGCTGAATCCATACATTACTGCTCCTGCTATCATTAAGCAGTATCACTTAGACGTACAGGCAAAAATAGAGCCAGGCATTTAGCCTCCACAGAGCTCGGCTGAATAACAAAGTTACTATGTCCTTGTTTTGGGTTCCTTCTTTATTAAGACCATGAATTTCTGCAGCATTTTATTTTTCTAACTCATGTATATTACACATCTCAAAACCAAATTTATTTACAACTACCTAATTTGCCAGTTTAAGTAATTTTAGTAATAAGCACCCTTCAGAGACGGTGTTTATTTTTAAATGAAGAACAAAATAAGTTTATATCATTAATCTTACAAGTTGTGGGGCTTTTTTTTTTTTTTAATATTTATTTGTGCAATCTTTCCTCATGATTTTTGAGCCACGCAGATGAAAACTCACCACTGTAAGGAAGTTGCTGCGTGTTCTGTAAAATTGCCAGTTTTGTAAAGGTGAGAGATCATAACTACTGTCCCCACTAAGAGAAAGGCATGGGGAACTCGACAGTTATTTTTTCCACTATGTGCTCAGTCCAGCTGTGCACACACACATGCACAGGGGTTCATGCTCACTCTTCAAAGAAAGGATTTCACAGAGAAGGTGAGAGCACAAGCAGTAAAAAAAAAAACCAAAAACAAAGTTATCAGTAAAATTAGATGAAGGAAGAACTGGAGCAGCAAAGGACACAAGTCCAAAAGAAATCAAGCTTAATTTTCCACAAACTGTGTTATCCAAATGAGGCTTGCACTGGGGTAGGTAGTGCTGTTGCACTGTGGTTGACAGCAAGTAAGAGAGAGGAGGAAAATGGAATTTGACAAATTTACTTGACATTTAATAGCTCCTAGGCTAAGCCTATCACCAGAGAGAGAAAAGCAGATGCAGCACATGCCCAAGGCATTATTTCTTGCAAATTAACAACTCTATAATTTAGTGTTTATTGGACAGTTTATATAATTATAAAACACAATTCTATGAATAAGAAAACACTCTTACTAAACTGGCCATTTGTTCTGCTTGTATTATTATAACTTATTCTATTTATGTTACTTACAGTTTTTCATATATATATATATATATATATATACACACACACACACAGAGGAGATCTTGTAAAGACATAATAAAAATGACAGCAATAAAAGTTATAAAAGTAGTCATACACTATTATGTTACGACAACATGATTTAGTCATGGAACTGTACCTGATAGAAAACTGCAGTCTATCAGAAATCCATTAGCATTTTCTAATATATTTCCTTTTTATTTCTACTTTGGAGGAAAAAAAGTTTTAGTATTCAGATTCTAAAGTCGCCTGAGCTTTTTTTAAATCCAATTCAGACATTTTATTATTCCTTAAGAACACAGACCACAGAATCCATTCTTTGAGACAAGAACCAATTTGGTGCATGTTCAAGTTTTATATTAATAGGTAATTTAAAAAAACAGTTCTTGATTTGCCAAACTATTTTTTTTGTGGTCCAGACTGTGGCAGACCTTCAAAATTTAAAGATACTTTTTTTTAGATCGCTATTATTTAACAGTAAAAATTTATACTTGGCACTGGTGAACTGGTGACAAATATTCTGCTACAAAGAACTCATGAGTTTCCACTTTAGAGAGCGGGTGGTCACCTCAAAACACTCAGCCTGAGCAGAGGCAACCATTAAAAAAAGCAAAACTTTGAAACTTAGATCAATTCCTGTTATCCCCACAGACAATGAAACGATGCAACACTGAAAATCTTCCCAGCATAAGATTGTGTCATGGAAAACAAGAAAAATAAAATGGTATCCTTAAAAATAACATGGAAGGACAGTTTATTCTATAGTACAACTCATTATAACTTATCACAATCAAGAAATGTTATACCATCTCTTAGAGGTACATTGAAATACATAATATAAATAATCTAATAAATTCCCTTAACTTGGGACATACATTTCTGTATATAACTGCAAACGTGAGGATAAATTACAATACTGAATTCGTATTTTATTCTTACCAAATATACATGAAGATAAATATGGCGATTTTTGCCTTGAAATATATAAATGAAAACTATTTTTTTTTTAACTTATCGCCAAGCTAAGGGGAAAAAAAAGATGCTGCAGGGAATATTAGAAATCCATCTTAGTTAAAAAGACTGCTATGGATTCACTTCAGAATTATGCTTCAAGAGAAATCTCTTTAAGACAGTTCTCAAGTAACTAGTGTGGCAAGATGCAGGAGATTCCATGATCACAAGTCAAGTGCAGTAAGAAATTTTTACATAGAGACCTATTTTAAAATGATATTTTCAGCAAAACATTTTTGACTATATAAAATACAAAACCTGTAACAGAGGAACCGCAGCAAATGCTCCTTTTCTCTCATTCTTGCCATCTTTAAAAATTAAACACACCCAAGGACATTAGCAACTTTTCTGTAAATTGTCAATTAAAAATAGTAAATCTGATCTTATGGTCCTACATGATCTTCTGTCTTTCCAAAGATGCCGCAACAAAGCAACCTGTAATATGTAAGAATTCGCAAGATGGTGCTTTAAGGGATGTGTGAAAATACTTCCTTTTAATCTGTCTGTAATCTCACTGCAATTATTAGTTTTAGGGTTTTTTTTTTTTAATATTACAAGGTAATAAATGAAAATACTTATTTAATGAAAAAAATCACAAGGTCCTATTTCTTGCAGCTTAATTCTTGCAGGCAGTGCTCATACCTAACCCTCCTATCCAACGTGCTCACCCACCACAAAAAGATACAGCAGCAAGATACACTAGAGATACTGAGAAGACACCAAAAATACTAAGTAACAGCCTATAAAATCTTGTAATATAGTTAAGATTTAAACCTGAAACCTTTTTTTTCTTTTTGGAAAAAATATCTCAGCATAAAATGCAAAGGTTTCTGAGGTAGAAAATACATGCAGTGCTCTCAGATAGGTACAAAATGGAATTTTCAGAGAGGCATTACAATAAGAGACAAATATGCATGTAATAACGAGAAGCATTAACAACACTTTCCAATTATACAATATCCTGCATCAGTCCATTACGGTCCTCACAAATGTCTATGCTGTGATAAAATTTCTTTTTAGTGGATCTCAGATCCCTTTTTATTGGAAGTGTTGCAGAGCATCTCTAACTTCAATCTCCTCTCAGAATAATACCCCACAACTTTTGTATTTTTTGTGGTAATTCTTTTTCCCTATTTTGTCATTGAAGAAATATTGATGTATTGCTTGAACATGGCAACATTCAAAAAATGACAAATTTGCACAGAAATACCACAATTCATATTTACTTGTTTTTCTTATAGCAGGTGTTACTACCAGTTGTTGAAGACTTTGGTTTATTTGTGTTTCATCACTCTTACAATAACTTCTTAAAGGGTGAATATTGGCTGTATAATTATGTATGTAATCAAGTTATGCAATAAGAAATACTTGAAGTCTCTAAAGAATCAAAAAATGCTGCTATAGCAGAAAGAAACATTAAGTGTCATCTTGGAAAGATCTCCTTTCTCACCCTAACCAAGATGCCAATGGTCCTCTGAATTTGCCTTTTTAAAAGAACAAAAATACAAAAGTACAAGTCAAAAAAAAGAAAAAAGAAAGAAAGAAATTATCCACAAGTTCAATCACTGTATATTAGACATAACTGTGTATCAAGTTGCAGATTTAATAAACATTGCCTGCACACTTTCCTCGGACGAAAATATCACATACAATACACCTGCTAGCATGGGCAGGTGCCAAATGGAATCCTTTGCATTTGACTAAGGAAAACATTTCTGCTAAAGGCCTTGTTTTACTTTAACATCTTAGAAAATAAACACTAAAAGACATAAAACAGGAGTATAATCACCACACTGTTCAAAAATGGCAACACATGAATTGCGAGCATCCTCACTGAACTTTCAATTTGAAAGAGAATGTACTGCACATAAATTCTTCAACTACAAACTTACAGATAAAGAATATCTACACACGTGAATACCAAAAGACGTATCTGAAGTTCTTCAGAAGATGCTAATATCACAAGGAAGCATGAGAATACTAAATTTGCTTTACTGACAGTAAAAATATAGACTGTCCACAATTGTCCAGTTATATCAATACTGTTTGTAAAAAGGAAAAAAAAAAAATTCTAAGTAATGCTACATTCAGTAGCATGCTTCCCTTCTGAAAAGTAGAAATAATTCTTCCTTGATATAGCAGAGACTTACAGTTTTCCCATCTTTTGTCACAAAATTCAGGGGAAAGTAAAACATGACAAAAATTACAGCATTTCTTTTGGAATCCTGCATTCAGTAAGCAAGTTAGTATCATGCTACAAAGTGCTATTTGCAGACAATCTGTACAAATATCCCATTTCAAAAGCTCCTCAACAAGCTCATATATACAGGCTGCTGAACTAGTCACACTTTCAGGGAAATTATTTATATTGAAAGGTCAACACTGTGGCCTTTTCCTGAAATGGATTGAGAACATTTTACATTTCTGTTTGTTCAAACAGAGAACTAAAGAACTACCCTTACTTTTCCCAGCATTTACACTAAGTTGTGGATTTCAGTTGGAAGAAAAAACACATGGTGATTTATATGTTTAATTCATTAAAAGCATAATTAAATGATAATAATGAATAAATGAATAACGGTAATTAAAATAGATGCTGCATCTGAAAATCTGATCTTTTTGCTAATTTCCCTAATAAATATCAAATACAGTTACATTACTATTATCTTTGTACTAACCTTACTAATAAAGTCATCCTAAATAGGTATAAAAACCTGAGAAGACAACAGCCAATTTTGCCATTAACTACTTAGAAAACAGCAGTTATGCAATTTTACAACCTTCTCTCTGCCTAGCAGGAAAAATCTCCATACCCCTTTGACTTATTACTGTAACTGCAAATATTCAACTATAATTGTAAAATGATTGTGTGATCCATGCTCTAATTCATAGTTTTCTCCAATTAATGTATTCATGTTTGATATTTAAAAAAGAAATAATACAATTCCAATATCCCCATAACCACTCAAACTTTCTCTGGATTAGGTAATCATCTATTTCTTGCAGCTCAGGTTCATAATCCCTGTGCTGTAATTATTTTCCAAATCCACCAGCAATGACTTTCACCAGCAATGAATCATCAGCAAGGCTCTTCATGTGAAGCAACTAAAGATCACACGCACTTGGCCTTTCTGTATTCAGAACCATCTACTAAGCTGCAAAACACAGGAAGTCGGAACAGTGTTACAAAGACTGGGTGATAAAAGCCACGCTCTGATCTGTCCTTTGAAGAAAATTTTCTCCATTCAAATTTTCTTCATTGAGAAGAGTGCCTTTCTGTTTCAAGAACCACTGCCACAGCTATCACAGGTATATGATTACTACAGCTCTATTTCTAAAATTCAGATGATAAATATAAAAACAAATCATAACTCTCTTCCAGTGATATTTTGAATGCATAAATATTTGCATGAAAGGCAAATAAGAACCAATACAGACACAACAGTTCTCTCAGAGAAAGTTTTCAAAATGCTGCATTTGACAAATTTACCTTAACATGACAATGGACATGCCACTGAAAATATGTGATTATTTTAAGAGCCTAAGCTTATTTAAGAGCCTAATCATGTAAATCCTATGTACAACAGGATGATAACTTCATAAACAATATATGCTATATCTATTATATATGATGATAAATAGCTGAAACCTTTCCAATTAAAGCTTATAAATCATTTGATTTTGTATCCAGCTAGCTTTCTAGAGGAATAATAAAAAAAAAAGACAATAGAAGTATTTCAAAAACAATTTCTGGCTAAATAACTCACATTGTTAGAAATATATAAACCACATTGCTGTACCATACTGCATATTAAACAGAATTTAATTTTGTTTGGGGTAGAAACAAGGAAGAAAGAAGACTGAAGAGTATGAAAATTTTAAGCACTTTTTTTTTTGTGCAATTACTTTAAATATGTATTAATTTATATATTTTGGTAAGAAACAAAAGCAGAATTCATGGTTACCATAGTTACACATACTCTTTGTTGTGTTTCAATGCCACATGATCTGATTCAAAGTAATACACATCAGGTTCTTCCTCCTCATCCTCTGCAGTGTGGCTGTTGGCACTCTCTTTGGCAGATGGTATATATCCAGCAACAAGCCTAGTCTCAGAAAGTGGCTTTCTTAGTCCGTCCTTCCCCTGATCTCCAGTGTTACAATTTCTCTCTTTTTCATTCTGTTTTATTTCTTCGGAGTTTTTGGGAGATCCATTGATATTATTAATACCTACTGGTACATTCTTTTCAGTGGAATTAAGATTATTTTCCTCAGTCTGTCCGTTTTCTCTACAAGGAGAGTTATTTTTAGTAGGGCTACTTCTAGCAGGGGCAGCCCTTCGGGGTGAAGTTCTCAATGTGTATCTGTGTTCTTGAAGTTCCGGCATTGATGTCATTTGAGCTGAAACACAGTCCAGCACAGAAGAATGTGGTTCAGGTTCACCTGAGATTGATGTACTATCATGACGAGTATTTGTGTTGCTATTGGTGTTTTCAGCACACTGTTCCTTAGAGGCACTACTATCTCCTACTACATCTACCTCCTCCTCAGAATCCCTCAACAAAGATGACTGGATTTCAGAAAAGGACCCTGCAGCTGGCTCATTTGCCTGACTAGCATGCTCCTCAGGCAAGCAGTCATTTATTATTTTGTGGTCCTCCAACTTTACCTGTTCTTGAGAGTTTGTGCAAGGCACATAATGGTCTACAACACTGTCCTCCTTGCTGCTATTAAGCAGCAATGAAGAATGGGCAAATGCATTTCCATTTTCTGCTACTGTTTTGTCCGTGGGCATACAGGAACCAGCACTATTTTGCTTAGCGTTCCCATCAAGCTGACAGTCATCACAGTTTAAAGAATTTGAGTCTCTCTCACCAACTCCATTGACAGTCTGATAGCCTGCAATCTCTTCAACTATTGCAGAGTTATTAAATCCTTCCGCACAAATATTCACCTTTTTAACTTCCCTTTTGTCACAATCATCCAATATAAGACATCGACAAGCTCGCTTAGTCCCTGGTGAGACTGCATCATTGTCCGACCCTAAGCTTTTACGTTCCAATGGTTCCTTCTCTGTCTTGGTAGGCAAGTCTTCTTCAGAACTGTTGGGTGCCTCTGAGCGAAGACAGCGCTTAATTCTTTTCAAAACAGGTGATACAGGTTCTGCTTGTCTTTTTTCACAATTTTCCACAGTTTGTTTATCAGCATTATCTTTTTCTGAAGTAGACAGCCCTCTCTTCCTAGGGCTCACCCATGATTCCCGAGCACTCTGCTGTTTCAAGTCAGTAGTTCTCCCACCGTTACTTCCCTTCTGAGCTTGCACAGACTCTGGTCTCTTCTTTGGTGACCTTGATCTTACTTGAGGATGAGGCGAAACTTCCTCTGGATGAGCAATACTACGGTTTCTTAATGTTCTACCACAAAAGTTTTCATCCAAACCATTTAAACCCACTGTTGATCTTGTAACACGAGTAGATCGAGAAGCAGCCATACTATGGCAAGTCCCTAAAGTATGTTCATCATGATCCACTCATTGGGAAACCTTCAAAAAAGCAAAACAAGACATGAGAAAGTACATGAGAAAAATTCCTACAAACACAGAAATTCTGAATATATTGCCACAACTGTACTTAGCAGAAGCTGCATATGCTTACGCAAGATATTCATATCACTTCTTTCTGTGCCAATGAATTAGGATATTAAAAAAGAAATCTAACTCCAAAATAGTTGACGTGGTATTTGTGTTTTTCTTCCCCTCTTAAAGACTCATATATGAATAATTGATATTGATTATATTATGTACAGCTAAACTACTCCTATAAAAATACACTATTTTTTACATACTGTACATAGAGCATATTGTAGTGGTATTATTAGTTGTCTATTTAGATGAGAGATTTCAAATCACATTCTTAAAACTCATGTTAAACAATTCCACACATTAAGCTGCAAGCCATTAAAAAACATATTTTTTAAAATCACTTTTGCTTAAGCCTTAAAAACAGATCATGGATAAATAACAAAATAGAACTGCAAATCTAATTTAACAGATGATTTTAAAAAATCATGCCAGTAAAAACAGTTACACTCATTAACAGTAAAAACTAAGCAGAATCACAAAATCATACAAAAAAAAAGATCAGGTAAGGCTACATAGGGATTTGTCTAGTTGAGTCTTGAAAACCTTCAAGTACAGATATTCTACAGTTTCTCAGGGCAGCCTATTCTAGTGTTTAGTTATTCTTGAGTTAGTATTTCTTCTTACATCCAGGTGGAGCCTTCTTTTTTCCATTTATGACAATTGTTTCATTTTTGCACAATTTACCTCAACAAGAATGGCCCTGTCTTCTTACTAATCTCCTGTGAGGTATTATAGAAGGCTGTCTTGTAAGTTTTATTTTTCTTTTCATGAGTAGTACGATGAATCATGGCCTATCTCATATTTAAATAAATTCATATTCAAGCTTAAGTTTAAAACATCCAGTTTGAGCATCTTATTTGAGATTTCACTGTGAATTGTAGTAGTACGCAATTTGCCCAAACTCAAAATAACATTTAACAGAAATCAGTTCAGTCTTATCCCTCTTCTCTTCAATCCACCTTTAAAAATTCAATGCATCAAACTCTATATCATCATGAAGCTATCATAATATCCATAATGAATAGATTCATTTTTGTGTATGATGCCATATCTTCCCTTTTCCATCTATCCTAATTCCCTAAAGTTTTTAATTTTCAAATCAAACATATTATATGCTATTTAGAAAGGCATACAAGGACACAGGAAAACTGTGTCAATAGGTATTTTTCATCTTTTATTTTTTCCATCCATACTAAAGATAAATCCAATAGCATTTAATTTTGTTACTGAAAACTCAGTAAAGTGAAATCTCTGAATATAATTTAGTCTCAGACTAAATTATAAATTCAATTTACTTAATTTTTTTCTCATCATGGATTACTACCAAAAATAATTAAAAGCTGTAAATAAGACATAAGTCAGCTATGGAATAAAGAAATGAAAAATCCTAGCAAAATGAAAAACTATGGTACACATTTAAATTATTGTTAATGCTTGGTAACAATACACAAAAATCCAAACAATTTAATGTCCAAGACATAACAATATATTTCAGCATTTACTTAGTCATCATAATGTCCCTCTTCTGCATTCACCCCACATAGCCTACAAGGTAAGTTTCCTGACAGACTTCTAAGGGCAGCAAAAAAACCCTACTAAGTTATTCTAAATTCAAAAACACAAGATAAATTCTGCAATTCTCATCATGAGAGACCTCGTAGATGGTCTGGAATATTCCCTGCATTTAAACAAAGCAAGCTACACCTCTAAAACTTGGGACAGAAGAGGAGAAAAACTTCCTGCTCTGCTGTTAGAGAAGCAGGGTGGCCCTGGCCACTCTCCCAGCTGGGCCCCGTGGGAAGGGGGGAAGGTGCCGCTCAGCCCTGCTCTTACTGTAAAGACAGACTAGCAAGGCTGCCTGTAGAGAGCAGTGCCCTGCTCTAACCACAGAAAGTGAATTTTTTTTTGATTTTTAAAGAAAACTGTGAAGAAAATGTTACACAATGTAACTATGTAATAAAGAGCAGCTACAATGTGGAAATGTTCCCCAAACTGGGTTGCGCAGGCAGGCTTACACTGTTCCTGCAGCCTCACGCTATGTCGGGAGATGCACTGCTCGTCTGCCTGAACACAGGACTTTGGGGCACTAACTTCCACTTTGCGTCATCAGTAGCAACAACACAGGACAAAGTGAGATGGCCAACAAGAAAATAGAGTGAACCCCCAAAAAGAGTGAATTGGCAAAACAAAGAGATAAAAAATATGTACCTACATATTGTATACAACAGTTCTTCACACTTATTTGCTGTATGGATAACCTTCCTGAGATATTCTTCCCATTCACAAAAAGTGCAGCACTGTTTGGCTAAAATTCTCATTTGGGGATGAAAATAAACATGACAAATAGGGTCATTTATGCAGTCCATTTTACCTAGGCTGATCGATATAAAGCCATCACAGGTATGGAGCAGTAAGTGACATTTCAAATGAACAACAACAAGCAAAACGAATCAAATTCCAATGTACACTATGGTAAGTAATTACTGCTGAACGCAGCACACATTAAAAACAACACACAAGACATCAAAATCTTAGTAATTTGCTATGTTACTTTCTGAAGAAATAAACCATTCTAGAAGTTATTGTTTATACTCTTACCATCACAAAAGTAAAAGAAATATAAGCTTCTGACATGCGATACCGCAGATTCCCACTGCACCACTGTAACACTATCAGTCACCATTGCGGATATCCATGACGTAATCCGAACTCCTTTTGACTAGTATATGCCATCACTTTAGCAAGATTTTGATAACTGTTGAGAAAAGGAAAGAGGAATCACTAAAACACTTGAAATTATTAAAAAATGAATTCACAACAAAGTCATGTTTTAGGGTGTTCAAGTCTCAGACAATATTTAAAGCAATGTGAGGAAAAAAAAAAGTAGTGAAAGACACTGGTTACTACAACTAATGAACTATGAAATATGTTATCAAGTATATTTTATAAATGGACTTCTTTTCTACCATTTAACTGTAATCAGTTAAGCAGGACGACAATTTAAATTCACTCCAAATTCCTGAATTACCTCAACACAATAGGAGTGAAAGGTTTTCCAGAGTTCACATTAACCCCATTCTTCACACACAGGGGAAACAATGTGCACTTATACCAGCGAGGCAGTGGAAGGGAAACAATTTTATATCGAAAGACAGAAATAAATGTACTGATCCAAAACCGACACAACACTTCCAATTGTTTCCAGAACAGGCCATCAGTGCCAATGCCCAACAGCTATTATTTAAAAAAACATCCTGGGAATCCCATTTCATTTTAGAACACCGAGACGCTGTAAGTTACTACAGAAAAGGAATTACTGAATCTTGTTTTATATGCTGTTGGTTTCATAAAAGTGAACTTATTTGTGATAGAGAAGACAAGTTGTCAGCTTTCTCCACCTTTTTTTTTCTTTACACAGTTATATTTCTATTATAAATCTATAAAGACTTTGGAAATTGTCTCATTTACTTGAATCATAAATATGATTTTATACAGGTTAGAATAAAAAACCTTCTTTAAGCTGGCAGTTCAAAATATAAAGTCAGTTAAATACGAGCTGAACAGATTTATTGTGTCTGGTTACAATGAAATTCAATAATGAAAACATTTCTAGAACCATGGTTCATGAAGTATCACAATTCTTATTCTATAGATAAATTAGATTCCAATTATTTAGTGGAACTTCTTATTTTAATAAAGAGCTGAAAAAACGGCATGGTAAATAATGAACAGAAAAGCAAAAGGACAGGGAAAGAGACTCAAAAAATACGAGAGGTAAGTGACAGCAAGGGCTCAGGAAAAAAGCACAGGTGCTACTTAGCCACATCAGGGACAGAACCAGACGAGTGAGAGGCGGACTCCAGAAAGAGTTCCTGTATCAAGTGACATCAGGATGACTTTTTCTCTCCTCTATCGAGTTTCTGAGGCTTTTAATATTCCAGTACACTCTCAATTACTTAAACCTATATTGTTGCCTACCCTGTAAATCTATTTAAGTGAAAGGAGGAACATGCATGCAGAGAGCAAGAAATATTTTGACAGAACTGTGAAAAAAAGGAACAATGTAGTCCCCCAAATCCCTTAGCTCCACAAAACAGATAAATATATATACATACACACATATATATACACACACACAGACACGCACATATAAGAAAACTCTTACATAGACAAAATACATCAGTAATTCCACCAGAAAAACGCCTGACACTGAAACCTAAAGAAACGAGAGAACATGGAAGCAAAAATTCTCTTACTGTTCCAGGATTACCTAAACACAGAGAGTTCAGAAAACACAGAGAGATTGTACATATAAGCAAGGAAACAATCTCAGTTAATTACAACTCTCAGTGTTGAAAATAGAATTTCAATTTCACAAGAATCGATATAATCTGATTTTGTATTGAATGAGAGAATATTAAATTTTGTATTTTATGCAAAAGAAATTCCACAACTTTGGTATCAAAATATTCCAATGTTATTTGTTTTGAACTGCATACAATTTTGCAGAAATACATAATGGAAATTGTACTTTCATTGAAAAAAGTGCCACTAAAAACAGTAAAGTTAAATATTTTTTTACACACCGTACATAGAATATATTATAGTGGCATTGTGATTTGTATATTTACATGACAAATTCTCAGATAATTTGGTGGACTGCCATCATATAATTATGTCAAATATTGAGGCAGCAAAAATTATGCTAGTAGTTTGCTTTATCTGACATGCACTACCCTTAAGCAGAAGAAGAACTATGAAGTCACCCATTATCCAATCATTTTCTTAAATGATTTTTGTAATTTTTTCAAAATACAAATCACCTATCCAGCAACAGCTTTAGATTTTGTTTTTAATGACAGTAGGTAAGAAAAGATTCAGAAGTCTGAATTATTAGCAAGCAATTTTTCATTCCACTGACAAAATTCCAACTGCATCAGTTCAGCAATAAAATTAATGACTACAAAAAAAATAAATAAATAAACTTCTCTGGTAAAAAAATAAATCAGTAAATCAAAGGATTTACAGAGAATTCCTTATGAAGAGTTAATTTTATGGATAAAGCATGTTTTCAGTTCAGCAGCTGAATCTGCGTATTGCCCAGAATTAATTCATGTTGATTTTGTTTTACCCTTATCTGCTCTGAGCTGAAGATGCACTCGCCAGTAAAGCCCAAAGATCAGCACAGGTTTTTGGATTAGGGCTGTGACAAAGGAAGACACTGAAGCTAATGACAGAAGAACTCGGGTAAAAGAAACTGCCTTCTTCTATATGTTTATTAGACTGGCTCAGGGCAAAAATATCTATTTTCATACTACGACCTATTTAGTCTTCTGTTGACACCTTTAAATTCACAGCCAAAGGAGAAATGTGAAATTCCTCACTCACAGGAAAGAATTGTTTTGGGGCAGTTGTTCTCTTCTGCAATAATTTCCTAAAGCACCTGCATTCAAAGATGCTTCATTTATGACTAATGTTACATCCCTCTGGCACCATATCTAGATTTCCATTTATCCAGACCCTAAGGGAATGATGAGAGGAAAAAAACTAAAAGGATAGAATTCTATTGAAAATAGAATTCCTTTGTAATTCAAAACAAAAATGAAAACGCAATGGACTCATGAAATGAAATGGATTCCCAAAAGTGAAGAAATCATGTCTCATAATGAAGTGGGCCGAAAAAATTGTGATTTGTATCACAATTAACCTACTAAATAGTAAAGGTTCCTTAGATACTCATTAGCCTTAGATACTCATTTTGTATTAGTCTTAACACATGTGTGCTGCTATAGTTGTTTGAATACTTAAGATGCGCTTCTTTTTATTACTCTGCCAGTCCATAAGTAATAAACTTCTGCATAAATTCTTTCAGGAACAGCAGAAGTAATAAAGTCAGGATTTCTTTAGATTTGTAACTTCAGCTCCCCTCATTTTCTTCTCTTCCTTTCCCTCCAAACAACCCTATTTCAATGCTGCAGGAAATAACCTGTGTAGTGGTTAGTCCATTTTTGGCTAGCCACTACAGTAAGAGGATTTTAAGGACAGCAGGAGGAACATAAACAGCAGCAGAAACCAAGGTGAAGAAAATATTTTATCTAATCAGGATATTTCACTGAAAAAAACACATTCAAAAAGTAGCAGTGTCGGGGGGAGCGAGGGGAAAAGAACGAAAAGTTTAAAGCAGGAGACAGTGGAATGACTGGACCTTAATTATTACTAATTTCACTAGAAAGTGAAATTAGGAAGGTGTTTATTAACCAACTAGGCAATGAAAATCATCTTCTTTTTCCAAAACGTTTGTAAAAACTGTCTTGAAAGGAAAATAAGATTTCTTTACATTCCATTAATAATTAGAATGAATTTTGTCCCCTAAAGCAACCACATTTTCCCTGGCAGAGAAGATATTCATAAGTGGGAATGAAAACAACATCTAATAAAAAGGAATATTGCAATAAATACCCAGGGTCTAAATAGAAGGAAACAACTAAGAAGCAACACGGTTTGGAGTCTGCAAAGCTCACTAAAAAGGAAGTGACAAAATACAGACAAATATAAAATGTAATGCAGAGAGAGTCAAAGCTTTAAAATATAAACGACTAAATTGTCTTTCACAGGGAAAGGGTCAGGGAGCAAGCGGCAAGACTGAAACTTTACTTTGTGAATCCTATTCATAAATCAAATGGCCCTGCATTAATCAGGCACTTCAGAGTGAGTTTGAAGTTTGACTGTTACAATTTATGTTGTACATAAGAATTTTTTGGATCCCAGGACAGATAATCCTCAAGGTGTTACATAAAGTTATGTGAACTGTATTGATACATACCAGTCATATAATCACACTAGCTTTTTTATTTAACTTAAGCAGAAGCCTCTTTAGCAAAGCTGGAGAGCACTGAACTAGGCGTATTAAGATCTCTAGCCATAGAGACAACAAATTTAAATGGAGTTGGCTACAAACAACATAACCCAACAGAATGAGGCAATTCCTTGTCAAATATGAAAAATTACCAATTCTTAACTGTATTAAGCCAGTACTGCTTATCTGTGAACCATTCTACACAGTCAGTAAAAATATGTTCAGTGTGACCCTATGTTAGAAAAGAGATAGTGAAGAAAAGGGGTCAGCACAAGAACATATAGGGTGCATCAGCATTCTGGACCTCAAAGCAGCAAAGCGACAGAAGCCTCTGCTTTTGGAATGCTTCGTAATACTGTACTTTAGGGTTACATTATTTGCTGTCACATATTTTATGAACATGGAAAACTGCTAAAGTCTTCCCAAGAGTTCAACCAAGGAAAACGGAGCGCAGTTTGCTCATCTGATCTACGGTATCACTTTAATCGTCATCTTATACAAACAGCAATAATCTGTTCTCTTCCTATCCTTCCGAATCTTACCTAATAACCTCCTGCTATGACAAATGATACCACAGGGTCCTCAGACTGCAATGGGGACACATGCTAAGACTCGCTTGCCCCATTCAGCAGAAACTTCCAAAGTTGCTCCAGAACAAAAGTCGTTAATGGTTTAGCTACCATGTACAGGAGCACCTGTGCCACACACGCAGCTGCTCTCTCTCCTTTCACTTCCCTTCTGCTCCAGATCTGCAGAACCTTGCAGGGTCTTGGAGATATTTCTATTTCAGTCAAAAGAGTATTTGATCATACATATATCTGTCACTGTAACTTTGAGTCTTTCATGTATATTCCTTTTTAAAACATTGTACTATACTATTTAAAAGAATCTGTGTCAGGTTTTACAAACCCTTTTATACAAATACTCCTTTTCAAAATTAAAATGTTTGGAAGAAACATCATATTTGCACATATCTCAATGCACAGATGTAGAACATTTTCTGGAAAGGAAAACAACTCTAGGTAAATTTGCATCAACAACAACAATATGGTATGATTTGGTATTACAGAACTACCTCATTTTGCTAGTTAGACATTACCTCCACATCTCAAACCGTCTCCTTAATGATGTTAACATTGACCTAATGTTCTTCCAGACTGCTATTAGGATGTACTTTATGTAACTGTATTAAAATAACTATGACACTTATAAGAATATAGCAAAGCCTGTCCTATTTCTGTACCTATAAACGCTGGCTGCTTCTTTCAGAATCTCCCACAAACAACCCTGTCTCACTGATTACTATTTATATTTTAGGAAATAACAGTCCATGTTATACTTGTTACTAGTATATCGTCATAGAGACATGAAAATGATAGTCCAAACTAGCTTTTCTGAAACCTGCAATTCCTGCTTCTTCCAACAATTGCTAAGAGTAGAGCAAAACTCAGGCTTTGATCCAAGCTGGTACTTGCTACTCAATCTTCTACATTAAAACGGTTTAACAAGAAAAAGCATAGCATTTACCATGAACCTCCTGCTAGTCATTTTAATCAATTACAGGATCCATACAACACGGAGGTATGCATGCAGTCTTCAGTTAGCAGGACTCTGCATTCCATTCACCGTATGGGCTGTGTTTTTTTTTTCCCTCCAGACATCTAGATTTGTTTCTTCCACTTATAACACCAAAAGACTTTTACATAAGCTTCTGTCTTCCAACTGGCGACAGAAATCCTGATTATTAGGACCTTATTTTTCCTCTTATCAACTATACATGCCAGATCCCATTATTTCAGTGAAATAATTCTCAGGGGGAAAAAAAGCAATTAGACTAACATTTCAAACCTACATAGTACTACTAAAAGCACACCGAAAAGTTTAGCTCAAAAGAATATTCATGGATCACACATTAATGTCCAAAACGTGGGTGTATCTGTGGTATAAAATAGCAGCTCTCACACTATCTGTATAGCAGCAGGATGTTATTTGGAACAGTATGTTTTTAGAAAGGGAAAGTTTGTTGTAAAAAATGAAAACTGAAGAAGCTATTTAAGCAAACAAAATGTAATCCCCTATACTTGTCCAAGATGAAGAGTTAACATCTTTGACTAGGAGATAATCTGAATGGACCTCAGATTATCGGGACTTTGGTTCATCTTCACACATAAAGCAAATCTCCTCCTAGCAGTATTACTAGTATTACTAAATTAGGGATGAATTCCATTTAACAAATTATACTCATCAGACTATCACATCTGAATACGCCAGCATCCCTTCCTACACAGATGGACCAAGTTTGTTGTGATTAAATTAGTAAGAAATGAGTTTTCTGGAGAAGGCATCGTATTCTTCTGATTTGACTTTACATTAAATACAAGCAATATTTTCAAACTACAAAAAGGTCCCCACCACAACACATCATGAACATCTTATGTCAAAGTATAAGCAACAACAAGCAGTCCAAAGTCAAAAGAAAAGGTTAAAAATAAATGATATGAGGCTCCATGGTTGGGAATTATTCTGAGAATTCAGCCATCTGTGACACAGTAAGGTTACTTTACATACCGTCAAATCTTATTTGTCAGAGCAGGCTGCTCCCACTCATATTAGGCCAGTAAGACCAATTTAAGAAAAATCCAGCCTGGAAGGAACAGGTTCCTGAAAGTCTTATCATTCGTACTACTTTTAAACTATACACTTTAACAAACAAAACCAAAACCGGCCAAGAACTGGAAAGGGTAGTTTATCGTGCTTATTTTCTTACATAAGACAGAGGAGTTCTCTAGGCCAGGCATACCCATTTTCGGGGCAGGGGGGAGGGAAAAAAACAAAACAAAACAAAAACCTAGGAATAAGGAAAAAAAAAATTATTCGTAGAAAATTTAAAATCTGAGTTCTCCTCTTTTCCATCACATAAAGTCTCCCCCTCGCCTTCCCCCCCACTCACTGTTTTACAACAAAACAGGAAAAAATGGTCAAAAGAGTGCATTATTTGGCAATGCATATCTGCCCCTTTGTGTTTCCTCCAGCTGCTCTCACAGTCAGCAAGCAGGGATCAGAAGGGCTGCACTGATTTTTCCCAGTATTAAGAGCTCTCTTCCCTGCAAACTTTCCTGAAAGATTAAGGCAGAGGCCTAATTCCTTATCTAGACGTGCTTATGCCAAGAGAAGAGTACCAGGTTAACTTCCACATTTTGAAAGCAACATAAACTAACAAACGCCCTTGTCCCTGAAAAACACTCGCTCAACCTAGAATAAACATGAATCATACCAATATATATACCAGAAATATACCTATATATATATTACATATATATATAACTATACAGCACCATTGCAGAAAAGTAACCACATCATCAAATTTCTTCTTTTTGTAGGCAAGCCCTAACCTGCTTTAAGCTTCTTATAAGCTGGCCAAATTAAACATCTGACCTGGAATCATGTAGTTGAAGCATCTGCCTCACAGCACTCTTCCCACCCTGCTGCCTCTCCTCTCAATTCTCAGTCAAAATAGCCAGTCATTTCTGAGCATAACATGGAATAAAAAACAATCTTGCTCAAAACACAGCTGACCTTTCCTTCAATAATTTTTTCTACCTCCTTGTTTTGGAATAGAAAATTGAAATTTAGCATAAGAAAGCATATAAGGAGCAAAAGTCTTGGTGGAACTGAAATGGAAGAAGAGGAACATTCAAATGAACAGATAGGGAGGGAGAACTGTTAAAGAGAATAGCAAAGTAGGTACATGCTGCCTAGGGAAGGAGACCGGTAATCCCAAAGACCTGGCAGAAGACAGATCCAGACTGTGCACGCGGCAGCTACGAGTGGGAATTACTGGAAGTAGTGGTCAGATAGATCGACCAACCAACCTCAAAGGACCTGGGATACTACCCAGTCATAACAAATCAGAACATAGCACCTCAGCACACCATCCTGTGCATTTGTGACAAATATTTGTGACAATTCCGCCAACACAAACACAAATATTTGTAGAATTGTATTAGGAAGTGAATCTAAAATAGGTCTGAGATAAAAATATCTTTCCTTTTTTCTTTCCAGATGGGTCAAATTAAAGGTCAGAGTGCTGCAGGACAGCAACAAGATTACTTGGCCAGAACCAAAGACCAGGATGTGAACTTTACTAAGGTGATACTCCCACCAATGCCACAGTATTATGCCAACAAAATATCTAAGAAAAAATGTGATTTATTTCCTAATAAAGTTATCATAACAATATGCAGAAACTATCAATCATAAAAAGAAATTCATTTTTTTTCCAACAGGTAGACTACAACTGTCAGGGATCACCAAGTACCTAATAACCATGCTAACAGCTTACATATGAAAAGGAAACTGAAGAAAAACAGTGCTGTCTTCCCTTCTTGAAAGTCCCAAGACATTCACATTTGTGGAATCCAACATTGCACACAGCTACCGTGACAGATGCAGTTTCAGAGCAGACCTTATGAAATATACTATGGACATACTGCATGAAATATTATAAACAAGATGTTTTATCACAGATTTTTATTTTATATGTAAAATCACTACCTAAGCATCACAAGGGCTACTGTAATGACAAACATTGAGGTAAAAGGCCGAGCAGTGTGACATGCACATACCAGGTATTTTGCATGGGTGGTGCTTAAACGTGCTGCTGCAAGGGTGACAAAGGCAAATATCAAACCAGAGAATTTGGAAAACGTAGGCATGAGGCATTTAACATGTATTGTAAGACAATTTTAGTGTTATATCAGAATTAAGTTCAAACCTTTGTATGTCAATCCCTGTTATTCCAAGAAGACAGGAAAGAAAAGGGGAACTGATATGTTCCAATAATATTCACGAAAAATATTTTAACCACTTGTCTTCTACCTTATGATACCTTTGACTATCTTTGACTCTATCTAGGACATAAGCAAGTAATGCTATAAGCAACAGACTAGCAAAACAGATGTTTTCCGGTAGCCCTAAATGCATCCCAACTCTGGCATATCCACTTTATCTCCAGTATTTGAAATATTTCATGTTCTTCCCACAAGCCACCTCCAAAACTCAAACTTCCTCCCACTTCCTCCTGGATGCTGGCACTGATCCCAAGCTATACCTGCATTCATAAGATTACTAGCAAACAATGCAGGGCAAGTCATTGCTGGACTCAAACTGAAATCCCTCTTAAAATGGACATTCCACTTTCAGGAAAGCTGTCAATTCTTCACACTTTTGAGACACCCATTCCCGGATAAATTTAGCCTGAGATGGTCAAGAGGTTCAAATGTTACTCAGTGATAATGGCAGACAAACAGATAGAAACCTTATGGTTTTAAGCTAAACATTGGTCAAACGTGTGTCTTTAAAAGTTTCAAATACATTCAAATACATTCTGGGCACATATCGGGGGTGGGCAGTGAAGGGGGGAAATCCAGAACTATCCTGGCATATAGGCATAACAGAAACTAAGTCAGGCACAACCATGTCTGTGCCCTGCTGTGTCTTCTGACCAGATGCATCTTCTCAGGTTGCCAGGAGCACAGGCACCCCTTGTCGTGTGAGCTGATACTGAGGGTCTAACTGTATCACCACTTATCAGGTAACCCAATACATGACTCTTGTGTGCTAGGACACGGGAAAGTAACAAACTAGCTTAGGACAAAACTAGGTTTTAACCCTGAATATAAATATTGTGGTAGGCTACTACTAAGCATGATTTGCCTTATGTCACATTTTCATGAGTGTTTATTTTAAGTCTTAGCTCTTTTAAACACATGCTTGGCTATGTTATGACTGACCTGGATATATTTATTAAACCATATACTGTAAGTGAATTGGTTGCATAAAGTCAAGTCCCTGGCTTACAGCAAGAGATGCATCTACTTTCTGTTATAACTAAGTAAAGATAGGACATCTGTTGAAATGTTCCCCTGATAAGTTGATGGCCTCTATGCTCAACACTATTTCAGCAACCAAAATATGTGGCAAAAAAGCCCATTTCTACTTTTTTATTTCAGTCTTCATACAGTGGATTATGCATTTTCATAGTCTTTTTTTCTCTTTTTGCTGTTCTGACAGTGAGATGGAGCCATGTAGCTTGCTTTGCCTTCGCTTGCTTTGCCTTTCCAAGTGTTTTTGAGCAAATTCCAGTTCTCATCATCTCATCTCAGTAGCTCCAGTAGTACTGGAAGGCAGCCTGACAGAAAGTCAGATATTTGCATTTATAAACCTTTGTTGTACAATTTACTCTTAAGATTCCTTCCAAATTCTGCCTGGCAAGGGCCACTCTGCTTGTTAAGAGACAGGCCACGTGTCCTTCTGTGCTTGCTTGTGATTATGTCACTCTGATGCCCTTATTCTGTGCTCAGGTCGGTACTCAGTGATACAGAGTTGTGCTCAATAAGGCAGCCACTAGGCATATTCCAGAATATTTGGATCTGGCAGTGTCAAGTGGAAAGCAGAGAAGGTGATTTAAGTGCATTAGCAACTGTGTTATTTAAAAGGTCTTAAAATGATGGCCATCTACTACATGCTATTTGATTTTGCCTTGTCTCTGGGCACAGAAAACTTCCAATATGAACATTACCACACAACAAGGTATTGCAAGAGTGGTCCAAATACACCTAGCACATTATTTCATGTCTATAACTACCTCCACATAGCTGGCAAGAATTTCCTTGATTTAGTATTAATGGTGGTCTACTTTTCTTCTTTATTACAGTTGTAATTTATTTAATTTCAGAAGGACTATGACTGTATCACACGTGATTTTGTTTTGTGTGGTTGCAATTCTGCTTTCTTCTCTTCTTCTACTCAGAAAGGTTTTATAGGCCCAGGACATTTTCTGATAAACAATATGTTGCTTTTAATTTTCCATGTTTCCTGTGCCCTGTTTAACCTATGCATTTAGCACTATTTGGGAATATGCAAACTGTTATTTTTGATCTGCATTTACATTTAAAATTTCAACCTTTTAGTCACTACTTCCTTTCTTAAAATGGAGTTTCTTTATTTGAAAACTTTGACATAAAATGTCATTGTCACCCTGTAAAAAAAAACAAACAAAAAAAACTTGTAAGATTACTTTTTCTCTAACATAATTGCATGTGTTTGCTTTTCCTGTAACCATTATGAATTGTCTTTAGGCTTGCTCCACTTACATTCCTCATCTAGATCCAGGCTCATTTGTCAGTTTGAAATTTTTACAGCCTTTGGCACAGTGAACTCAGATGACTGATTCATGCTTTTCATCTTTCACTCCTATTAAAAGTCACAAATTAGTCACCTCAAAAGATTCAGCCAAAAGAGCAAGACTTTTCACAGACTTTCACTACAACTATATATCTTTTGTTTTTTTTCTTCCTTCTAGTTGTCTTACCTTGTTGAACATCTGATATCTTTTGGAAATTAAAAAAAAAAGGTTTTCTAAATATTTCAAATATTTTACACAGTTCCTCTAAAATTTCTATCAACATTTCACACAGATTTTTATATACAATTATAGCTTACATTTGCAATGCTTTTCTTTTTTTGTTCTTTGGTGGGCTTTGTGACATTAGGAAAATCCAAGTATTCTGCTCTGATCATTATTGTTCTTCCAGGTTGTTTTGTTTTTGCAATAATGTGTTTATATTTTCCTGCATCTGCAGGAGACAATTCACCTTCAGAATAATGCTCACTGTTCAAGTATAAAACGAAAGACTCCTACAACCTGCAAAACTGATCTGATTCCATTATTCTTTCCCACTGGCAGCATATTTCATCAAGTCCATGCACCAGACATTGCAAAGTTACCCTTCAGTCACAGAGCAACTTATCACACACACACACACTGAATTCCCTCCAAATGTTAACTGGCTATTTTAAAAATCTCTTCCTCAATGACTTTAAAAGCAATCCCATTAGCTTAAACTTCATTAATTTCATATATCTTTCCTCACTAACACATAGTCCTTATTTTATTTCTTAATGTTAATTTTCTGAACATACAGGATCAAACCAAAGGTGTATTCAGTCAGTACTCTCCTTTCAACAACAGTTGTAAGGAGAAGTCTAGGGAAGAGCAGGAAATGAGCAGGAAAACAGCAGACTTCCCTCCCAGTCTTTCTAGATTCTAATTTTCAGTTCATGGTCCTCCTTGGTTGCATGTGTTTAACCTGTTTATATTCTCATATATGAAAGCTGATCTTCCTCCCCAAAGCTCCCATAATATTTTGGCATTCAAGCTAACCACTACCGTATTTGTAAATATGAGTTCTAATTTTTAGTTTTTACAAAAGAGAGGGAAAGACTCAAACATACAAACATAATCAGTATGACAAGGGTATATTTCCAATGTCAGTACTCTTAAAGCTATCAACTTCAATTTTAACTCTTTACTGCTTTCAATTGTGCCTACTGACAGAATGATTCTTGTGTGTTTTATTCAGAGTCCCTCTTCCGTTTCACTTTCTATGCCTTTGCCTGTATATATTTCTCCAGAATAAAAAAAAAAAAAATATCACAGTTATCCATGATAGAAAGACACTGCATAAACAGAGAGTGCCTTTTCAACTGCAATGTCACGGTTATTTTGAATGGCAATAGGAACACAGTGAGTACCGGTAGCCCAGAGCTCTGCATATGCTTGCAATTACAGTCAATGCTAACAGAACATATCAGACCTCCTGTTAAATAATGCCTTGCCTCTTCATTTTTTCTGAAACTCAACTAATTTCTGATGTTTTTGCCTTTCAGTATTCTCAAGATGACAGCATTCACAACTACAGGAGTATTTCACTGATTTTATACTTCATCAGGATTAATTCAATAAATCACTGCCAACTATGATCAAATTTTAATAAATTATCATAGCATTTAATCTTACATATAGAAATCTATGTGAGACTGTTACCTAATGTTCTTAACAGAATTTTATTTCCAGAAATATAAAGATGCTGCTCAGCCTACCATTCCTCGTAATTGCCCTGTAACAGCAGGTAAAAGGACTGAAGAAACATTAAAAGGCTATTCAGGTTCCAGACTGAGCCACCAGAGAATTTCTCTAAGCACAAGAACAAAGGAAGAGCACAACGCTCTCCCTTCAGCGTATTTTTATCACAGGCTCCCGCAATAGGAGCTGTCAGCTCCTGGGTTAAACAGTGTAAGTTATGTAGTTTCCATACCTAACCCAGGCAAATGAGAGGTGACTGCCAGAGTTCGGGTATTTTCCTAAATAGCTTCCCCATCACAACCGCAGCAAATCTGCACTTGCTGTTACTTAAATCCTTCATGGCTAGCATGAGCTTTGCCTCTGAAACACACAGCAGACCACTTATCCCACTTATTAAGTGACAACACACTTGCAAAGAAATTAGATAAATTGTTGACTAATCTGAAAAAAAATGTGTTTATTAGGGCCTTATATATTAACTTATATCAGTATACTATTAAGCAGAGTTTCTCTTAACACTTTCTCCCACTGAAACCTTCCGTTGTAGAGAGTTAACTATAAAAAACAAAACACAAAAAAAACAAAAATATCTTCTTCTTACTAGACTGAATATAAACAGAAGCTTTCTGAGCTTGCCATGGCTATGACTTAAATCTTCCCATTATAAATCTGAGAATAAGCATTAGAAGCAGTTACAAAGCTCTGTAGAAGTCTTCATTCATTTTGATAGGCACATCCACAGCGTATGTATAACATTATCAAAGAGATCCAAAAAAAAGCCTTTGCAAAGTCTTTTGTATAAAACAACAAATTGCTTACTACTTGCCTGTGAACTCCTAAAAAAGGCTTTGCTGACCATTTTGAAGGATATATTGTTCAAAATATTATAGGTAAAAAAAATTTAAGAGCGCTATTCTAAACCAAGTGCTATACTAATTCCTTTCTTAGTACCTCTGCAAAGCTGGCACAAAGTCTTAAGCGAGGATTAACTTGACAAATGCATCGTACATGCTATTCGTAAGTCAGTTTATGTTTCAAAATATTACCAAAAAGAGTAACTGGTCATCAGTTCTCTTAGAAAGTACTTACAATTTCTGCCAAATTGTCTTCACAATATGAAATTACAACTACTACCTGTAGCACAATGCTGTAGCCATAAAAGAAAAAGAAATAAACTAACGAAATAGCCCCTAAGCAACCCTCAATTCATATGATACTTCGTGATTTTGAAAATAAATTTCTGCTTTTATTTTATCACCCATTCATGCAGCACTGAGATTCCTGTGTAATCCTGACACAGGACAGTGCCACAATCAAAAAAAAAACAAAACAGGCATCACTTACCATCTCATCACTTAACAGGCTCAAAATAAACCCTCCCATTTCAAACATTTCAAAATCATAGGACCACTTCAATTGAGTTAAAGCCCTCTTAAGACACTAACAAACACATGCAAATTTTGTACACTGTAAAATATTAGTTGTCAAGAGTTTTAAGTTCCCAATTGCAAAAGATAACTACAATCCTGTGCTTACAAAAGTAGGCACTAGTCCTTTACTGTGTTCTGGACATGAGTTGGATTATCCTTGTTAGTTGAAAACATTAAAAGCTTTTTAAAAATCACCTTTAGTGGTGAGAAAGAACGTTTGTGTATTTAGAGAGCCATTTAATTATTAAGACTGTAAATCCATATGTGAACTAGTAGAATCATAAATATGTGGTACTAGCCTTGAATCCTTTGCTTGCCAAATAAGGATACAGTGATTCAGTGACAAAAACCTTCTGTAGTAGATTGAAATCTCTTTCAGCACCTGCCTTAATTTAAAAAGGATTTCACTGTTACCCAGGCAGAAGCTGTGAGTAAAAAACTGTATTTTGGGTAATGATGTAGTAACCCAATCATTGCAAAAAGTTCATGAGAGAAGCTGGTATAAAGGCTGTGTAAACCCTTCAACATCCTGATCTTTCAACTGTATTTGCAGACTAAGAGCTCTATGAAGATTTCATTTTTTTGCATCCCAAATGCTGCAACATTCCTTTTTCAACCACTGCTCCACTTATATCCATTCTGGAGCATTTCCTTTTCTTCCCTGTATCTTTCTAATACCACAATCAAATCCACACCATCTATTTTCTCATTTCTCATCACAAGGGTTGGCCAACTAGCCTTCAATCACTTTCTCTCTAATTTTTCAACAAGGCTTCCTGGGTGAGGTTTCATTTAACTGTTATTTAAGCTACAAGAAGGGGCAATCCCTTTCCCCTGTCACTCTCAGGCACATCACCCTGATTTCTCCCATGCACTCACGTCGTTCAATCTGATCCCACAATGAGCTGATTTAGAAAATGCAACCCCTACAAAGAGGCCATTATTTTTCTGCTGATTTAGCTCCCTAAACAGGCTTGCCGTAATGGTCAAAGGAGCACAGGTGCTAGCAGAAAGCAGGGGTCAGAACTATGTATTCTGGTGATAGAGAGCCATTGGATCAAGTAATAGGAAGCCTTGGACTGTCTCTCGTATTATGTTCTTTGTAAGCATGAGCACAGTTAGTTCATTTAAGGTTCATTTAATTCAAAATTCAACTTTACTATGATGAGGATAAAAATGTTTGATATCTGATGCACAGAAAACAGCTGAATTGTCCCACTGTTTCTGCCCATCTGTATTCCCCAGCGATAACCATTATTACACTGGAATTGTTAACTCTTTGGGGTAGTGTTCTTCATGTCTGCTCCACAAGGCAGGGGTCAAGGTATCTCTTTGACTTTACTTTCACTCTGCTCTACTGTTCACTAGAAGATAAAACTGTTAGAATTTTACTGAAAATTCAACTGAAGTCCAACTGAAGCAAGTCTTCACTGACAGAACCCACGGCACAAAAAAGCATCAGAAGGAAGGAAAAAGGTAGACTTTCTGTATTCTGTTTTGTTACCAATTCAGACCTTTGGGCTCTTTTTGGCAATTTCTGATGGTGGGAAATGCTATCAGTGAGGGTCAAAACAGAACAATTGTCCAGGCTTACCACAGAATTTAATTTTCAAAGCAGAGTAAAAGCAAAGTTTTTTTTTTTTTTTTTTTCTTTCTCTAAAGCAGTATCAAGAGCTAATCAAGCAGGGGAGCTGTAACTATAGCATACATGTAGTAAGAGACACACTTAAGGGAAGACATAGAGACAGACTTCAATTTTAGCTAAAATCCTGACATTCATGCCACTTCTGCCAGCCAGGTCTACTGATAAAACAGACAGGATGAGAAGAAACGTCTACATGATTATTTGATACTAGTCATATTACAAAGCTGTAGCGACACATGAACCAAGTCTGCAAATTGTACCAAGAATATAATTTTGGAAGACTTTTCAGAGACCTAGTGTTTCTCATGGAGAATTTCCTGAATATCATGAGTGCTCTCTTGGGGAGAATTTCCTGGTTCCAAGTTAAATACAGATTTACAACAATCTGAGAAGAGCTTAAAAATAAAATAAAAAGTAAAATAACAATGAAATTTAGTTGCAGCTAAATCAAATATAAGCTATACCCTGGAAGTAGGAGACAAAGGTCTGATCACTAGTTATGGCCCAACTAGAAAATCAACAACAGTCAACACACATCAACTAAAACAAAGTTAAATGACCTGCCCTTACCATCAAATTCCTGCAAAAAAATCTCTTTCATTTACTTCTGAACTGTAATTATTCAAGGACAATTTTTTTTTTAAAAAAACAGGAATGACATAACTGAAATTCTCAAATATTGACAGGAAATTAATTACCTGCTTTGGGGATGGGGAAGAAGATTGTCACAAACAAAACAATTTAACAGCATCTTCACAGTCATCTCAACATTTTAAGAAACCTTATCAGCATGAAATCTGTTCCTTTTACAGAGACTCTGAAAGATCCTGCAGCAAACAGCACTTGTTCATAATGAAATACATTTATGAAAATGAAATATAAAGAGAGAAGGTTCTTGTAGATTTGCAGCCTTCTGTTTGGTTCAAAAATGAATAGGATTTTCAAACTACACATAAAGAAGCTTGCTGATGTAAGACCTAACACCTAAAGACCCTTCAAATGAACGGTGGAGTAGGAAAGGAAATCTGAAAGAGTCAGATTTTACTTTTTATTTTGGAAAGCAATTTTATTTGAACTAGGGCATCAAACAAGGAACAAATGTTTCTAATTATCCTTTTTAGCACTGGCTATGAGGCAGCAGCTATGTGAAGAGCCTTCTCTTTATAAAGTATCTTAGGAATCCTCTTAACAAAGGATCAGTGGATTCCCAATTACGTGAGCCACAGATATTCTCAGCTGATCTCACTGAAGCGAAATGAGATAACTAGAACTTAGTTCTATTAGGAAATCACTTCCACATAAACCAACATAAACCACAAATAAGTATGAAGAATAATTGCATTATTGCACCCTGCACAATACTGTGAATAAAGATTTTCAGCCTTTGTGCATTTTGCACTTGCTGGCATATAGTGAAGCTTCCAGAAAACTGATGCAATAAGCACCATGATTGTCTCAAAAAACAGAGGAAAAATACAACCTTTTTTTTTTTCCTAGGATAAATAAATGAGGTGGAGGTAAAAGAAGTGCAGACAGAAGACTTCAAAATATTGAGAACTTCTGGTTAGCTTCCTTCTTCCTCAAGTCTAGCTTTGGAGGATATCCAGAGAACAGCACTAGCAGCAAAGCACAGAAATATTGCCAAATCTTTTGAAGCAACAATATACATAGAGTAATTACAATAAAAAGCAGTATCATTTGGATGCCAGTTATACTCTGACTTTCACAGCTGCACAGTGAGAAACTGTAAATAAAAAGAACCTAGCAGGTAGAAGAGAAAAAGTATCTATATATTCTAACTTTTGAAACAGTATTTTGCTAATCATTCTGATTTGTCAAAGAAATTGTATATACTTGGTAACAAATAAAAAAAAATCTGTCATTATTTTAACAAATTGCCACACATTTGTCAGTCACTGCCTATTTAACTCCTCCAGACTAGTCTGTAAGAAATACTTCTCCATGTGCCAGGCTTAAAAATCAAAACAAACAACAACAACAACAACAACAACAACAACAACAAAGCAACAAACAACTTCTCTGCTTCATAATTTCTCCTTACCTTTTCAGGTGGAGCTTAGGGAATAGGTGCATCTGTCTCTGCCTAAGTCTTAAGTCTTCCTGCCCTTACTGTGTGACATACTGTGACCCTTCCATAAATACTCTACAAGAAAGGCTCTGTACTGCAGTGATACATATAAGAAAGAGAGTCCCTGGAACATTTAACACATTTCAGAAAAGCAATAAATTCCTTCTCCTCCATTCCGACAGAGTGAGCAGTGCTTGCTTCCTCCCTTGAGTTTTTAGAATTGGATTGTCATTATTAACTTTGAAATAACATTTAACTGAAATAAAGTATAAGAAACCTTTACGATTAAATTTCATCATGTCCTAATGCATTGCCATACATAAGCAAACATTACATCAGTAACTAAAGCAGTGTAGAATCAGTTCCCAACATACTGTCAATTTTTCATCAGTTACAACAATCAGAATGATAATACCCTCTTGAGCTAAATATAGCATAATCATAAAATGCAATATGATATATATTTATATACAATCCATATCATTGGATGGAATGATGGTGGAAAAAAATGCCCTAAAAGATGAATTACAGTTAGGCAGTAATAGAGGAAAGGTATTATTCTATTTAAATTCTGTACACATTCTCCAAATGTTGATTTACACATTTTGTTTCACTTTAAGCCTTTTCCTAATTATGGAGCATGCACATATATGCAGAGACTACCCTTCATTCATCCGTAAGCCAGGAATACGTTGTGACACATGAGAAAACATAAAACCTTGGGAAAAAGCCATAAAGAAATAAGGCAGCTGACTTTGAACAGATAGAGCACAGAATAAGTTATTAAACTGTATTTGATTCAAAATGAATTGTTGCAACAAGTTGTCCAGTATTCTTAATCCTAACAAGCTTCAACAATCCATCACCTCAAGGAGAAATCAGAAGAGCTCTCGGATCGCATTTGGTTTAGTATCAGCTCAGGTGGTAAAAAACAAAACTTTCTGTGCAGGCTCATCCATGTTGCACGACAAAGGGACATGAAAGACTGAAATCTATTTCTAGCTCAAGGAATACAAACCCCTTTTAATGAACACTACATTTATACATCAATTCCTCGGGAAGATGAACTTATTTTATAAGTGCTAATCATCCCTCAAAACACATTTTACCCGTAATAAATGTTATCTCTATTTTATACCTACGATTTGCACGATTTGCCAACATGCACACAGTCCATTTCAGAGTTTGAAGCACACCTGATTCTCTGTCTCCCTTGACTAAATCTTTTAATCCTTGCTTTTCTTCAGAGAAGTCTTCTAAAAGAATTTGACTGCAGTTCAGTTCATTTGTACTAAATTGTAAGGACCACATAACAATAAGGCAAAGATATCAAGTGTACAAGGAAAATTATTTTCAAAGTGATTTGCTATGTTATTCTTCAAAAGATCTCAGCATATATATATAAATATATATATAAATATTATATATTTATATATATAAATTATATATATAAATAAAGTTTAATCAATGTACTGCCCCCATATAGATGGGACAGTTCTTTGCTCTACTAGGAAGAGTTTTTGAGATTTTTTTTTTTAAAGACTTTTAAAATCAGGCCAGCAAAATTACAGAAAAATATAAATATAGAGAAAGATGTTATACTGACAAGCCATGACACCTTCTGTGCCAAGGACTGCCAAGCCCAAACTACTTCTAAAAGGTAGTTATTTAAACCTTTTCTAGAGCACTTTCAATGGTAAATATCCTATTACCTCCCTCAGATATTTAACCCTGTGATTATCTATCTGTACAGCTGGAAAGCTTCTTCTAGTATCTACATCTCCTTCGATGCTATTTAAGACCATTATTTCTTGTCTGTCTCTAGGGTATGTCATATTCTTCTCTTTACCATACTTGAAGCTTATTATTATGTCTCTCCCAATTCTACAGTACTCTACTGTATCCTACTCTCTGCAGACTAAACCAGCCTAAATCTCAGTCCTTCATTTTTGTAACTCTCTTCCAGACACTCTTCAATTGGTCCAAAACTGTTTGAAGTACAGTCTCCATCCATGCTATACTGTCTCCATCAACAAACAGAAACACTACCCTGAACACAGCAGAATTTCACACCTTACACGCAGCCATCCTGTTCATACCTCCCACTGTAACACTTGCTTTTTTTCCGTAAAACTATACATGACTGATTTACGTTCACTTTATGCTACTGCTACTTAACTGCAGAACTATTAACCAGCCAGTTGTTTCTTTGTTCATATTAATTTTTTTTGTTCCTTCCCAAATGTATTATTCCATATGCCTTTACTGAACTGCATCCTATGCATTTCAGATCATTCAACCAGTTTGTCAAGACCACTTCACACTTTAGTGCCTGCATTCCTTCCCAGATTTGTCCTGTCTACACACTTAGTAAATCTGCTTTGTTCTATCATCCACCTCACAAACTGAACGACCCAACAGGATTAAATTCAGAAAATTCACCTGCAGAATTCCACCTGATGCATTCCTTCCATGTGAAATGTCCTCAGAGCATTTAATTAATAAGTAACTAACTACCATGGTAAATCTTCTCTGACAGAATTTATTTTTGGTGTTTCTGGATCCTTTAGCTGTGGACTACTTTAGCAGTACTGTACAGGCAGAGTGTCTCTCAAACATGGATATTCAAAGGACTAACATTTCCCTTCCCCTTTAATGTATTTGTACGTGACACAGTAACCCAATTGCACAATTCCTCCAAATTTGAACTTGGGCTATATTCCTGTTTTCCCTTTCTGTACTAGAGACATTATAGAGACACCCCAATTCACTAGCTCTGAAAAATCCAAGTCTTAACATATATGCAGCAATAAAACAACAACAAAAATTAGTATGTCATCATTGCGTACAAACAGGCAAACTGTCAATCACATTCCATTTCCTTTTCGATTTTTTTATTTTCCAACTAAAATGTTTTAAACATTTATATATGCGACTAAAATGTTTAAAACAAAGTACAAATCACTACAAAACCTGTAATATGAACACACGGCAAGGAGAGCATTCTGATATGTCTCATGACAAAACTGATAAAAATCTCACTGCTGTACTACTAATAGTCTCCAAAATCCAAGTTTTTACTCCAACCCTTCCTAGCAGTAGCTTATCTAACACATACATGCACTCTTTAATCAAAATAAATATTTTTGTTTAAATACTGCATTTATATCTGAATTAGTAAAAACATCTTTAAGATCTTGGGTAGCTGAATTGTCTAGCTTGCCAACATTCATGTTGCTACATTTCCTGATAAAACTGGATGCATCAGAAAAAAACGGGGAGAGGCTAACAGCAAACTGTAATAAACGTACAAGGAGGATCAAATGTTTTCCCACGCAACAAGAGAAAAGCCGGCGAGCAATCAGCTTAAATTTACTTTTTTTTGCTTAAATTAATTTGCTTTTGCAAAGCAAAATATTTAAATTGGGTATTAGGTAAAACTTTAAACACGGTGTGATGAACTGCTGAATAAGCAACACAAAGAGGAACTTCTTCATCAGAGGGAACGATCTTGGGACATGGCCAAAGGGCAGAGGTTTGGACTAGCTTATCTCTCTACATTTCAACATTTAACTAAATTAATTTTAGGCATTAAACATTAGAAGAACTTTAAAGATTTTTAAACTACTGTTGTAAAAAAAAATTTAAAAAAAGTCTTTTGTCCAAAGATATATTAAAAAGTATGAAGAATTAAGAAAAAGTAGTGCAAACTTTATGCTAACTAAATATTATTATGTAAGTTTTTACTATAAACTATACAAGCTTACCAGAAGCAACTTCTTATGATAAGCAGCTCAATTTCCAGTAAGGAATACTTAATTTGGAAACTAAGAAACTTTCTCACTACAGAAGTGAGAAAGTTTCTCACTTCTACCACTTCACTCCCGCCTACAGAGGTGGCAGAATCCTTCTTGCTTTTTAAGGACAAGTTCTACAAATATCTGTCTGGAATAATCTAAGTATATTCAATCCAATGCTAAAGGGAGGGAAGGATAAGTTTTCTAGTCCTGAATTTATAGAATTTATGCATGTGCAAGGTACATCTATGGTGATAAGCAAATACTGAATAGTAAGTTTTCTCCTGAAAATACAGTCTTAATGACTGCAGAAACCTGTAAATTTCTATACAAAACAAAAGCTTCAATTTTCAGGGAAAACCAAACCAAATGTCAAGGTACTAGCTTTCAAGACTTTACAGAGAGTCTTTTTGATGTGAAAGACTTACAGTTAACAACAAAAAAAAATCATTAACAATTGGAAATAGAACAGACTGACAAGGCTTCTATTGCAACCTCTGAGTATTTTCAGAAAGATGAAGAAACCACTTCACATTTTGCTTATGTCAGCGTGACAGATAGAGCAGAAAAATGTCTTTCCACCACAAGGTGGTCAACCAGAGAACTCCACTGCACACAGCCCAGTATCCTCACATTATCCAGAATGGTCTGGAAGAAAAGAAACTATAAATTCTGTCTGTCTCTCAAAAGTAGTGGGGGAGTGAAGTTTTCATTCTGTACGAGACTATGTATGTCTGACTACAGAATCTGTCTACACAAATGTGATAGAAACACTGACAAATATCTGAGCAGTCACATGCTGCTCAGCTGTAGAAAAAAAGCCCATGCAAAGATACATTTTCAAATCCTGTGAAATAAAGATATAGTTATTTGTGTATTAAATGTGTGATAGCCCCGAGTTAAAATCTATATGCTATTCCTCATTTTCCAGAAATGTTAAATGAGACAAAACATGCATGCAACTGAAGTCCATCACTAAATACCTTAATGACCAAACCACTCACTATGGTCTATCTCTTAGAAATCATATACTTATCACACATATTTCTTTGCATACGCAACACAAAGATTTATTTCAGTTAATGGAAATGCAACAAAGGGAACAAGTACCAATATCGGACTAAACAACTTCTAGTTGCAAAAATATTTCAGTATAAGTTCATAACTTCTCCTCCTTATTGGTATCTACAGAGTTGAACAGCATAACAGTAAGGCTTTGTGAAGATCAAGCCAGATTTTTTTTTTTTAAATGAAATAAGCATGACAGTGTAGCAAAAAGCCTGCCAACAAAACTGTTCAAGTCCTGAATGACTTATTAGAAGTCATACACAAGGCAAAATGTTAACCTCTTCTAACTTCCTTCTTGGGCAATGGTTGTTTTATGACTGACATTATTGGGTCAAAATTTCATCTCATTTTTTTTTTAAATAAGACTCTGCTAACACTTTACCTACATTTTACATACTCTCTGTAACACTGCATCCTTTTCCCTTACGCATTATTTTTTTCCCTGAAATAAACTTTTTTTTTTGTTTCAATTTTGATTAACTTGAATAGTGCATGTCAGTACTAACCTGCAAGACAATGCAATGACATTACAAAAAAAAAAAAAAATCCTGCAACAGTAGCATGTTGGCTGATTTTCTAAGGTATTATAGATGCTTATGAGAAAAATCAGACTTCGCTAACCCTCCATCTCCAACTCATTCTGAACGACGAGGATGAGCTGCTAGAAAAGGAAATTAAAGCTCCATTTCGAACAAGGTAGAAATATAGCCAGAAAGTACACTCTCGAAGCCTGCACAATTTAGAATTTAAAATAAACTCGAGAGCACGCTGTGATACACCTAGAGCTTCACCTTCAAACACTCAGTAAATGATCACTTAGCTATTAGGGCAGTACTGACACTAGCAGCAACAGAAAACACGTGTACACCCACCATGACCCACTACTCTGCATTTAATATAACGACTGGGATCATTCTGTGGAAAGACATGCCCCAAATCAAGCCCCAGTCAAGAACACAGTGTTTTACACAAGTTTTAGCATCAGTTACACAGCGGCCCAACCCCGGACTGCTAAACGCAGAGTTATGCTCCAAGCCCTGCCAGCGCTCCAGGTATAGCTCCAAGCCCTGCCAGCGCTCCAGGTATAGCTCCAAGCCCTGCCAGCGCTCCAGGTGAGCAGGGAGGGGAGGGATATAAGGCAAGGAAGGGTCAACAACGCGAGGAAGCGGCAGCCCCATGTGCCTCCCTCTCCGCCA
>JAWLRI010000763.1:8465563-8515645 GCA_034781795.1 Crypturellus tataupa
CGCGGAGCTCGCGGCGGAACCGACCGGCCCGTTGCGCGGTCTTCGCGGCGGTACCGGCCGGCCTGTTGCGCGGTGCTCGCGGCGCTCTGCGCTGCCCTCGGTCCCCGTGCGCTGCTCACGTGCCTCCAGCGCAGGCATTAGATGAAGCGAGGTCGAAGTAATGCCCACGTTCGCAGTCTGGAGCCTCACACTCTGCTCTGGACAAACCAGGGGAGAAAAAGCCACTGTGGTACCGACCAGGAGCGCAACCCGTAAGGCTGTGACTGCCTGCATGCTTCGTCACAGATTTTCTGGATCCTAGAGTTGATCCCATTTATCTCAGGAAACATGCTGGTCTATGATGAGCTCAAAGGGGCTTCACAATATATTTAACTACTTTCCCAGGATTTTTATAATTCAAAGACACTAATCTTGCACCTTTCTGCAAGTCTCTCCATGTCTCTGAAGGATGGAACATCTGGACACAGTGCTTCTTGTGCGCAGCTTGGCCTCTGCCAAGTTCGATTTGTCTCAGCACGGTGCTAGGTCGCGACAGCCCCAGTGGAGCCCTTTGCTGGAAGAGGCGGAAGGAGGCTCACTAGAGAGGTGACGGGAGGAGCTGGGAGACCCAGCAGAGCAGGGTCTCCTTTCTCTGCGCTGCTCACACCATGCGCAGCGTGCTACAGCCCATGGGTGTTGGGCCATCCAGAGGCCCATCCCACACATCCGGAGGCCATGGAGGGAACCCCCAGCAGCAGAAGAGACACTCTGCAAAGCAGCCCTGGGGAGGTAGCCCTGGTTATTACACGGTCAGGGTCCCTGGAGCGATGGGTGCGTGTGCTGCACACCCGAGTGAAGGGATGGAGAGCGGGCCCACAAGCCAGGGCACTACCTGGTGGGCCCTTTTGCAGGCACCAGGTGGGATGCTGCTTAACGGCCCCACCGCACCCCAGACCTGGTCTCAGCTGCGACACTCACAGAGCACGGGCCCTCAGGGACCCTGTGAGCTCGTGCCAGCCTTGGGGGTGCACAGCTCACCGAGCAGCTCTCGGGAGGCACTGGCCGCCCGTGTGCAGGGACACCATCCCCATCTGCGCTTGAGTGGGGCGTGTTTCTCCATGCCTCCATTTCCCTGCATACAAAATGGCATTCCCTTCTCCAGGGACATGTGTGCAGGGGAGAGCTAGCAGCAAGCTGGTCTTCTGAGATGCTCATTACTTGAAATCCTTGCTCAAGAGCAGCATCCCTGCTGCCCAGAGCCACTCTTGCTCCCTGGCTGCCAACCAGGAAGGAGCTGAGGAGGGACCTTCCCAGGAGGGCCGGGTGCCAGCTCTGTGCCCACTCAGATGTCTTCCCACAGTGGCCTAGCTGCTCCCAGCCCCGATCAGCTCCTGGTTGCCTGCGCTTGCCCTCCCTCCCGACTGCAGGCCCGGGAAAGCCTTGAGGCTGCCCTGCCCAGCTGGCCTCAATCCCTTGTCTGCACAGCACCAAGTACTTCAGAGTTCAATGTCCTTAATGGGCAGATAAGTCATATGGCGGAGGGAGGAGTGCTTAATGTCACCAAGCCTGTGCACTGTGCATTGGCAGGGCACAAAGATGAGCTGCAGCATTCATTCCACCAGAAGAAACAGAATTGTTATCAGGGTGATGGTCCTGGTTGAAGCAGTGTCTCCTGCTGTGTTTTCTGTTTCTTTTGTTTGCTTTATTCCATCATTTTTTTCTCTTATAAGAGGATTTTTCAGTGACTGGTGAACCGTGGAAGGAAGTTGATGAAACTCCAAGATTTCATGGGGTGCCAGGAGTGTAGGAGCCGGACCCTGCAGGGCTTAGCTCATCCTCAGTGGAAGACGGACACGTTTTTGCTGCTGTCCCTACAGCCCTGCAGCTCAGAACAGCTGAGCTAAGCTGTGGCCGAGGCTGTGACCTGCTGTGGCCGTGGGCAGGTGCCAGGGCAGTCCCCTCCTCCCGCTGGGGTCACCAGAGCCAGAGCCTCCCCGCTGGGCCCCTTCCAGCCCCAGTTCAGCCCTGAGCTGGGAGCCCATCGTGCTCCATGGAAAGTGCCCAGTTGACCCTCACAACAGTGCTCTGGGCTTGCCTGGATCCTCATGGGATTTGGAGTGGGGTGAGGAGGAGTGTTGGGTGTACACTTTCTGCTTGAGAAATGCTAGTGTGAGGACCGGGGTTCGGGTTGACATTTTTCACATGATTATAAACTCAGAGTCCCTCAAAAGCTCTTTGTGAATGTTTTCTCCTCCACGTAGCTCAGACTAGCGCCCGGTGCAAAGCTTTGACGTGCATATAAGCTTGTGGCTTCGGACTGAGTGAAGATGGCCCAATCTGGTGGAGAGACTCCCCTGGAAAGAGCAGCCGCTACAGAGTTCTCCACATTTCACATCCTAATGACAAGTCACCCAGGATTAGCATCACCTGCCAGCGCAGACGCTGCTGTGAAATGGGGGCTGACTTTACTTCCTCACCGAAGGGGACACCAAAGGGGAACACCTAAGAGTTTGCAAATGTAAGTAAATATGTGACCTCTCATCTTCTCTCCAATTGTAAAACATGGTGCTCAGACCTGTTGCATTGGGTTTGACTGGACACATGTCCGGCAGCTCCCCCAGCAAAGGCAGGGCCCTCACTGGGCCTGTGTATCCCACAGAACGGAGTGGGGAGGGATGGGGGGAGAGTGCCCTCCGCAGGGCCACAGTCTGGCCAGAGGGAGCCAGCACACCTGAATCCTGGGATCTCCTGGGAGCACTTGGCCCACTCGGTCGCGATCCCTGGGGATAGGGCAACCCAACCTCCCATCCCGTAGGGCAGAGGGAGGCAGCGATGTTCGGAGAAGATGTGTTTTTTTTGATATTTTTGCTTGCAGACTTTTATCAATATAATTCTTCCCTTAAAACCTCAAATGTGGCAAGGAATTCAAATAGAGACACTAAAAATATTGTCTTGCCAAAAGAGGTTAAGCAAAAGAAGTAATAGCTCATGCAGAAAGGCTGGGCTAATAGCCTTAGCAAAGTTAGAGTAAAGAAGTGGTTAAGGATCTAGATGATTTAATCCAGTTTTAAGAAAAGGTTTTACAGTGAGCAATTAGATGCTGGTTAAGGAATTAATCACTAATGGGTCATTAACTCTGACTGCTATTGTACAGTTAACAAGCTGAGGCAGGATTATTAGACTCAGCACCCAATTAAGGAGGAGGAGATATTTACAACAAACTGAACAAATGGGCTTTTTAAATGAAATGGGACAGTTTGAAAGAAAGTGCAGGAACACGGAGAAGCAGGGAAGGTACAAAGAAGATGCAAGTTTGCGTATACCAGGTTGTGTCACTTCATTCACTGGGAAAATATTTCCCTCTCTGTGTCCACTTAGCCATGCTCAACTCGTTATAAAGGTTTTTAGTGCTTTCCTGAAGGACATGAGTGCACACAGTCTATCCCTGTGGGTAACGAAACTACTGCAGGATCCATATGTGCCACATATGACAAAAGAGCTGCTTAATGTGTCGCTAAGAGAACTATCACCCAACGCTGACATAACTTTTTTTTTTTTAACTTTTTTGGTTTATAGGCATTGGATCAACAATTTACTAAATGTGAATAGGTGTCTTCAACTGCTGTCTCCGCTCTCCTGTCTTCTGTTGCTCCTAGACTGTCCCGACGGGTTGGTGCCGGCTGCAGTGCTGATCAGCAAGGTCCCAGGGACCTTGCGGGGAGCCAGGAGCAGCTGGAGCCGTGTGGGCAAAAGCCGTGACGGGGCTCCGTGCACTCCCAGGTTGCTCGGGCCATCGCCAGCACAACCCGGGAGCAGTGTCCAGGCGACAGGGGAAGGTGCCGGGTACGGGTGGGCTTGGACCCTGTCCCACAGCCGAGCTGTGGCAAGCGGCGCTGCTCGGGACAGAGCCCAGGCATCACTGCCCAACAGGATTTGCTGCTCCCGCCAGAGCCCGACTCATCCCCAGACCCTTCCAGCCAGCGTGGCAGGGGCTGCAGCTGCTGTGTCCACTCCCTGCAAACCCTTCGGGGCTCAGCAGCGGCAGGAGGACAGGGCTGCCCTAGCACGGAACGATCCCCCGGGCGTCTGCATGGGCAGCCCTGGGAGTGCGACCACGGCTGCCGCAGCCCAGAGGGAAGGGGTGTTTGGAAAGAGCCACTGAGGGCTCCAGAGCTCCCAAAGTGAAGCCAGGCACAGGCGACGCGCTGCCTCTGACAGTCCCAAAGGCAGGTGCAGAGCTGGAGCAGAGACGAGGGGTGGCCCTTGTGCAGCCTGTGTGGGAAGTGGTGCCATGGTAGCGGGGGGCTCCAGTCCGCACTGAGTCACCCGCACACAGAGGGGATTGTGTAGCCCCCTGATCCCTAAGGAGAAACACTCGCTGCAGCTGCAAGGGCTGCAACACTGCCCCCGAGCCTGTTACGGCCATAACAGAGATGAGGAAAATACGAATGTCACAGTTTTAGTTCTGGCAACACAGCACGACACGGGCAGCAGGCCTAGGGCACATGGGACAGGAACGTCTCGGCACCCACAGAGCCCATAGGACCCACTGTCCAGGACCTCCTACGAAGCTGTGACAGCCCCTGGGCCAGACAGGAGAAGAGCCCCCGCCCTGAAGCACCCTGCTTAGCTGCGAGAAACACCAAGCCTCCACGTAGGTTGTGCCATTTAATGGTACAAAACCAGAAAAAAAAAAAAAAACAACCAATGCAAGGTAACACAGGCCTCAATTCCCATCCACTCGCCCAGCTCCTCACCCTATTGCAGCTTTTCTCGCAACTAGTGTCCAGTGCAGGAGGGAGAGCACGGAGGTTGCTCCTACGCTAGACTTGGCTGGTGGTGCCGCGGGCAGGGAAGGAGCGCAGAGAGCCACGAATGCCAAGCGAGTCGGGCGAGTGGTCCCGGCGCCGGCCCCAGCGGTCCCGCGGCACCAGCCTGTCCCAGTCCCCAGATGGGTCCCGTGCAGCGCAGGGGACCGCGGCTCAGATGGTCTGCCAGGGCTTGCCCATGGACTGGATGTGCTCCTTGGCTTTCATGCGTAAGGCAGCGATGCTGGTGTTGCGCGGGTCTGCCTCATCCAAGGGGAACTTGTCCACAAAGGTGGCCCCACACTGGTAAGGCGGCGGTGGTGGCGGCCCCATGGCGCCCAGGGGCTGCAGGCTGTGGGTGACCGCCGGAGAGTTCAGGAAAGGTGGCGGGGTGTAGCTGCCAGGCAGGCTTTGCGGGGAGGCCACGAAGCCGGGCAGCGTCTGCAGGGCTGTGCCGCCCGGCACCGGCGGGCTCAGCCACGTCTCCAGCGGCAGGTTGCTGCTGAGGGCGCCCATGGGTGCCGGCTGTGGTGAGCGGCTGAAGGAGAGGATGGGCGAGTCCTGCAGCTTCATGGAGGTCACCTCCAACTTCTCCTGCCGTCGCCACTTGGCCCGTCGGTTCTGGAACCAAACCTGCAAGTACATCCATGTCAGTGGGGCTGCCAGGCTTCCCCACAGCACCAGCGATGCGCACAGGGAGCAAAGCGGACATAGGAGCTCAGGGAGGCAGAATGGGCAGGGAGCTGGGCTTGGAGCCTGTTGGATGTGGAGCTGCTCACCTGGTTGGGTGCAGCACAGTGTGATACACAGCATAGCAGGGCAAGACGCGCAGGGAAGGGGCATGAAGGGCATGTGAGGCATGCAGAGCCAGAGCCTGCCTGCCAGGCTCGCAGCAGGGCTGGAGCTGCGGTCGGAACTGGGGTCGGGGCTGGGGCCGAGCCAGCGCAGGAGTAATGGCTGGGGCTGGGGCTGCGGTCGTGGCCTGAGATTGGGGCCCGAGCTGGGTCTGGTGCCGTCCCTTCGGTCGCTCCCTTGGCAGCTCCGACACCGCCGTGGCTTCGGCTCCCCGGCTGCCGGGTCGGGGACACATCGGCCAAGAGGCAGTGGCGGCGCTGACCCCGTCGGAGAAGGAGCCGGCATCGCCACATCTCGCCGGGCCGGACCAGAGCTGCAGCGTTGGGGCTGCGCGAGCTGGAGAGGCGCCCGGCGGCCCCGCGGCGCTGCCCTTCCGCCCTGCGGAGCAGAGGGCCGGGGAGGCTCCGGCCCGCCACGTTGCGACTGACAACACGAGGAAGCGGCAGCCGCCTCGGTGCCGCTACCGTGTAACGCGGCGCGCTCGCAGCCTCCTGCGGAGGCAGCAGGCAGCTCCTGCCAACCCAGCCTTGTTGTCCCGGCTGGGACGCGGGGAGAAGGCAGCTGGGAGAGGAGGAGGCAGCCCAGACGCACGAAGACTCGTGTTTTCTAATTAAATGCTGTGGGGAATTCAAAACGCGCCCTGCCAAGAAATACAACTTTGCAGATTGCTTAAAAAAAAAAAAAATCTTTAATACAATGCTACTATGGAAAAAGTATTTTAAGTAGTAATTGGCTATATTGTAATGAAATTCACTTTTATCCCTATAAAGAGAAGCAAAAGCAGTTTTAATGAAAATCATACATACATAAGGTACTTTTACATGCTGTCCTAGATGGTATCCTTCGCCTGGAACCTCAGTAGTGTTTCCCTTTTCCCAAGCATTTCTCACTTTCCCCTGCTCCTTGCGGCGTTGGAGCTCTTCTCCTGTGATCAGATTCAAAACAACAGAAATCCCACAAGAGAGGGAAGGAAAAATTTTCCTTGACTCGGTGCCACTGTTCTCATGCAGGGCTCTGTCCGTTTGCCCAAGTCTGACAGAGCAGTGGAGCTTTTCGTATTAATGCCTACAGGTGCTGCAGCTGTTTCCCCATCTCCCCCCCCTTTTTTTTTTTGAATTGTAATTATTTTGGAAATATATTCAAATACGTTCACTTAGTAAATAGCTGCAGTGAAGATACGACTGCGTCTCAGCCAAGTGCTAGGCTCGTGCAGTAGAGCAGAGGGTTTTCTCAGCCGCTTCAGTTCGACACCCCTTGGTTTTACTCAGACAAACTCCCCTGGCAGGCGCAGGGTGCAGCTGAGCAAGAGCGCGGAGCTGCATGGGGCAGCGCTGCTGCTGCTCCGTGCCCTTCTGCTGGTGTTCGTACAAACCCGCAGTTGGACTTCCCAAACCACTGCGAAACGGGGACCAGGTGTGGTAGAGAAAGAAAATAAATAAATAAAAATGGTGCCTCGCCTTGGCCCACCACCCCACAAGGCAGGCGGGCAGCAGGAGAGGGGGAGGAGAAGGTGCTGCCAGCAGCGGGGAGGAGCAGCACTGTTTTTTGGCAGCAGCCATCGTTTTGGCAGCTGGATGAAACCAACCAGTCCAACCGTATTGTCTAACCCCACCCTAGACCAGGATTTGCCGTGAATTCACCGAGTCCTCAAGTATTAGGCTCAGGGAGGGTAGATAAAGTAACTGTGCGTAAAGTACTGTAAAGTAACCTGCTAGTCCAGAGCCCTTGCCCACCCCTCTGTGGCCCCTGCTTCTCCCGCATTGAAGCCCTCAGGCTTCCACGCGCATGGCAGTGCCCATACGGAAAGGACTGGGACTAGACACATTCACTGTGAGACCTGCACCCCAAGGAATTTACATTTACACACGGAGCTTGGACACAGCTCCCCTTTGCTGCTGCTGCCCCCACACTCCAGAGCTCCAGCCCCTTCCCTGCAGCATCCTAGAGCCCCTTCTGAACAGCTCCCCGTTGCACCTCCTGCCCAGCAGCACCATATTTTCTCTATCATTTTCACTTTCAGACACTCCCCACTGCTCCTCCTGTACCGTGTCCAAACCATATCATATTCCCGACTCTGGTGGCAGCCATCTCTGTGCTACAGTTTCTGTCTCACAGTAAACAACTGGTAGACTTGTGCATTAAGAGCAACCCCAAGTAATTTATGAGGCAGTAACCATTTTTTTTTTCCTGGTGACAGCAAAGAACTGTTGTTATCAAGGGAAAATAGAGCGAGTGACAGCCTTTCATCAAGTTATGATGGGAAAAGATGAAAAAAAATCTAGACCAACACTTGTCCCCCTCACTAGTTGCTACAAAATTATGAGCTGACAGGTTTTATACTCCTCCACTTGGCTAAAACCAACCGCTAGCCCATGTCTGTGCACAGAAAGCCACCTAAGAGCACAAGGCCCAGCTTCAACGAAGCTCTGTTCCTATCAGGCTCATGGCTGTAGTGCCCTTGATTCCAGCTATCTCATTCCATAAACTAGTTTAACTGCTCCCCTTGCTTAGTGTCACATAGCACTTCGTCAGAGCAAGTCAAGGTGCATGTTCCCTCTATCCCACCAACAGGAAGACTGACAAAATAGCTCCCCCTGAAAACCAGAGTCTATCCTAATTGAACACAAGTGAAGTGCAATTGAAAAAGCTATCCCAAAGACATCCAGGTTAGCTCGTAGCTATTCATAAAGCTGTCCCAGACAGCGGGGAAGGCAGAGTATAGCCGCTCTCTCCTCCAGCATCCCGCTCAGACTTATTTGCTCTGACAGGAGGCCAGCTGCGCCGGGCTGGCTGCTCCGCGCGGTGGCTGCCCAGAAGCGCTGAAGAGCCGAGGAGGCGCCTCCCGACGCCAGCCCCGCTCCGGCGGCGGCTCCCCCAGGGCTGCCCAAAGCCAAGACGCCCCCGGCTCCGCACCGCGGTCAGCGCCGCACAGGGCCCAGAACCCTCTGCACCAGATCAGTCGCTTCTTAAAAATTCCTCACGGATAATTTGGAGGGATTTTTAGATTTTCTATTTGCCTGGAAAATTCCTCCTTAAGAAAATTCCTCTTTCAGGTTATAAAAGCTGAGTTAAGAGGAAGACATTTTTAAATGGAATTACAGAAAGACTTTTTTTTTTTGCTTAGATAGGGAGGCTTATGTGGAATGACCTCATGATTGCATTCTTGCATATTCTCTATTTTGCTCGATTTCTGTTAACTTTTACAGCAGTAACACCACTGCCACATTTTCTGGTGTTCTTACATAAAGTAAAATGCCTTAGATAAACAAGGCTGTGGCTACAGTAGCTAACTGCCAGAGACTGCACAGGCTGTTTGCCAGAACTTTAATTATTAGTTTGTAGTATTATGAATTCAATAATCTGTTGTTAAGGACAGGCATTTTGTTATTGTTTCCACTACTTAAATACTCCCTTGGACAGAGCCTCCATAGTACTTATGCAAGTCGTCATGTTTAAAAAAATATAAATAGCAAGTTACTAAAAATAACAGGTAAATTTACAATCATGGTAAATGACAAACTCAGAATCATGAACTGACATCTGGTCTAATGGTTATTAAAAATTCGCACCAGCTGTAAATGCAGAACACCTTGTTTTACGGCTTTGTTTTGTGGGAAAAATTTAAACTCTAGTTTAAAAAAAGTAGGAAAGAGGGAAAAGTTTTAAATGCTATACAGCACAGTCTCCAATCACTGATATATTACAGTTTGTGTACATTAGACAATCTAGGAGTCTCCCAATCCACATATCCTATTACAAAGTTCACCTTTAATTACTAAAAGATGTTCGATAATATATTATGAAAATGTTGGTAATTATAAGAGTTAAACACACTTAGGAAGTTAGTTTATTTCCATTTTATACCTGTATTATCTAAGGTAGCAGTCACCTGGTTCAAGTAGATGTAAAAATAAACAGTTTGTTAGGTTTACAATTAAAGCAAAGCTGACATTTTTAGTAATAACTAGGCTACATTCAGTAGACATATACAACCACCCCCTTGCTCATGGAATATTCCACTTCAGCACAGGCTTCAAGATCACATACACAGGAAGTGTCAGCTAGAATATAGTCAGTTGTTAAAACTAGTGCCGTTGACTGTTATTCTTCTGATCTCTAAACTTTGACTCAATCTTCAAAAAGAGTAACAGCCTCTGACATCTGGATCTCAACATTTCTAGCTTTTATAGTTAGGTAGGTTACTGTAGGAGTTATCAAGCCTACCCAAGCAGTCATTTTTATCCTTTCCCTTTGAAAGCTCTGCTCCATGTGTGCAAGGAACTTGGTATTACTGGGTCTGCGTTACCACATTAGCGCTGTCCACAACCTACCTAACCGTGTGTCAGCCCACGGACTCTTCCAGTTGCTCTTCTGACTACCCTGCACATTCCTGGAGGACCCAGAGCACAACAGAGAGCTCTGCTGTTACTCTGACACTGAACAGCCTATGATTTGTTCGACACAAACCAGAAAAAAATACTAGAAGTTTCCAAGACGTAGCTGTCTAAATGCAAAAATGAAGCCTATCCCCAAGGAACTCTTTTTTTTCTTTCTGAACAGAAAAGCTCCCTAAAGCCAAATGTACACTCTGGGATCAAGGCCTTCTTCTGGAGGATGTGAAAGCTGGGGTTAAGTGAAAGTTTAAACTATCACCATGCAGGACCATCTTGACTAGCACCACTGACAGTTCCATTTTAAAAAGCAGGCATCCTTGCTCAGGGCTAGAAATCTAGACTAGAAAATAGCTACTTAAAAACAAACAAAGGTAAGAGAATGTGCTTCCCTAGTTTAAAATTATTAGGAGGATGAGACCCCAAAGAAGAGTTCATAGCTGAAAAATAGTTTGCTTATTGCTTGCACAGTTTAGTTGTAAAATCAGTCTAATTGTAAGCACTTTTTGCTAGACTAGAACTATAATTGGAAATACTGTTTAACTGAATTAATGTTGCCAATCAACTAGCATTCTGGTACATATGAATGCATTCCCTTCATTATAGCTGAAAGATCTCATTAAAAGAATCTTATTGTTGGACCTATAGAGAAGGTAGACACAAACACGCATTCAGAGCATGAGCAGGAGCTGCACTGCTGCTTCTGAATTATGTTAACAGACACATAAGACGGGAGGGGAGGGAAGGCGGAGGTTAAGGGGGAAAAAAAAAAAGCAGTGTATCACCATGGTAACCAGGACATCTTGTTTAGCATGTACATTTCAAAAACATACACAAGATGGAACAAAATTAGTAATCTAAAAGGATGTTCACTTCTAGGCAAAAGTGTCCACAGGAAAAAAGTACCAGCATTTTCCTTTGAGATGAGACATAAAAATTGTTATTTTCCATTTTTGACAGCTGCCTCTTATTTCTCTATTTTTTTTTTTAGAATCCATTTCTCTTCACTGTCCTCGTTATTCTTCTCAACAAGTACCTTTCAGACTTACTTTCTTATGTGGCAAGTTATTCCAAAAGTGGAACTTAGAAAAATTATTTATAAGTTCTTGGGAATTTTAAGTGAGAAAGGAGAAACATATCTAGATGTGATAAATATTTGTTGCACTTGCATAAAATAATTCTTTACAACTGTCTTTATATTACAAAGACATTTTGGGGGTGCCATAACTACTTAATTTTTTACCTCTCATATTGCTGAACAGATAACCAGCGCATAAGAAAAGCATCTAAAAATCACTAGCATTGCAGAGGCAGAACAAACCTGTGCGCAAACACCCAGTTTATTCTTAATACCTCCAAATTCCTATTTGAGAGATCAAACTCACATTGCATTTTCCAGAGTCTGCACATTTGGCCATCTATGACCTGCATAAGGAAATCTGTGGTTAGGTGACTTAGCACATGGCATCACTAAGAATCCTTAAAACTTAAGCCTTCTTCTACTACCTACATGTCACAGCTGGCACATGTTTAGGAAGAGAGAGAAGTCTTGATACAATAAGTAACATCAACCTCTCATTAAAAGTGTGTTGGACAGATATTTTGATCAAGTATCTAATATTAAATGTGTTAGATAAGATGAAATCTTATAGGTTAGCAGTGCTTAAGTCTTAGCATTTTAATGGAAGGAAATTCACCTTGTTGAATTACATGTTTTAAAGAGCCATATATATATAGAGAGAGTATGTTCAAAAAACAAGTTATGCTTTTTACTGCTAGCAGGAATAGCCCTTTTAAGATTTGTCACTGATGAGGCTATTTTCTAATCTGCTAAGATTTTGAAAGCTAAGATGAACGGAGTTTGTTTGCAAGCAGAAAATTTCTGTGAAATACTGCTGGAAGTGATTTGTCCTGCTTTGTGACGCTTCAGAAATCTAGAATCTATTTTGCTTCCTGCTACTAATTGTCAGATCTGGATGGCTCAAGTATAGAAGGAAGCCAGAAAAGCCATCTGTTTGGAAGAATAAAAGAGCCTAGTTGTTTTACTCATTTCCTGGGTAAAATGAAGAGCTGAAAGGTTTTCAGTGAGAAAACTGCTTAGACTGCATTAAGCCAGATGTATATAGGGAATTGAAAAGGAATAAATGGAACAGTATTTTCTCAGTTCACGTAGGGCAAAAAAAGAATCCACTTGTCCCTGAAAACAGGTAATCTAAGTTCTCCTGCAAGCTTTCCCAAACTCCGTTTTGGGAAATTAACTGTTTTTCCAAATGAACTTATATGACATATAAGTTATATATCAGCTACAAAAAAAAAAAAAAAAAAAAAAAAAAAACACCCACGCACACAAAACACATTGGCACCATCATTATGATTAAATGCCTACAATACTAACTTGAAAGAAAGCTCTTAACTTCAGTCCTTTGAAGGAAATCTAGAATATTTTATACTACAAAACCACCCATACACTAAATAATTTTGAACTTGAGAATGATTAGCACATTAGCATAATGCATTAGTACAGCAAATTACATTAGATTTCACAAGCAAAACTCAGGCCTACTTGGGCATACTTAATTTGCACTTCAGGAATGAAAGCCATTTCATCGGTTTAATAGATTTCACAGCAAAATGTATTTCTAACTCTTTAGAGTACATGTACCACAGTCAGAGGGACATAGTCAACAGTTATATAAAATAATTCTTCTCTATAGGGCTGTCTTTAGCAAAATATGGAATCTTACAAACATACAAGAAGCTTTAAATACAAATTCTTTCAGTATAAAGTATATACTTTACCAAAATGACAGATTTCTAGAAGCACACTATCATCTAGCCTCAGAATTCAGGAACTAATGAACTACTACTTGTTGACTCCAAGCTTTTCATTTCTATTTCATTGGATTGGTCAAAAATTCATTTTCCTTATAGATCTGTCAGTAGAGCAGATAAGCATTACTGTATGACTGTGCAAAGTCCAGACAAAGCTAAAGAGGGAACTTCCAAATAAAATATATCACCATCAGAGTAAATAAAGGACTTAAAAAAAAAAAAAAAAAAAAAAAAAAAAAAAAAAAAGTCTCCCCACTACCAGGGACATGTGGCAATAGGTGTTAGCATCACTCCTTCAAATTCAATTTTGTAGTGTTGTATCAGAGAGACCTTACTTTGCAGCAGATGTTATCAACTGATGTTAGATGATACCTTAAAACATTTTGCTGCATCTGAACAGCTCAACATCTGACAATAGCAACACTATTCAAATAAATATGTAGAGTTAACAAAACTGATTCTGAGTTTTTCCTGATATGAATTAGTAAAAATGTTTTTTACTCTCTCCTCTCTCCCCTCTTTTTAAAGAAAGAAATCCTATTTTAGTAGAAATATTTAACTGCATATGAAGTCTGACTTACCTAGCAAACTTTCAGTTCATTACTGATAGACAAATGACACCCATTACTGCATTTAGTCGAAGTGTCATTTATCCTATCTAAAGCCTATCCAACCCATCTACTCAAGATCACTATTATGTAGAATTTAATTATTTTAGCGCCTCCAGGCATAGTTCAGTTAAGAAAATGGAGAAATACATTATATGCATTTATATCTATAGATGCAGAGCTAATTTAGAGCCTACTTGCAGACACAGCTTTCTGGACTAGCTAATCTACATTACATACTTTGAAGTTTCCTTCATTTGCTAAAATCTCTACAAAAACAAACAAAAAACCTTTAAGTCTATAATAATTCTGAAAAATTTCTTAGCCAGCAAGCAGGTTGTTTTTATTTACTTCATTAGGCAGGGGACTATTTACCTCTCCTGTATTGCGAAAGCACCCTGTTTGGCCAGCAAGTAATTCAATAGCTCTTCAACTGTTATTCCCCCCCACCCAGGGTACTTCTTGGGTACCTCTGGTTGTTGGGTGGGGTTAGCAAGAAAGGAGCTCAGGTAAAGAATTAGTTGTATGATTTAAAAATAAATTAAAAAAAAAAAAAACTAGATTTCCAGGACTGGAACAAGGACCCTACTGAACTTTTCTCTGCTTGAGGTGACAACTTCCCTGGCATCCAGACACACTGCATGGTTTCCTCAACAGGAAACAAACGGCCAAAGAATCAAAGAGGGCTAGTTAAAGACTTCCAGTGGACAGAGAAGGGGAGGAAAAAGCAAAAACAAAACCCAAAACACCACACACACGTATCACAAGTATGCCTAGGACATATTATTTCCCTGCTTTGAAAAACAATTCCCTTCACAACAACAGAGAAGAGAACTGGCAATCTCAAACTATCTTATTTTAAACAAGCTACTTTCACTTCCATGGCACAAAAATCTCTTACTGAAATCTCAAATGAGTAAGGTAGAGAAATCTTCCATTTGTAACTGCCTCACAACCAAACACATCTATTTCATCCCTGCAAACTCAAGGATTTTTTATTTTCTTCTTTTAGCATTATAAACAGCTCTTGTGGGAAGATGCCCATTACTGAGGGTAACAGAGGCACTTAATGCCTGCTAGCATTCAGTGACTTGAGTACATACACAGTTTGTGTCTCACTGGATTTCCAGGCAGTCAAGGAAAAAATGTTTCTACAGAATTGCTAGCAAAAAAACAAGTTGCATAATATCCAGTACAAGTAATTGTACTACAATACATTGCTAGTATTTAGGCAAATATTCCTACCTAAGAATATCATCATCATCCAGCAATTGTTTCCACACTAGAAGCCTCGTGTCTTCCTTCAACATTCTTTAAAGCTAGATTACTTCTGAGTTTTGTTAGTTTTTTTCCTGAAAAACAACTTGGGAGGAGAGTATTTATCACTACAGAGTATCCAGAATCCTGAACAGTACAGATGAGATCTCACCACCAAGTAGGGCATAATAATTACCTTGTGTCTCGCAGCTGATGCTTTTGTAACTATTACCCAGAACAATTTCTTGTTATCATCAGATTTTAATTCTTCATCTGATCTTCTGATTCCTTCTCTGCTCACTCATTTTTTTTTTTTTAACTACATTCCATTCTAGCACCATGATTATTAGTAGAAACATTAATTAAGATAGTAAACCTAATCACTGCACAGTGCTTTAACTAAGAACGTATTTCTCAAGTTTCCAATTAAGAACAACACCTAGGGAAAATTATTCCTGAAGTATGCAGAGCTATTAAGTTTTTTCAGATTAAGAATCTTAAAAATAGCTTAGATCAGACAAAAGCTTAGCAAAGAAAAGTTAAACTTAGATTTTGTTCAAACTTAGATAGTAAATTCAGCCAGGCTGGAATTTAGTATCATTCCTAATCGAACAGAAAAGAGGGAAAAGAAAAAAGCTAAAATTGCCTCCCACAAGTCAAGGCTAGCAAATTACCATTGCCTGTCCATAAGCAAGTTATGTTTACCTTGGACAGTGAGATAACATCATAGCTGTAACTGATATGTTTCTTTACCATTTATATAATGGACAAAACTTGATATTAACTGCAAGCTGTCTTGTCTAAGGAACCTTGTGCTGAACTATCTCGATTTAAAGGCCTTACTTCAGGGTGAAAAGGACATTTCATCAATCTCCCTTCTGTTTCCTCATACTTATCTATAAATAAGACTGCCAGTATTGTTTTTCCAAATCTCTCCAGAGCTCTACTCTGTACCTACCTGTAACTTTAGTTAATGTGTCTAAAGAGGATTAAGTTACCTTTATGTATGACTTAAGTTACATAGCTGGAAGTATGAGTTGCCTGCTCTTAGTTCTTTCCTAATGCACTTAAAGGGCAAAAAAAGTAAAAAAACAGATCCCATTAGACTCCATCTTACCTCATAAAGACAAAACAAACAAAAAAACAGCAAAGCAAAATGCTAAAGTACAGTATATGTGGCTTTTATAAACTGTATCATCTGAGAGAAGAATATAAATTTAGTTTAGTTCAAAGTATGCCACAGGAAGGACAGAGATATATTAAATGCTATCAGATTATAGACAAAGTAAGGATGATGAGTTAAGCAGATCAAAAGGAATTAAGCTGAGTTTGTAATATGTATCTTGTTCCTTGCTCTAGCTCTTCTCGCAGAATCACAGAATGGTTGAGGTTGGAAGGGACCTCTAGAGATCATCTAGTCCAACCCGCCTGGCTCCAGCAGGGACACCTAGAGCACAGGGTGGCATCCAGGCAAATTTGAAAGATCTCCAGGGAAGGAGACTCCACAACCTCTCCGGGCAGCCCGTTCCAGCGCTCTGTCACCCTCACTGTTAAGAAATTTTTCCTCACATGGAGATGGATCTTCTTGTGTTTCAATTTGTACCCATTACCCCTTGTCCTGTCACTAGCCAGCATGGCCAGTTTTGCCCCATGGTACTTATACATATTGATCAGATCTCCCCTCAGTCTTCTCTAGGCTAAACAAACACAGCTCTCAGTCTTTCCTCATACAATAAATGCTCTAGTCCCTCAATCATCTTTGTCACTCTACACTGCACCCTCTCTAGAAGTTCCACATCCCCCTTGTCCTGGGGGACCCAGAACTGCACCCAACACTCCAGGTGCATCACCAGAGCTGAGTGAAGAGGCAGGATCACCTCCTTCCACCTGCTGGCAATGCTCTCCTGATGCAGCCAGGATCCCATTAGCCTTCTTAGCCACGGGGGCACGTTGTCAATCAGGACTTGCAAATCCCTCTCCGCAGAGCTGCTTTCCAGCAGGTCAACCCTCATGTTGCCAACCAAACTACATGAGCAGGTCAGTGTCTCATGCAGAAGCAGTAAAATCCTGGGCTTTTAGCTGCTCAGACAGAACTGACTCCTGCTGTGCAGCACATTAGTAACAGGGTCAAGGACTTCAGATTACAGGATACAGTCTAGGACTGTCCTATGCATTTCTAGCAAGAATGACTTTAAGTACTTTGCAAAGCATAAATCCAGTTTTCTTGATACTATATATAAAGTTATCTAGACAAATGTCTCAGCATTTACTCACTTTGGAGATAGAAATGCTAACATCGCTGCTTAAATGTAAAGTGGTCAAGGAATAGACTTATATGGATGTGAAAGCATTATCAAAGTATTGCTTTAAAAGGTTTTATACTGCTAGGATAAATAAAAAACATTTAAGAAATTTTCTCTCCATCCTTCCACAATTGAAGTTTTTTATTATTATTGATCCAGCCTTGAATAATGTTGCTTATTTGGTAACAATATCAGGCAAAAAATGAAAGCAAATGCCATTCCGCATTCCAATACGAACCATTCGGTAAAGTTGTGCAATATATATATATTTCATCCAGTTTCTGACATCATAGGTCATCATGCCACTCAATTTTTAACAATACAATAAAATACTTCAAAAGGAACTGTTTTATGAATATAATTCAGGAGACTAGACAATTTAATTCCTCAAATTTATACCACTCATGTCCATAATCATTTTACATTTCACACTTCATGCTCTCAAACATCACTCTAGAAGACTAATATTTGTGACAAAAAAAATTAAAGATACTAGCCAGGCTTATGGAGTTAAAGACGCCTATAATAAGAGGTACAATTTAGTAGGTAATAAATTATGACACTTGCTGACTAGAACAATATTTCATCTAGACTAATATTTGATCCATTCAAATACAAAATGTATTTGAAGGTTATATACTACTTGTCTTATACACTTAACGGTGCAAAAAAAGCAAGACTTTTTCCTGAGCATTTAAGAAGTTACCTTTTTTCCTTTTTATTAAATCAGTGATTGTGATCCATTTAAAATGTGCTCCCCTTACACCTAGGCTTGTCAAAAAATTATAATTAAAACAGGCAGCGGTTTGTAGATATCAGAAGTCCCGTCAGGAATAAAGCTATTTAATGACATCTCTATAATTTTGCTCCAATTTTTCAAGTCTAAGGTTACTACAGGATTTTTTGACTTATACCAAGAAGTCCAGAAACGAGTTTTCCGCTGACTAAACATTCTAAAATGTACAAAACATGCCTTCCAAAACAGAGAAACAAGTCCCTATTTGAGCAAATTATAATACATATTTTGACTTACTATTCTTTAGTTAACATAATGCCCGGTGAGCTTTGCCTCCTACAAACATCAGGAAAGAAAACTTTCAGGAATGTATAGGGGCCTTTTGTAAGGAAGGGTGAATCTCTTACATGATCATCTTTATCTCAACAGCTACAGACCATGAGTTTCTAATTCAATCTTCTCCTCTGTTTGCAAGGTATCGGGATCTACTGGAGGAACGGGTGGTCTTAGGATAATCTCTGGACCTCCACCATAGATTGACTGAAGAAAATTCCATGTTTCTTCAGATATCTGTCCAGAATCTGCACCTGAAAACATTTTTGAAGTTTTAATTACTAATTTAAATTATTATTTTCCATAACAGAAATAAAAGGAACAACACACTCAAATTTAATACTCTAATCTGGGTTTTTTTTTTGCTTTATTTTACCCTAACTACCAAACCTGATGACATGTGTCAGCTTTATGTTTTTTGACTCTACAGTTACCTGCTCTCTGAACTATTCAATACTTAGCATAGCTCAGTCATAAAAATGCATGCATTAAAATGTTAACTGCCCCATTAATGCTTCTCATATGTGACACTTCTATCATAGGGGCAGGGATGCCCCACCATATCACCATTATTTGGTTTTGACACAAGAATTATGTCTAATACTGTTGAAACCAGGATTTCTTGAATTCAGGATGCCAGTCTAGACACAGAGAGAAGTCTTCTCCTCTGTCTGAATACAACTCCTCTAATCTTAAACAACTGATTAAAAACCTGCTCCCAGGAAGCTTCTCCCAATATCCTTTTATTAGAAATTACTCTTAATCTGTCTCATTAGGTTTAATTACAATACGCTCTATTTCAAAATAAAACAAAGCTAAATCAGGGGGACTTCTCCATATACACTCATAATGTTTTAGCCTTGCCACCTGTGCTACTACCCTACTTTACAAATAAAGCATTTCCAAAGATGAAAGGTACAAAGAATTGTACATTTGTTTACCCACATTGACTCAATCAGGCAAAGCTTCATCTGGAAGCCAAGATGCACTGTACTAGAAATAACAGCTATGCCTCAGTAAACAAATGTTTAGGTTCAGCATTGTACTTAAATACATCTGACTCCATTCCTGTAGGCAAAGTAGTAGATCTTCCTCCCCTCACACAGCTTCCAGCTCTCCTAATAATCACATTTAACTGAACAAGCACAGCGAAATAAAATACTGGGATCCAGACCACTGGATAACAGGCATGTGATACTATGCACTACTTGGTATGCTCTAACCTCTTCCCTCAGGAAGACAAAAAATTTTCTACCATCTCTTAAACTTAGTTTCTACTTATGTTCCAATTTGAATCTGAAAATTCAAAACCTTCCATTTTTGTTTACTGTTCATAAACTGAATGTTTCTGCTGTTATACTTTAGTCAGATGCTTCATAGTATATTTAAATCCTATGTTACAGCTCCAGATTTTTAAATACAGTGGCACACTGATGGGAGAAAAAAAATTCTCAACATTTTACATCTGATCAGTTTCACCCAGAAGCTAGCAGCCTCCAGTGAACTTACTGCTAGATCCACTGTATGCTGAGGCATTAACTGTGCAAAAATCCAATTAAAAAAATAGAGATTAATGTTAACACTGCATTTTTTCCCCTCAAAGTTGAACTACAGTGAAATGAAATATTTGTATGTTTTCCCTGGAAATCTAAAGTCTTCATAGAACAAGCCATATTAGAAAATTTATCTCTCTACAAACAAAAGTAAGATAGATATTAAGAATCTGACTATGAAGAAAAACAAATGTCTGTATGCTAGAAGAGTTTTTTTTTTTGCAGTATACAGTAGTAAATAACTTGCCAAAAAATGAGCAACAGCATTTGATCACTGTAGTTTGTTTACCTCTGCCAGGAATAGCTCTCAACCCAAGTTAGATTTCAGGATTAAATACAGAGAACCAAGCCTAAAAGCCAAGATTACTTTCTGCTTTCTACATTCTTATATGCACTTAGGTTAATCTACAACAGACACTAATTCATAATTTTATAAGCTGGCCGCCCAAAAATTGGCCTTAACACAACTACCACTTCCCTAGCTTCAGCAAATATATCATTGGGAGTCCAGAGACACTTACCTTGCTTTAGCACAACACTTCCACCTTTTGAGACTGCAATCTTGGCATTATCAATAGGACCAGGCGGCTCTACAGTGACAGGAAGATTGATTAAAGCCCCCATTTTGTGAAACTCCCCCTGAGTGAAAGCAAAACACAGTCTTTACGTTTAGTTTTTCAATGAAAGGTGAAATAGCCGGTTTGCTTCGGGTTTGTTCTTGCACTGCTCAACAATATGTTCCAAGTTGTTAAAATCTAATCAGAATTTTAATTAAAAGCACTTTATCTGTCTTCCAAGCATTCATGATTACAGAAAAGCCTTCAAGCAATATAAAATGCAAATTAATCCTAATTCTCACCTCCAGCCACACTGTCCCAGAGCAGACAAACAAAGATTATAGGACATTTTGTCAGTGTTTCCATTTCAAAGCTTTAGGTGTACCTAAAGGCAGCTGACAGTGACATGACTACAGTTGTCCATGAGTTTAAAACACATCAGGGAGGTTCCCTTTTCTCCAAAGGCTACAGCATTACCAGTCCATTTGCCCTGCTTAATGTACACTTCCTCATACCTAAACCCCATACTTGTGCGGCTGCTAAAAGATCACCTTGTTCTCTCCAGCTGTTGGTGTTTAAGTTTACTACCATTTTGGAAAGATTCAGAACAATAAGCTTTACATAAACTTGAAAACAGCCCTGCCCACCTAAGTAACATACTTTCACGACCATCTCACTATCCATTCCCCTGAATTATCCAATTTTGACTACAGTTTAATGTTATTTCCAGGCATATTCACTACATATTAAAAAAAAAAACTCATTTTTGGGGGGGGGGAGGAGTAAACTTTCTGTTTATGAAGAGCTTTAGTCGCTTCATCTTGCTATTCTTCCAGCACCCTACTGCTAAAATAGAAGCAATTTAAACAGTACTACTGTTTGACCACAAAAATGAAAATGTTATGCCTATCTTGATAGGAGCCACAACTTACCACTGTCTTTGCCCTTTACAAATCCTTCCCATTCTCTGAACCATGGCAAGCTGATGCAATAAAAAGTTGATGGAGATTCTTCTTCTTGGAATGCTCTATTAAGCTGCAAGGAGAGAAAAAATAAGGCAGAAAAATAATAATTCTAAAAAAGCTGCTAAATATTTTAAACTACTCACTAAATACTAACATAATACACTGTTCCTCCCCCAAAACAAAACAAAAAAAGTAAAGAACACCAGACTCTCAGAACTATAAACTCTTGTTAAATTCCCAAAGAAAGAATTCTGAGGTACTGGTGGCCTGGCAGTTGGTTCTTCTTTGCTTGAAAAATTAATTTCTCTCCTCTCAGAACAACTTGGCTTAAAACCAAAATCATCAAGTTGTTCTTTTAAGTGTAAGTGCTCATTCATCAAATACTACTGAATTACTGTGAATGTCTCACTTTTCAGTGTGAACATAAAAAAAAATATAAATAGTAAGCTTATTTCTATTAAATAAACCACTGTTTTGAAGACTTGCTTCACTGTTAGATGGCAAGCAGGCAGAAGTAAGATTCCAACCAAGACTGATTTCATGACTTCTTTCATTTTTAAAAATGAAATACATTTCTATTTCCTAAATCTCTTCTTAATAGAAATTCATACCCTGTTGCTTGATTTTCTCCTGCAAGCACAAGTGACTGCATAGATCCCTTAAAGAAGAGTTCCAGTTGTGTCTAGCTAAACTTGTTTCTATCATAATAAATTAAAACCACCCCCCCCCCCCCCCAAAAAACATAGTTCTATAAAAATCTTCCAGCAAGACCTTGAATTAAATTTGGGTAATTTAACATTTTATTTTTGCTCAGAGACTGCAAAAGGAAGACGATGAAACAAAGTAGCACTTGCTACACAAATATACAATAAGCTTAATCTTATGGATCCGCTGCAACACTAACAATTCCTACCGAACTATTCTGTTTACAGAATTGATCATGAATAGGTACAAAATTAAAACTACAGCTAAAGACTATGATTAGCTTGTGAGGTACTCCTTTGAGTTATACTTCCTTATAAACAATTATCTGGGACATCACCAGGACTCTATTGATGCTAGCAGGAAAAAGGTGATTCTGAGTCGGTATACAAAAATAAAGTCTGTTTGTTAAATGAATCACCTATGCACATGGGAATCCATAACCTGCGGTTACGAATATCAGATGACGTTAGAAAAATGGAATGAGAATTGTTTACTTTTTTACCCGAATAAACATTTCCAATTCATTTTTCCTCCTCTTTTCAACTCTTTCAGACTCCATTTGACAAGTATGACAAACATACAGATGATTAACAGCTGGTCCCCCTCCAAACCTGCAGCGAGAGTAAAAGAACAAAGAAACATATCCCCCAGAACACATTACCCTTGTGGAAAGTTATAGGCAAAGAGAATAAAGCACCTATTGGATAAAGCAAGTGGCAGCTTGCTACAGCATGTTAACTGAAGTATGATGCTTTCCAGTGCTGATCATGCTGACCCACAAAGGCCATCATTATTTCCTTAGCAATATTTTGTGCTTGATCCTACAACATAGAAATCTTCCAAGTTCTGACTGTCTAAAGCCAGTACAAACCATCTCTAAAACTCTGCTATAGTTCCAGTTACTGCTGGAAAAACATGTTGGAGAGTCATTGCTCTGAATAAGCAGTCATATCTACCAACTGGGTTTTATTGAAAGCCTGTGAGAAACAGCTTATAGAAGTGCTTCAGCCAGTTCTCAGACTAGTTTCATGAATCCATCCACCCCTCCTACACACCAGCCATACCTTTGAAGATCACGTTATCATTTTAGATTACACTGATCAGTCTACAAGTTTTTGACAGAAATATGAAAAGCTATAATCCACATTTGACCTTTTAAGCAAATTTGACCCCGGAGCTATTAGAATTGAATAAAATAAAAATATTGTCAGGCAAGGAGCAAAATAAAGTCTGGACTTACACAGATTGGCAACCTATACATTATCAGTTTTTCCATAGTACTACCTCAGTAAAAATTAACTTTTGCTGTTGAGGCCTTGTTTCTTTCGATACTTTGCTTCTCCACCCTAAATGCTCACCCACTACAGCCATGGAATGCCATGATTTCGGGCTATCAGCAAGATTAAAAGCCAAGTATGGTTGCTTCAGAGCAACTCTATTTTGATACACACATGGCACATGTGCCAGTTAGGAGGCCACACAGAAGAGACAAGCATTTAATAATGGTATCCCTCTACCACAAGTCTCCAAAATCTGGAGGTTCCTGCCATCTCTAGGACTTCTACTTACCAAATATGACCATAGTTTGAAATCTTACTCAAAAATTTATGGAGAAGAAAAATAAGAAGCTTAAAAATATTTTCCTTAAGATTTAACAGTGTTTCTGGTACACACATAAGGAATAATGCAGTTAATTAAATGGGTATAGATATTTATAATAATATATATTAATGTTAACATACAATAACACTAAATAGATAATATGTATTACATATGATATTCAAATAATTATTTGGAAGAAGACTTCAGTACATGCAGGAATGTGGAAATAAGTAGACGACAGAACCATTTTTTTTTTCTTGTGGCTACTTAAAAGCCCATCTCCCCTTCCTGCCCTCCCTCCCTTTTTTTTAAAGAAAAAAAAAAATCTTAGCAATAGCAGTTAGGTGCCTGGGAATTAGAGAGACAAAAGTAGTGGCTATAAGTGTAATACAGAGTTCTTAAGGTCAACAGCTAGGCTCTTCCTCTGCTTTTTTGTTACTTTAAAAGATAACACTTTTTATAAGAATCCCTTCCACAAAAGCAAGCACTTAAGCCTGACCCATAGGGAAGTGAGGAGTAGTTATACAGCAGCCTTGTATCTAAGCTATTTTGAAGCACTACTGGCAGCTGAGGCTATGGATTCAAAGCCAACATACAAAAAAAAGCTGTCTCTAGCCAACAAGGGAACAGGAAGCTGACACAGAGAGCTCTTTCAAACTACCTCTTGCAAAGTGTACTTTTGCTGACCCACTTTGTGTTGTTTTGTGCAGACCTTAAACGATGTTTATTGATTTAGTTCTTGAATATCACCCCCAGTACTACACTACTGTTCATGCAGGCTTTTATTCAGTGTTACTGTAAACAAGCAAATTATATAAAGCTTCACTTGGAAGAATTTAAGCTACTAATCCCACAAGTCTGAAATCACTGCTTGGCACACTGCTGCTCTCAAACTCCATCATGAGACTTTTTTCAGTTACATGAAGCTTACCTGCTATACAGATTATCCCATATATTTTGAGGCAGCATTACTACCAGGTCTTCTATGAAACTCGCCTTCTGGGGAGGAACACCTACAAAAGCAGTAGCAGGAGAGGGGAGAGAAAAAAAAAAAAAAAAAGGCATTCAGATCTTTTTTTCTTTTTTTGGAGGGGGCAGAGGGATCACGATTAAGGAGAGATCCCACTTTAAGAAATTTTGGGAAAGACTACTAAATCTAAATCTCTAAATCATAAAACCCTGATCAGTTCAAAGTAGTCACCCAAAAAAGTTTCATTGTCAGTTTTATTGTATTATGTCACCTGCATTTAAGAAATTGTTCCTTAATTTGTCTTTTATGATGCCAAAAAAAATCTAAAAGAAGCAGCAGCAACATAGATGACTAAGGTAAGAGAAATCCAAGTATCTTAGAAGTCAAAGACAGACAGCCATAACAACAAACATACTATACTCAATTTTCTTTAATTTCTTGTATTTTCTGCATAAGCATACATTCCTACAAAGATACAGATAAATTCTTAGTAAATAATACTTTGTTATATTCTTACCTCCATGCATACAGAGAAAATCATTATTTGAAATTGGTCCTGGTTCTGCAAAAGTCTTAAATTTATTTAACCACTGTCTGGAAACATAGAACTGAAGAAGACTTGGTTCCATCATATTCAGCAATCCTGATATCCTCCGTCTTTCCCTCTGTGCTTCTTCACTGCTCTTCCTGTTACAGGAATAGAAATTATTAAACAAAGATATATATTTGGATAGAAGGTAGGTAATTAACTCAATGTAAAGCCTGTTGTTTCAGTACATTACCTGGTACACATCTATTTTCACTAGTAGAACAACAGTTTAGGTGTTTTAACCTGCTACGCACACACGTGACAATCCTAGAGTGTTGCATGTTACAGAATTACACACAATAGGTGGTACTAATGAGATCCTGTGAAGTGGGGAGGGTGCTGAAGACTGTGCTTCATTAAAGTTATGCCTGCCCTTAGCTTTGACAAAGCCATACCGTAGATATAATCATGTTTACAAGACTGAACTTTTGCTGTCTACTTTAACTATTCAGAGACTCCCAACAGTTCTCATCTTTCCTGGAAGCTTAAAAAAAAAAAAGAGCCAAACAGGAGAACTGCAGCACAGACTGCAAACTGCTCTGCCACAATGATCCTCCACAGGAGGGGGATATAAGGCTCCCTGCCCATCTGCTAACTTCCTCTGCACATCTGCAGTGTACTGCAACATACTCCTTCAGGTTAAAGCCTTGCCAGTTGCAGTCCTTTAACATGTTCCTTAGGATCAAACAGAAGGTTGAACAGTAAAGGAGACGCTACAACTCTCCTACTCTGGATAAAATCTTGTTCTCCAAAAGCAAATTTGAACTATCAATCTCGTCCTGCAAATCTCCTAACTTGGATCCTGACTTTTAATTGACACAAACAAGCTGATTTATGAAGTCAAAGTTCGTTCAAATAGCTGGAGAGAAGAGTTTCAGTTAGATGTAATGGCTATAAGCAAAAAGATTATATAGCAAATATAGGCTGCAACAAAATACAATAAGACAGTAGTAAAAACAATGAACTCAAAGAAAATACTTTGCCTGTTTAATTTTAGACCAAATTTAATAAAAACTAATCCTGAAAATGAAATTCAAGTAATTAAGTTAATTTTCAAGCTGTAATAATCCAAAAAAAGAACATACAGGTCCCTATTAAAGTTTCACAAAGTCCTGAAAGTGTATCACTTTGTGTGTATTCTTTTTGTTTAAAGCAAACTGTATGTCCAATCATTTTATTCTTTGTTTTGCTTTTAAAATGTCTGCCTACGACAGCATTCATTCTGAGCAACACCACCTCCACATTGCTTTTAAAAGACAACCTTCTGGATCAGACTAACAGGTTTAACTCAGCAGCAGAACTGAGAGCTCCTGAAAGTTAAAACATTCTCGCATCTTAAACTTAAATTACTGAACAATCTGTTTTGCAGTCGACTTTTAATAGCATATTTTGTGTTTATAGAAGAAATCACAAATTGAAAAGATTTCTAGAAAAAGCAAAATTTTAGTTGCATTTCTTGTTTGAAGTACAAAAGATCCTTAGGGCTAAGACAGCAACAACATGACTTCTCTCCTTTCATTTTGGCTTTCAGAAAGAGATCAGTCTATAAATTCCCTAAAGATAACTTACAGCACAGTAAAACCCTTGTTGTTCCACATCCCATCTGCCGAAGAGTTTCCACAATTTGCTTTAGAGCTAACAGTTAGAGTCTGTCTGGGTGAAAAAATCTCCCCTTGTGTGTAACTCCTTTCCTCTAATTGAAAAAGAGGAAATCGGTTGCCAGTTCTAACAGTTGCTTCAAGTTCTCTTCCTAGCCATCTTACTGTGCTTTCTTTATGCAGACTGAAGAGAATTAATGCCCTAACCCATTTCTGAATTTTCACTTAAAGTTCTAAACATGTTCATAAAACACTGAAGCCACTTCAACTGTTTACATCAATATAATTCAGTAAAACGAAGTGAACATACTGAAACCAAATTTCATAATATGACACTTTTCCACTCTTACATTGCTCAGCATTTCTGCTATACAGCATTAATGACCTATGCAGTCTATTACAAAAAGAAAAGTGATTGTTATGCTTGAAGAGAAGCAACTCCGGTAATCTGTCCAGAAGTTTAGCAGTGACAGAAAAAACATTAATGACATGATTGAAGTCTCTCTCTGCTGTTTCTGGTCCATCAAATTCTTCCCTTAGCTGAATGAAAATAGCCCAGTTGCTTAACAGGTTATTAATGTATTTGACTAACTTGAATTATAATTGTGTTTTGAATTTCCTCTTACCTGTAGAAGAGAACATAGGCTTCTGCATTTTGCACAGTGGATTCAGATACTTCTGTGACGCTCTGGTCATCAAATTCATACCACAAGTTATTTAAATTGTTCCGACAATAAGCTATATAATGTCCACCTAGATAGAGTAATAGAAGTCAGAGTTAAAAGTGTTCATAAGCCACTTATTTTACTATGCAAAACACAAGGGAATACAAAAAGTCTTTCAAAAGGGAGAAACTTAAAATCATTACCAAACAGTACTTGGATATACATACTAACTTCCCAGATTCAGGATTAAATTCTTCTACATTCTTATCAGCTAGGGAGGAGCTTCCATCATACTCTTTTGCAACTCTGAGCAACTTTTTACATCTACCACGTCACAGAACACTCAAGTCAGGCTAAGGTTGCTTGAACAATTTACCCTAAGTAGTTTCTACAAACTCTTAATGTTTCTGTATACATTAAAATAATCACAGTGGTATAAGAGCTATAGGATTTCAAGACATATTTAATGGTTGTTAGTGTTAGCAATAACACATTGGAATTATTATTTCTTAAATACCAATTAAACTGACAATATCTAATAATCAAATATCTACTATATTGATTCATCTAAGCAATTAACCTCAGTTTGGGGAGAGGTAACTTCTGTAAGAAAATCTATAGAATTTTAGCCTTCCATCTTCAAACTTACTTTTCTCCTCCTTTAACAGATCTTGTAAATACTAAAAGCATCCAGACAGAAATGAGCCTCAACATCAACAAGAAATTTCTTCAGCCACTCATCGTTATGGGCAAATAGAAGTTATTGCCTAAGTTGAGGTTAGCTGGCAGTTTTGTTTGTTTTAAGTTACTGGTATGTTTGTGGTGCTTTGTGAACTCCTTCAGAAAAAGGGATATAAAACTTCCAAACATTAGACATGCATATACCAGCTACAGAGAGTAGCAGACCAACTGAACATCTGTTGGTACGTAACATTAACGTTATTTATACACTCATCATGCTGCTCACTTTTAGTAGAGCAAATAGAGGAATTTTTGTTGTTCTTGGGTGGTAGGAGGGATGCTGCAGTTTTGTGCTTGCTTTATATTCCAGGGTCTGTTATTTTTCCGGATTGCGGTTTTATTTAGCAGCACTGCACAAATTTTAAGACATCTCTACTCTTTTAGAGAAGCTCTTCTTATGGTTTTAAGGATAAAAGTGCCAGAACATATCACATTTAAAATTAAGAATGCTTATCTATTTACCCTTCACTACATAAACATTATCCTTAAACAGAAGTACTGATGGCAAATGCAAAATCATCAGCCTCACACTTACTGCTGGCAGTTCCATGATGGCAGATGACAGATAACAGATCATAAGTCACTATTTGGGCTGGACTGTCCTTAGCAAGGAAAGGTTGAAGATCAAGTCCTTCCAGGGGAAAGGATACGTGAGTCCCAATTTTTGTGGAAAACATAAGTTCATGTCTAAATCTTTTGAGATGAATGCACAATATCTGCAGGAAGGAGCAACAAGATCTGAACTCAAGATCTGTACATGCTATTTGATAAACATACTGTATATACCATCTTTTCATCATCCCAAAGCCTCATTTTTCTCTACTGCATGAAACTACTGATCACATTCTGTGTTCCTCAGCTTTTTAATCAATTCGGGATCGATCAGGAATTTTCCTCAAGGACTCATTGACAGTGCAAGAGGCAGACCTGCACAGTTACTAACATTAATGCAGCAAGGAAGGACATACCTTTTCTATTCCTCAGTGCACCTATTGCACATTCTTCACAAGGCAAAGTAATTCCTACTAATTTGCTGCAGCCATCAACGCATGTTTTGAAGTGTAAGATTTGATTAATTTTAAAATGCAAAACATTACTTGTCAAAAGTGTTAAGTCCCACTGTATTATGTCATCCTATGTTATGGTATAAATGAGTTCTGAAAACTGACAATAACAGGAAAAAATCTTCCAGCTTGACTTTTCACTGTGATCATTCACCTTCTTATAGGGTTCATTATCAAATACTACTCACATTCGTAAAACACACATCAATACGTAGACGTGTTCATCATGTAATGCTATGAATACAATTTATTCTGTGCAACTTATTGCCTTACCACATTCCTAAACATGCAGAAAAAGTGCTTTAAAGTGCATATAATAACAATACCTCAGGGAACTTTTGCACTTTGCAGAATTTAACTCCATTTCTTAACCTAAGCAAAAATGAAACAAACAAAAAAGATGATTTAATTCACTGCGCTAGATCAGCAAGAGACATGACAAAGTCTTAAGCTGTACACTGAATTTATAAATGTAGACTATTTCTGGAATGCAGACTGGGCATGGAGTAGCCAAACTATATAAATAATGATTCTTTGCAAGAGAAGAATTTGTTCTGCCGAAAAATTCAAGGCAATAGCTACAGGTAATTAAGTTCCATCTAGTTAACAGTTTCTCCTAGCATACAGGAAACAAACTGAAGCTTCATAGAAGTTGACTATTTATAAAAGGGGGAGGGGGGAACAAAAGAAAACACACCCACATCCACCTCCCCACAGGCTAAACACCAACATACACATACAAACACCCACACAAGTTTATCTTAAGAAACGTGCAACGCATCAGTTGTATAGCAAGACGCAATGCTCCTTTTCCAAACAGGGTTTTAAGTAATTTTAAAAGCTCTTCTGTTTCTTGCTTCTTTAGCCTATTAAAGCCATAGCATAACTTTTACACAGTAAAGTGGCCTACTGTATCTTAATGAAAACTCACTAGCACTTTAGAAGTGTAACAGCTTTTATCTTCATCAAAAGAATTTAGAATAGTCCAGAATTGTATGGGACAACAGAAGTAACCACATTTGGTCTATAATCCTCAGTGTTAGCAGCCAGTGCTTCTCTGCTCCAGAACCTTTGTTGCTAATGGCAGCCACAGTACAAGGTAATATCAGAAGATTGCCAGGTACTACAACATATTCCAAAGAAATAAATGCTTCTTGAATAACAACAACAACAAAAAATTAAATTGAAACAGAGATAAAAGCCAGCTTACTTTTTACACTTTCCACAACTGTACATGTTATCACCTGCAAACAGAGGAGAGGAAAAAAAAAAAAAAAAAAAAACAGATGTTATTCTCCAAATTATCCTTCAAGTTTATATATCAGCTACATAAAAACTTCAGGAAAATTTGTGTCTTTAGGCTTCAACAGTATTTAACTGCTATAAGAGTGTTGATAATGCAACTGAATAGAAAGTGTTCTCAAGTTTTATGCTTTCTGCTATGAAGCAGCAGAGCATAATTCAGAAGAGATGATGGTGTATAGTTTAGAATGTAAAATCTATTACGTCCCTATTGAGGATATGATAGCTTTCTGTCAGAGTTAAACCAAATTCAGTTTCACTTGACATTTCTAAAACAGTGTTTATGGGCATTTCTTGACTCAATATTCAGTTGATTGGATACTTAACTTTTTAAAAATGAATGATCCCATAAGCAAGGAATAACTGTGAAAGAAGTCTAACAGGTAGCCATTCCTTAATTACATAAAGCAAAGATCTTTTTATCATGATTAAAAAAGTAAGCATATTAATTAACCTCTTACCCTTAAGCTCATCTCTGGCGAAAAAGGCAGCAAGACAGTCTTGTAAGTTTACAACTGGACCCCAAAACCAGCTAGGAACACATGAGACAACAAACCTGAAACATCATTGACAGAAAAGAAAAAACAAACAACAAATGTTCTGCCAAAATAGCAGAATCTGGAATTAGAAAAATAAGTAGATAAAACAAGGCAAAAATCATTTACCTTTTGAAATACTCCATAAAAAAAGCTATCCATCCCTGGGGTGCATATGCTTCTCCACATGATCCTGCCTTGACTAGTGAAGTCTGATGACTTGCAGAATGGAGCTTAGCAAGATCTTCCTTACCTGGAATAGGCAAAGACAGATCCTGAAAGGTCTCCAGGGTTACAGACACCTAAAGCAGAGAACAAATGAAACAGAAAAGAATTAATACTTTAAGTTGAATCCTGTAAAGTTCACCAGTAACTACCAGGCTGTTGTGCCGTCTCAAACTTTACTAGGTGGCAAACTACTTATGAATGAGGGTAAGTTAGAGTTCATGGCCTGAGGTCTGGGGGGAATGAGAGCATGCACACACATGTAAAAGCAACTGAGCTCATACATTATCATCACTGAAATTTTGTTTATTTTCTTGTGCTATTATTAATCATTTTTCTTCCTATGAGTGATACAAAGCCCTAATATTTTTGCCTCAGGCCCTTGTTATGCAAGCTAGTTTCACAAGGCTTCAGTCTATCGTTCCGACAGTATTTCACTTTGACATTATCTTGACCTGATGCAACTGGATCTGCTGTCAGAGACTGTCTATTCCCTCAGATGCATATTTTTTTTTTCCTCTCAGGCTGGATTTAGTGATCACAGTCATAGGATAAAGAAGTCAAGCAAAACAAAAAAAAAAAAAAAAAGAAATATCTCCCATATGCTTATCAGCTGAACCTAGGGTCTCAACATTATTAGCTCCAAACCAAGTGAAGCAGCAAGAAATACTACACCACAATAAGGTGAATGTTAATAGTACCAAATATACAGAAGTCTGTTTGTGGACAAGGGACTTCATACTTTGAAATTCATACGGTATATTATACTTTTTTTTTTCCCCCTCCCTCTTCTTTCTAAATGCTCATTTATGCTGTTCTAAGTATTCTAGCAAATAGGAGCCCCTCAAAATTACTGTTCCTGTGACAGGGCGCATCATCCAGAAGACTGAACTTCAGAAACCAGTTCGCGATTCGTAGCACTTGGAAAAATCCAGCCAAAGGCCTCTACTTTTAAAAAGGGCTGATTTTTTTTTTTAAACTCAGTCTCCATTTACCTGATAACAGTGATAAAGTAGAACAACTGAACTACTACCTTACAGTTTTCTTTATAACATTATTTGTTACAATTCAGCACACTCAGGCATATATTAGGAAAAAAACAGATTATTATTAAAACCTAATCAGACCTACGAGAAGTTGAAGAGCAACGTTCTTGCTTCAACCTTGCCATAAAATGGCTCTCAAAGTTATTTTTCATCTCTATGTTAGTTTCTAACTGAATGAAAGCAAGCTACATATAGTCGACATATAGTGATGGCAGCAGATCCCATCAGGATCTAAGGTAAACAAGTATGAAACAGCCTCATCTTCTGAGAAAATCTGCTACAAGAAATAAGATTACCAGAGAAAGCCTATATCCCTAAAGCCAAAAATATTTGTACTGGAGGGTAGGATGGGAACAAAAACACCCACACAAGAAAAACACTCCTTCCCATCCCCAACTCCTTACTCACCCGATCACAAGTCAAGCACTGTACTGAGCTTATTATAGTCCCATCAAATATGTCGGAGATAACACTCCTGTACTTCTTGCGTTTCTTCCTTTTTGGTGAAGACACAGTTGAAACTAGTATAAAATGACAAAACCAGAAGTCATTAAAATGTCAGAAGATTTGGCTTTCCTCAAACTTTGCATAACATATTTAAAGAAAGCTACGTACTTAAGATCATGAGACAAGTTTTCTTTTCTCTTTAGCAAAGATTTCTCAAGAGATTTCACAACTAAAATACTGCTATTGCCAGGCAATCCATTTCAGTTCCTCAAGCAGCTTATAGAGAGACTAGAAAACGTAGCCACTGTTAAACTGAAAAAAACCTCAAACTGCTCATCTTGAAATCCATTACCTGGATTCCAGCCTACTACCATCAGATCAATCTCTGCACTAGCTCCTAAAGAATAACTTTAAATAGGCAGATTCTATGAGACACAGAATTAGACCATACTTTTCCATTTTTAACCACACTGGGTCAAAGAGCTGAGCTTGTATACAATTTTATTGTATTGGTAACAGTGGGTTCAAAATAGGCTAAGCTATCAGACTAAATGTGTTTGACCTAAATTTAAGCTTCTGCTTAAAACAAAACAAATACCACACATCCACAAAATCACTCCCTCCCATCCTCTGCTAATTAAGCAAACGCACCAGAGCAGTCTCTTGGGCTCTACGTGTTTTCAGAAATGAGACAGAAGACTGCAAACCCTCTGCCAATATCAGTATGTTTCCCAAGAGACTGCTCAGAAGTCCTGTAGGAGTCAGAAGTAAACCTTGCCAAATTGCTAGCAGAGAGTAAGATGATATGCAGCGAAGCATGGAATTATAGTGAAAAGGAAAGCAAGCTCCAATAAACTTTTCATAAAAATAGGACCTCCCAAGGCTCGTTTATAGATAAAGGGCCTGCCCATTAGCCAAATGCCATGGCTTTTGGCTGTCCAGTCATATTAGATATTGTCTGTCTCACCTCTACCTAGAAAACTGTCTCAAGATTGAAAAAAAAAAAATCTGGGTTTAACAGTATCACCAACAAAGAGGAACTGTTAGGAATAAACTGAAAAGTCTTCTTCCACAGCACATCAGATATATTATTTATCATGGACAAAAGACATCTTATATTGCCTTTTGTCACACATGCTGTGAGGTTCCTTTCATTTTTAAGATACTTCTAAAGCTTCCATTTGCCCATGATTTTGGAGATGTGTTATATCTATCATGATCCATGCTAACAAATAAGAAGAATAAACGAAGACAAACAAGCAGGAACATCTTAAAATTATTTCACCCAAAAAACATCATTTGCTTTCAGCAAGGAAGAAAGAGAAGAGAACAAAGGGAGAGCTGTATTTGATCAGGTAATTAATTATGTGTTATTAACAAGTTCAGCACAGGAAATAAGGAAAAGCTTGTCAATACCTTTTTTGTGGGCTGGCGCCAGAGATGGGCATGATGAGTAGGATTTTGGAGGACTGCTTGATAAGTGTACATTTACCCCTTCATTTGATGAGGGGCTTTGGACTGCAGACAAATCATTCATGTGGACATCACTGATGTATTCTGCAATTAATATTTGCATTATGTCATAAATTATTTCAAAATACTGTAAAAATAAGTCGACTATGGTTACACAAGGCACTTATCTTCATCAGCAGATCACTGGACGTTTACAAATGCAGCATGACTTTAATTCACATATTAAGTTAAAACTGAAACAAGAAAAATCCCCCTTCCCTCTAGGTTATCTGAAGTCTTACACATTACAAATCATTGGCTTTCCAGGTAAATTCAGAATGGATTAAAAAACATGTAAAATGAAAGATAAATTAAGAAAGTGCACTGCTTACAAGTAAACCCACTTACTCCATTAGACTCACAGATCTCCGCAGCATTCTAGAACTCATTTCCACACACAGTTACATCAGCCGAGAGTGTGACTATTTCACATGCACATCAGTAATGCCTTACCTGAGAATCTGCTGTGTATCTGTACTTTGACAGTTCCTTGATTATTTAAAAATTCAGTGGTGTCTGAAGCAACATTTACGTCTTTTTCCAAGTCTTCCATAGAGCTTTCTTGGTTAAGTTTGTTACACAATGCTTTTTCTTTCTGCCAATCTTTGGACATGACTGAGGTGTTTTCATCATCCTGAATTAACATAGCTGTCTCTGCAGGATCCTCTAAGACAGGTTTGAAGACAGACTCATTTTCTGATTTATCGCTGGTACCATGGGTTTCACAAGACTGAAAGCCTATGTCTGAAGGGCTCTTGTCTCCTTCCATACTTTCTTCAACACTCATAGGTTGGGCATCTTCCACTTCTACAACAGGTTCTTTTAGTTCTTCATGAAGCAAGTCCATTAGACAACGCAAAAACTCTTGTGCATCCTAGGATTTTTAGATTTTACAACATTATTCCACTGCATTTGGAAAATATTTAAATTGTATAAGGAAAATATAATTTACATTATATTAAGAAAATATTTAAATTACATTAGGAAAAATCAGGAAACTAGAGTGAAAGCTACAGCTGACAAGTTAAAGAATACAGTTCCCCGATCTCTAGATAAAAGTGCAAAAAAATCTGATTTTTGGACAACATGTGCCTGTATTCATTTCTGATGTATCACAAGGAATCTTGAATATCAAAACAAGTTTCCTCCTAAACATTTCCGCCAACAAGCCTTTCTGACAACTTTGAAAAAATACTGCCATAGCTTACACATACAATAAGCACAACTCGAGTGATCACCAAGAATGTGGTCAGACTCCAGCTTTGCTGGTAACAGACTGGTTTAGGTGCAAATACTGGAGAAGTTGCACAGCATTTTCAGTAATCAGAGCCTTGCTTTCACGGGGTCAGGAAGTTCTTAACTAAAAGGGATTAGCATACGTTATCCCAGCTTTCCAATTGTATCACATTGGCAACAAGTTCTTAAGTTTTTTTTTTTTTGCAAGATTCCTTAAGGACTATCAGTCTTCCACAGAGTTGTGGAATATTACTGCCAGTCTAATCTATGTTTTGAAGTAATACTAAAAATAAAATGAAATAAAATAAAAGGAAGCAAGGGAGAGAACAATAGTCCCTTTTTGGTAACTACTACTTGCTTCCATTTTCTTCTTTACAATTTGGTTGTGCATAATAATCACTTCTGCTGTTCTGCACTCCCACCTTACCATCACAGCAGTTACGTGTTAGACTAACTACTGCCTAGTAAACATTCTTGCTGCTTGGTTAATACAAAAAATATACACTTTGTTGTAAATTACTTAGCTGTAAATTGCAGCTATCAGAGGCAGATTTTTTTTCATTACCAAGTTCTCACAAAAAAAAAATAAACAAACAAACCTATTTGCTGACAGTGCTTTTGCATAGACAACTCAAAACTTGAGATGTAGATTAACTAAGCATTCTGATTTGGCAAAATAATTGCTTACTCTTGTGAGGCAGAGCAATAGGAAAGTGTCAGTCACAGAACCCAAGAACCCATTATGTTTTATTTAACCGTGAAACCTATTACTAAATACAACTGAAGTGCGGTCCAGGCAGAAGCTAAAGGTCCTATTAAGTACTCCTATACATGGACAAAAAGTACTTTTCACTCAGCATTCAAAGCTGCAGGAATCAAGTTTCCATGTAGTCTGTTAGGTTTAAGATCGACAATTTCCCATTTTTCCAGACAGGGAAAAGGGAGTGTCTTAAGAAACTAATGAATAAGTTAAGTTGTCCTAAGTCACCAGAATAATTTAGCACATGAATCAATAGAGATGACTATTTAAACACTTTATTGCTACTTGTTTTGATGTTTTCAATACTCCAATATTAAACACATTAACTGAAACAGCGAAGTTTCTTTTAATTACAATGAGTTGCTGAAATCTGCTAAGAATACTAGTAAACTTTACTTACTATTAGTAAGAATGAAGACCCTACTGCCAAAAGCTATTAATAAAAGCTGTAAACTACATCAATCCAATAAGATACTGTCCAAAAGAACATACAAAATATTCTTTACTAAGTAATAATTCATGTATACTTAACAGCTTACCAATTAACAATTTCCATAGTACTTTATATGAAACAGACATGAATTTAAAAAGCTAATAAATAAAAAAAATTGCTACTGTGATCTTAAAGAATATAGCTGGCAGATGATTTTTTTTTCTTTTACGAACACTGATGCTCAGACTCAGCAGTATTATTTAACACAAATAAGAAGGTTTTAGATACTCATTATTCACCCTATAAAAGGGAAGTTTTTCCTCAAAAGTCAAAGCCTGATACTACTTAAATGTTGAAAGGAGATTCAGATCATCTACAGATTTTAAGTATATACACTTCAACATTTCAAAGTGCATTCGTGTTGAAACTGCTTTGAATGAACACAGGAAGCACGATAATAAGATTTAAAGACAGCCTTATGAGTCAGATTAAAAAAAAAAAAAAAAAAAAAAAAAATAGATTTCACCTGTTGCAAATAGCCTCGAAATGTTGGATTAACTGTTTTAATTCCTTGAAATAGACCAGTGGGAACAACAGAACCAGGCCTAAATGAAAAAAAGCACATATTAAAAAAGGAAAAAGAGAAAGAAAACATTTCAGCATTTTTTTCTGTCCTTACTGGGATCATAATTTTACCTGAAACTGAACTATGACAAATCTAACAGTTTAATAACAACCCTAGTCCAACATTGGTATTGAGCTATTTGTTAAAAAACGCAAAAATATTTTTCTTTGTATCTCCCGTTTGACAGAAGAGCAAAGACTGTATTAGTTATTTTTATTAGACATAGTATTTAAGATTCACACATCCAAAGAATCAAACACTCTTCGTGCTATGCACAACTACTACTTAACTGTTTAAAGTCTATTTTTAAAGTAATTTCTTAGAGATAAAGTCCACGCAAGGAAAAGCAGTTGATAAAGTACAGAATATAGAATCAAGGACAGAGAAGACAGATCTAAAATATTTAACTACTGTATTTCTTGGGGATATAAATTTGTTTTTAAGAACCTACAGTTACTTTGTACAATACTTATTCACGTATTTCTTGTTGCAATTTTTAAACAATTATTTGTTCTGTCTTTGATACATACAGAAAAGAACTGATTATGATTTACAATATTTATACCCTCCTTAGTTTTTCCTTTCTAAAGCAAAAGTCTGACCCTTTCAGCTCTTCTTGAAGATCACTGTTTCTCCCACAAAATTTTCCAAATGAAATGTACCTTTATTACCCAAACAGTATGTACCAGTCCTTTTAGAAAAAAACCTTTTAATTTAATTAAATTGAGTAATTCTGTGATGTAGATGAGGGGAAAAAAAAAAAAAGAATAATTCTAGGACAGACAAATCCATCCTAATACTGAGACTATCTTATTTATAATCTTTTCATCACCAGAATGATACAATACCTGCTTTTGTGCCAGAGTTCTGTCATCAGCTTGAGGTAACTTTTACAAATTGCTGGTTTCTTATCGGTTCTGGCTAAGGCTCCACAATCAAGAAAAAAGTGTGTCAAAGGTGGGCTGATTAAATAGAGGGGACGAGAAAAAAAAAGATTGTTCGGAAGTAGTTAAAATACAAGAGGAAATCTACACTTCGTACAAGATATTATTCAAGAGTAATTACTACTACATAAGCAAACAATTTAGTTTCCAGGGTTCTCAAATGCTGTAGCCAAGTGTTTCCTAGTAGGACAATCTCATTGGTAAAGCAGCTCTGCTCCTTAAACTTATTCTGACATTTGTTAGAGCACTCAACTATCCAATGGGATTCAAATTCTGTGCAAATTCTACCGTCCATCACAGAAATACACATGTACCTCTATGGCAACAGTCACCACAAGCCTAGGCTGTTAATAGATGCCAAAATCTTTTTGCTAGCACCCAGCACTGCCACTTGTCATTTCTAGGTAAATAATTTCTCTTACATCCTTATTTGTGATGTTTATTTCATCACATGTTGCCAACCCTCTTTTTCCTCTCCCAACCCATTAGCAACTCAATCCACCCTGCACAGGTTGAACTTATTTTTATATGATAGATGATATTCCAGCATATTGTAAACTTTGATACTTCTTAGAAGAGATGCCTTATATCACTTCATCTTCTAGAAAAGGGTAAAAAATTAAAGCACCAGTACTTCGCTTAGTTTCTTTCTCCCTAAGCAGACATTTTCAGTAGGGTCTATTGAAGCTTGTCCTGTCTTGAATTGCAGACAAAGCAGTTGCATACAGTAAATATATATGGTGTGTGTTTAAGTATTGTCCCAAGTCTTTAAGTCTGCAGTACAAAACATTCCAGAGTTCAATAGTACTTCTATCTCTTCAGCCTTAGATTTCTCTTTCATGAATCTGTCCACTATCTTCAAGCAAGGAGATAATATTGTATCCTAGACACTCCTAGGACAATTTAGCACTGTTACAACATTGCCGATGCAGAGTTAACAAGCACTGAATTTGGATCTTTTAAGATTAACCATGTTTTTTCTAATTAGGGTTCATACTTAGATACTTCCTTTGTTTTCTTATGCTAAGGGGGCGCAAAAAAAAAAAAAAAAAAGCTTGCTTTTTGAAGAGTTTGGTGGCGTTAAGTCAGTCTTTCTCCTGATTTCTATAATTACATATATCCTTGAGGACACCAAGGAAATAGAATGAATTCGGGGGAAAAAAAAAAAAAAAAAAAAGACCAATCCTTATCCAATAATGCTTGATTGTATAGGTTAATGCAAGTGCTTGCAGTGTGCAAGATTAAGCTTTAAAAGAAACAAATCCTCTTTGGTAGCCAAGCCCTTCATGATTTGTAACTCAGTCTTCAGAAAATGTGTGCGTATGCAAATACAAGATTACTTTTATATCCATTTTCCTCACCAGTTGGAAAGTGCTTGTAAAGCTGCATTCATATAACATGTGTTTCCAATATTTTTTAATCCTGTAAGACCTGAAAAATAATTAATATTTATCAAGTCTAAGTTAATACAAAGTCATACTAAGGAATACTTTCTAGTAGATACATACCAAGTATATTATATACAAAATGTAAATAAAAGAAACATAGGAGCCCTAAGAGAATATCATTTTATCTTGAAAATGTAATTAGTATTTTGATTCTGGCTGACTAAAATACTTCAGACAATACTTCTTAACTTGCAGTGTTTTATGAGAGTTGCAGACTGCTATTTTAAAAAGCATTCATCAATAATATAGTTAAGCTTTCCTTACGCTTAAGAATTTAACTGGACTGGCAAATCATTTCTGTGCTGTGCATAACAGTTCATCATACAATCAAAGACTTTCAAAGAAAGTTTTCAATCTTCTGTTTAAAGTTCATGCTAATAGTTAAGATTAGATTATACATTCAAAACCTATTGAGTTCGTAATTAGCCCAGACCTGAAGATTTAACTTACAATCAGTCTCTTTCTATGCAGACTAAATACCCTAATCTTTATAGACATTGTTCACTTTATACTACCCCAAAAAATTTACTTTCTTTATTGATAACTGCAAATAGCTTTTCCACACACGAGTTAAAATTAACAAACTCCTTCAATAACCAATGCAGAAAATCACCAGCAGAGTACTCTCTAAACATCTGGAGAGAGGCTATTCAGACAAGCTTTAGCTAGAGCACTATCTCAGCTCTAGCTGAGCTAGCTAAAGCTATCTAGCTGTAGCTTATTCTTAGCTATATATATTAAAATAATAAAGTAATTAATTTCAAAATAAATTGCTGGCATCCAAGAAAGCACAGTAAGATTTATGAGCACAGAATTGCTATCTTAATTACTAAAACTGGAAAGCTTAGAGCGTTTAGTAATTAACACCACTGGCCAGCTTTAATCCTATAATATAGGAACTGCTTCTGGTCATTTTAGTCCATGACAAAGTAAAACATATTTTAAAAATCCATTTACATTTTAAAATTTGTAAAAAGGTTTGCATCAATCGAATTTTCTAATATTCAGAACTTCAGCAATAAATTATTGAATTTTGCTTGTATTACCTCTAGTCTTCAACTCATCTTCTTCCGCTTCTGCATCTAGATCATCAAATACAGCTGCTAGTGGAATCTTCAGTACAGGGTTACTAGGTATTTTAAAATCCTTATCAAAAGAGAAAAGTAGATTTATTGGTAAGTACTTTCTTTCCTCTCAAACTTCAGCATAATTCCATCAAAAAAATAGAAACTAGAAAATATTGTCAATGAGAACTGCATTTTGAAAGCCGATTTCCCAAAGTGAGAATAAAAGGATTCCACAGCTACACTAAGGAAATTTACTAAGAACAACAAGCTTTTGTTTTCAGACTAGCAGTGACAGGATTGCACCATTTGAAGACTGTTGAAAACAATAAAAAGAGAATAAGTTATAATAATATTTCATTTCCTTTGACAACAAACAGTAAGCCAGCACTGCAACACTAACACAGCAGTCATCACTTAACGGTTAGATATGTGCTTTTCATTTGCTACCAGATGTCTCGCTACATTCAAAGACAAACCTCCAAGAAGCAAAACTTATAAATAGAGAAACAGAATATTAGGCAGGGAAACATTTATTGCCTGACAAATTCCTGTGAGCATATAAATAACAATTCTAAACAGAATATGAGATAATGTGCAAGTTCCACTGTTTTTCTGGGAATTATGCTTATTTCCTTAGAAGATTAAAAGAAAATAAGTAGAACAGGACAGAAGGGAATTAAGCCTGGACTCAGTTTTATATTAATTCAGAATTCCTGCTAAACAGAAATTAAAAATATATATGCCAATAGCACTATTCCAATTTCGAAGCTGACATTTTGAGATAATTACCAAATTCTGTTCACATCAAATATTAAAGTTAGACTTTTCCCCTCCACTTATTTTAAACATCATATTGAAAAACTGCCAATCTGTTCTCTAGCTCTATACCCAAAGCAAGGCATATTAAGAAATGCTTCACTGCCGTTTTTTCAGTTTTAACCGAATTAACAGTCATTTTTATGCATTCATTTTATTTCATCTTCGTCTTTCATTAAAGACATAATGATTTTTAGATATAAACATCACACCAAACAAGTTTGACAAATTGTCAAAAAGAGAACAAACCATACTATTAGCCTTCACAAGCATTAGTAACTGAGAATATTAAAAAAAAACACACACATACTTGAAGGTGCAGAAGAACATAATACATCCTATGCACAGAACTGAACTATGCTATTTAAAAAATAATGCTGACTCCTATGTTATCTTATTATTTTCCACCATTTCATTAATCTTCACTTACTCTAACTGCTAAGAAACATGGAATTATAAAGCTAAGCACTTCTAGAAAGTGATATATCAATTGTATAAATTATTACAATTTTAGGTCTATATTTTACTTAATAGTATATTCTTTAGTATTTACATGCCAAGGAAAAGAATATGGCCAAAACATACTGAAGCACTTTGCTACTACATGCAAATTAGCCAGTAATTATTGTAATGACTTTTGTAGCTAAGAAGTTTAAGAGTTGACAGAACAGCAAACACAACTGAACAACCTTCAGTCTTAAAATTAACTCTGTGCTTTTTCTGTACCTCGCAACTTATTGTCAGTTTAAAAAATATGAACAGTGAGATCAAAAAAGCATTCTTAGGACATATGCAGAGAATGCATCTGTTCTTCAGAGAAGTGTTATAAAGAGAACTGAGTAGAAAGTACAGACAAAAGAGAAAAAAAAAAAAAAAGAGTCAGCCTCTTATTTCACAGAAGACATGTACAAATAATACTACTTTACTGTAGAGCTACAGCTATCTATATATTTTACTGGTTTAAAAATACCTGCACACTATTTTCTTGTGCTTGGTGAGACAATCTTGCATTCGGTAGCGGAGAGTGAGAGCCTAATTTTCTGTCCAGGAATACTTCCTTACTACAGGCATAACACCAAACACGGAGTGTAGTAAGGTTGACAGTTAGACAGTGTTTTGTTTCCTAAAACAGAACAAAATCCAAGAATGTGATTTAGAAATATACATATATATAATTCTATAAAGTTTGAAGAGAATTATTAAAAAGCTGTGTCTCAACAATGAAACAAACAAATGTTAGAAGATTAAAACATATCAGTTGATTATTGAAAAGACAACATTTTTAGCACAAGTCACTCAGACTAGCAACAAGCTGCAATCATGATGAATGTAAGCTATTGTCGTATCTGATATGCTTCTGAGTAATTCAAAAATAAGAACAGTCTGATGTTTAAAGTATCAAAATTTACAAGAAACATTTGCTAGGAATGTCTATGAATGGTAACAGTGGTAGCTTCCTCAAAAGCAAGAATAGTGCTTTATTTTGCTTGTTTACTGTAGAAAAATTAAGTTACTGGCTTCTGAACAATCAAAGGGGTAAAATGAGCAAGATTTTTAGTTCAGTTATAGTAAGAACTGTTCACATCAAAACAGGCACTCATTCTGGACTCAGTTCTCCTGTGAGTTTCATACTGTGGAGCTTTATGAAAGCTTCATAGATTGATGATATTTTTACCTTTATCTTTTATCAAATTCTGCTTACCGCAAGATTCTGCACAGTTGCTATTATCCTCCAAAGATTTTCAACAATCTTTCTTGCATCTTTTTCTTATATGAAGGCACCAGTTAGGTTTGCAGGCAGCAAGCAATCAGCTAGAACTTAGCAAAGTGCTACAACTGCTGCAGATGCCCAACTTCTTCCTCCCCTGATTTAGTAAGACTTTAAGAACAATGCTTTAAAATACAAAATGTGGGATACATTTTCATTACACAGATATTCCTCTTCAAAAATTTATCAGACTTCAGATATTTAAGTACTTTTTAAATAATAAGAAATATGCCTGATTCTGCAGCTTCAGCTGCATAAGCAGTTAATGTCTCCAGAGCAAGTTTATTAACGTTCTCAAAGAGGAGAAGAGGAACGTGGCTATTTGCAGTACAGGGAACCCTGCTGGTAGAAACTGAGGTGACCTAAACTAAACCAATCCACATCACCATTCTATCTCCCATTTTAGTATCTATTTCCTTTCTTTAACGGCACAAGTATATAACATTGCCAAAAAGAGCTTGCAAAGAACCAGGAATAAGCTACATTAGAAAGCCAAGAGGTATAAAGCTATAGTCAACAAATTCAGGGATCACCTGTTCCCCAATTGCACTTCAAGCATCCTATTTATATATTTATTGTAAATTTTGGAATCAATTCAGCTCATACAGCCAGTAGTCTGGATTTTTATTAATCTAGTATTAGGTATGTCCCTCTTTTCAAAGCCCCATTTGAAAAAAGGTCAGGAATGGGTGTAAATATGCTCTTAAAGCATACCTTTTCCTTGTAAAACCCCAGCATATACTATCTGTTCATTTTAAAACTTTTTTTTGTCATATTTTTAAGGACCAAAAATCTGCTCTGCGTGAAGCTTTCAAGCCCTGTTCTATGAGACTGTGCTTACCACCATGGTACATTGATGGTAAGAATTCCATTTAGACAAAGACAGCAATACTAAAGAGACATATGGAGGCTGCCATCCCTCTGCCTCCAGCACATGAACCAAGAGCCAATGACAGTTTATTTGCTTCATTTTGGCACATAACACTAGAGCATGCATGTGCACAGAGCAAACTGCAAGTGTATGACCCAAATAGATGCACTCAATCTGTCCAGCCATGCCCAAAGTTGGCACGTTAGGAACACAGTGCACACACTCCTCTGTTCCTACTGAATGAGTTCCAGGATCAGCGCTGAGCAGAAGATACTCTCAGCAGGGTCTTCATCCATAGCCACTGAAACAGGGAGCACAGCAGAGAAACAAGCCACCTATTTCACTAACCTACCTTTCCTCCTCTTTGCAATAAAAGAGGCCACTTCAAAGGCTTCAGTACAACCCTTCTTTATAGAAGAGAGTTGGTCTTATCCATCAGGCAGATACGATTCCAAACAGTCGGACTACAACTGAAGCACTGCCTATTAGGAAGGCTTTTGTTCACAGGCAAGTCTTACATCTTAAAGATCACCACTATGTGCTGTTCTGCTTTTTATTTCACTATGTTTTTTAGGGAACAGAAGAGTTTCAGAATCACATAAATAACTATACAGCCACACAAGGAGATTACAAACGCAAACTCTCAAATTAATATAACCTTTTCTATAGATTTAAGACATTAAAAGCTATGCGAAATTTTACTCAGCTAACGCTAGTATGTTAACTGATTTCACTAGTCAGATCTCTAATTTTACTCCACTCTTGCAAACAACTGTATTACTAGCAAATACACATACCTGGGAATGGGTAGTACTGTGATCTACATGGGATTCGCCACAGCCAACATAAGAGCATTTGTTCTGTTGAGCAAAGAAATGAGATAAATTATACAGAATCACACTGATATTAAATAAATTTACAGAGTACCAACACAATGTCAATCCTTTTTAAGTTCACTATTTCAAACTTGCAAGGTCCTACACAAAACAAGAGACACACACAGTAAGTGTTAAAATAAATACTATCTAAAGCAAACTTAAGAATGCTGCAAGATTTAACTCAACTTTTTCCACTGGTGGGCAACATTAGACATGTAATGTTCCTGGATCTGACCATTTTTATATTTTCATTCAGATTAAGGTCAATGTATTTCATTGTTTTTTTAAATCAACTATGATTTTGTATAAATCTTGATAGAAAATACAAAGTTGACCAGTGTCCAAACTGCTGAATTGCAATAGACTTGAAGCATAATGTATTTATATGAAAATGCCTGCACGCCGACCCCTACAGTGTCTACTGACCAGAATATTACAATTCATTAAATTTAACTTTATTTAAAGGTTTTCAACACTGTAGGCTTAAGTTTTTACTAAATTTCAGTTAAAACACGTAAAATTGTCAATTTTAATTATTCTAATTACAAAAAGTATTTGGCCGAGTTGAGCACAAAACCTTGCAATTGCCAATTTTATTCATCTTCACAGCATCTTCATTAATCCTTCATTTGCATGAGTAAAGACGCTCACATAGGAGGATACAGAATGTTATTTGTGTAACTGAGCACATTAATTTATACAAACTGCAGCTGTACACATACAGTAAATTAATTTTCTGTATTAAGCTACTACAGACACTTGTTAAGTTACAAATATTTATCATGCTGGGATCTCACCATGTGGTGGCTGTTTTTCTACGCACAAAGATGAAGGCGAGATGCCAATTCATCCAAGAGGAGATATAACACAGCGTGACACTTGAAGTGCCTTACTGCAATTATAAAACTGCCCTATGGGAATATTGGTATGAAATTAAGTTTTTGATTAACAGTTCAAAACTACTAAGTGAAAAATAAGAGGAAAAACAAACAAAAAAAAAAGGATGCAAAAATAGCTCTAAGCTTCTTAGCTTTTCCCCACCTGCTAGCTTCATGAACCCCTCAACTTCTTTATATATAAAAGGCTTTACATACATATATATATTCACACGCACATATATATCAAACTTTAAGCTATCTACTATCAAGATAATTAATATGGTTTACTTCCTCCCCCCCGCCTTTTTTTTTTTTTTTTAAACAACTTTAATTGATAGAAGAGGAAAAATAATCTAGCCTCTATACCGTTACAACCACCCACTTGAGAAAAGAGACTTAAGTTTTTGAAAATACTCATACACCTACAGGTGGGCAACTCTGCCTAGACTTCATCCTGACAGGACTTAGCTTAGACAAGTACTGTCAAGAAACACAGGCATCCCTACAGAGCAAATCAAGCTCTGGAACTGTTGTAAATCTGAAGAACTCATATTTATGTACACATCAGAAAAATACGAAGAATATGTATTCATGTTTCAAAATACAGTGTTTCTTTGTTTTACATAAGGACCAAGAGGTTGGAGCATATGATTTTACACTAAAAATAAAGAAATAAAAAGCAACATTTCCTGCCAGCAGATGATATTACTAATTTTAAGAGAAGCTCAGAAAAAGCTTAATTAATTCAGGAGTGATGAATTTAATTATCTTCAGATCTACTGACTAAGAGAAAGGAGAAGAGAAAAAAAAAAAAAAAAAAAAAAAAAGAAGGGAGGGGGAAACCTTAATAACTCAAGAAGGAATTTTAATAGGCTAACTTCTTACCAAAAAAAGATTAAATACAATATTTTTACATTACAAGAGTATCTGATATCAGGAGGCAAACTGATTTAGAAATACTAAAATTGTACAATTTTTTTTTTTTATAATTTGTTGTAGTTTATTCAAAAGCATTACCAATACAGCTTACTAAGGAAGCACAATCTCCTTTGAAGCAACAGACCAGCTTACCTCTAGGCATGCCCAAAGGTTAGGTCCTCTAACTTTACAGTCCTGACAAGTGCCCTGTTAAGTTAAGCACATAAGCCAAGAATTATTTCATTTACTTTCATCAACGAAGTGTAATTTGAAGACAAAATGAGAGAGAGGGGGAGGAAAAAAAAAAAAAAAAAACACCAACCACACTACGTATCAACTTATTAATTTTAGGACAGTTAAAAGAATGTGTTGATAACAACTATTTTTTCCCCTTAAACTTTTAAGAACAGCTTTTTTTTTGTAAAATAGTGGAGATTTTTGATCTTTGCAAATTGACTAAAATAGGGACATGTAGCTATTATATGTGCAGCTATTATATGACAAAGAAATCACTTTGACTTCTCTTCATATTTAATTCCAGATGCAAGACCAGTTTGAGGGGAGCTTAAAGCATAAAATATTTTCTTATGTTTTCTTCTTTAAGTCACTTCATCTAGAGTATATCTAATTCATATTCCAAACAATTAATTGCCACACTAACATCTACTTGCTGTTTTATTATCTCCTGTAAGCAATACTTCTATTAAAACATCACCCATTTCAAAAAAAGATTAAAATTCTTCGGAATGTCCTCTTAAAGGTTGAGTGCTGACAAAATGTTTTTCAGTTTGATCAGGTCATTTAGTTCTTTCCCCACCACACCTGAACCGTTCTATTCCAGTACAAGAAAGATGTCTATTAGATGCATTAAGCTGCATACTACTATGCATCTTAAGCACAGTAGTACATGAGAAGGTGCATAACTAAGTGATAACTAAGTGAATTTGTGATACCAAGGAAGCTGCTATAACTCACATGAGATTTCTGTATCAATTCCTCTTTTGTTATTTCACCAACTGATTCCAAATGTGGGCAGTCACTGCTGACTGATGACATTTCAGAAGCTGTGCTTTCCCTTTATCCTGTATCTGGAGTTCTGGAGACAAGGAAACCACTTTTTAACAGAATTAAAAGCAAGAAAAAAAAACATGATTTCTTACAGTAGGCAGCATTATTAGATAACTGAAATGCAACATATACATAACCTGTCTTCATGTAACTGAATATAAATAACTATTAGGAGAATCCAGTAGCACAAATTCAACACAAGCTGTCTTCTAAAATGCAATCCTGTATCTTCTGTCTTTTAGGGCATACACCAATGTAATCTTGTGATAGAGCACCGTTGGATGAATTATTTAGCTTTCTGGCTGTCACTGTGACAAAACAAATTACCCAAAACTGATCATAGTTTTGACTGCTTATGGTAGAAATGAGATATCATGTAACAGTTAAATTGTGTTGAAGCTATGAAAGTTAAAATGCAAGAGTATGAACTGTCAAAGAGAAGAAAACTTAGTTACTTTATTTACAGAGACATATTCAGCCAATTACAGGTATATTACACACCAAAGGCAAACTGAAACTTGCAACTCACATGTAGTGCAGAAAATTCAACTGGTTTTCTCTTGGTTGGCTTCTCTCTGTCCTTTCAAGGTGTGAAGCAAACCTAGAAGTTTATTAGAAATAAGGTACGCTACATGCATTCATTTTGTCAATATTATGATAGCTGCACATACGGCTGTCAATTTACAGTACAAGAAAACTGAACATAGCAACATTCCTTTTATGGAAAATACCCTATTTCAATTGTACAATTAAGCACCATCCAAGAGTTTTCTTGCTATTTTCCCACCTAAACAATCACTACTGAAGCTTCAATCTTTCCAAAGTCCAAGTGTTAAGTTCTCTTTGTCCAATTACCATGCATCCAATCTATCTCTCCTTTATTAATACATGCAAGTAAACTTCAAAGCTAACTCAATGATGCACATACCCTGTTCCTCCTCCCACTTGATCTGTCTGCAGCTTTCAGTACTTATCAAAATCTCTTTTCAGTCCTCCTCCCATTTGCTTTGGCAGTTTTAGGTCTCTGTTTCTTCAGTTATACCATCAATCACATCTTGAAAATAAGCACACCAGACTAAGTATTAATCTTACGCCCACGCAGTATTAAACTAATGAGTATCCTATAGCCTAGAGAAAAAAAAAAAAAAAAAAAAAAAAGACCCTATTGAATTAAGGGCCTTTTCGATATAAACAGTTAGCCATGTTTTTCTGCTAATCTTCAATATTTTTAATCATTAGTGCAGTCAAATTACATTTAGAGCACAGCTCTTCTGTACATTCATATAAAAACATGTAATAAGCCCTTTTAACAAATGAAATACATCAAATTATGAATAACTCTTCACTTTGTCATATTAAATTGTTTAAAGTTCCTATTTAGCAGAGGAACAGAAACAAGAACATAGGTTATGTCTTGGATGTCTTACAAGGGCTATCAAAGCATTAAACATGGATAAACAAGTTTCAAGTAAAGCCCTAAGTATCTTTAAAAACTCAGTGTGAATTAATATCTATTTAAGACCAGAGCTTTAAGAGAAAGGCTATAAAAGATTACTAAGGCCTAAAGGCTTAATTAATTTTATGTTCTAAGATTTCTCATTGCATTACTGCAAGCAATACAAAGCAAGGAAAGAAGTAGTCTTCATACTATCAGATTTCTTGTTAATTGGTTACTTTTCATATCCGGAACTGTGCAAATACAACCTGCAGGCCCAAACAACCTTAAATAAGGGGTTCCGTTTGTTCCAGATTGCCTCCTGGTGCAGCCTGAAACACCACTCTCAAACATCATCAGAAAGACTGCAGCACATTAATGCTCACATCCCTAGGGACATAGTCCCTACTCCCGCCCATGTGGAGGGTATTCCTTTTACAACCTCAGTTAGCACATAAAGAAACTATTACTATACGAGTGCAGCTAAATGGCCTTTCTGTTAAGAAAATCCATGTCTCCTCCCATCCAGTAGCTTTTATCTTGGTACTTAGGTACCCAACTGCAGTAACACAATACGTAAAAATTTACCTTATACTTCATTGCACTGCAAGATGAGATTCTAAACCACTAATCATCTTCCATGATGTCTTGAAGTACTAGCAATCCAAGGGTAGCTTTCATAAATCATAGAATCACAGAATGCCTAAGGTTGGAAGGGACCTCTAGAGGTCATCTAGTCCAACCCCCCTGCACACGCA
>JAWLRI010000763.1:8518687-8553696 GCA_034781795.1 Crypturellus tataupa
GTACCGGAGGCGGCGGCCCTGCTCAGTGGGCGGGCCGAGCGGCGCTGCCCGGGGCGCCGCCGCAGCGAGGGAAGCGGCGACCAAAGCGCGGCTGCCAGCAGCGACTGCAACAGCCCCGCGCGCAGAACGCGCCCGGCACAAAAATGGCCGCGCGGAGCGTCTCCGCCGCTCACGTGAGCGTTGCCCCCCACAAAGATGGCGGCGCCAGGCTCTCGCTTGGTCTTACCCGGCTGCGGGGGTTGGGCTACCCTGCGCAAAGATGGCGGAGGTGGCTTCGCAACTGCGCAGGAAGCGCTTGGGCGGTCGGAGGACGCTACTTGGCGCGCGGGCCGGAAGCGGATCCGCGCTGTCTCCTAGCAGCGGCCGGGGCGGGCAGGAGCCGCCGCCCGCGCGCGTTGCTGCTGCTGCTGCTGCTGCTGCTGCTGCCCGCGGCGCCCGGCAGGTAACGGGAAGCGGCGGCGGCGGCGCGGGGCCTCCCCGCCTTTGCCTGGGCCTCCCGGCCCTGTCCCGGGGGTGGGCGCCGGGGCGGGAGCCAGGCTTGCCAGGCGCTAGTGGTTGTTTCGTGCCGTTTTTCCGGAAAAAAAAAAAAAAAAAGAAAAGAAAGAAAAATATCGAATACGAGAAAAACTTCCTGGCTGCTTTCAAGCACTTCTGAGTTTCCCAAGTCTTGTAGTTGGGATATGTGTTTCTCCCAAAAGACTGATGTCGACTGTAGGCACAGCGCTGTTTCTGTGAATAATGCAGCACGCACTAGGGGAGCAGCAGTTTAAAGGAGACCGAGTTCTCTGCAGAGCCCCGTTCGCCAGGGCACGGGGCTTTGCACCTAGCGCTTAGGCCGATTTTGGCCTAAGCTAAGGTAGCTTATTCATGGTCCTGAGATCTTACACTGATCTCCCTTGTCTCCAGATCAACATAAACAAGCCATGTACTTGGTATGCAAGTTTCATGCTTTCAGAAGGAAGCTGTGCTAGGCTTGTGTTATCTAATTTAATGTGTGTCCTTCGTTTGACAGAGTGTGCTGGACACCATCTGTGGCTCCTGCTTTCGGCTACTTGCAGTTAATGAGGTTATGGGAGAGGAGCCATGTCAGAAGAAGCTGTTGCTGAGACACGCTTTTCTTTGAAGACAGCGGCTTCGCGGGTGTTTCATCTTCCCCTTTCTTGGTACTATTCTCTTAGCCAGGTAACGTATGCATTATCTGAATGTTGTCACCTATGATGTGCAACAGCTTGCATGCTTAAGCACAGAGCACTGCATGCAATTAATACAAACTTATATTTGCAAGGGATATCTTGGTTTTTTAATTTATTTAGAACACTGAACTAAAGTAAAAGTATTTTTTCTCCTACTGATTAAACCTTACGGCATCATCAGACTGCAGAGTGTACTTTCTCGGCAATGCTCTGTCCTTATTGCTGAGTAAGCATTATAACAGAAGGATTCTGATCAAATATCACAATTCTCCAGTTGTTCCTCTCTTTCTTTTGTAGGACATGTCAGTCAAGCTAAATATGTCTGTCATGAAATCTTGATTAATATTATGTGTCATCTGAAATATTTTTTTAGATTGCCAGTACCACTTACAAACTTAATCTGAAGAATAATTATTAATGCAAATTAAAAAAAAAAAAACTTGCTGTAGTTGTTGAGTCATGTTTGATTAAACCTCTGCTGCACAACTAAAACAAGGCAGTGGTTTTTTTGTTTGCTTTTAAAGAAAAGATGGTGTTTAAACCAGTAATATAGAGTTCTTTTTTTTATTATTTTTTGACTGTTTTTGCAGAATGATCCTCTCCAAAGAAAATCTTAAAGGTTTACTAATCATAATATTTGCTTTTACAGGTGGCTTTAGTGTGATTTATTTTGATTTATTTTGTTAATCTTATAGGCTAGTTTTCATTAAATGAATAGCAACATGGATAGCTGTCCTTCAAATCTGAGAGAAGAGTACATTATGATCTTAGTTTTCAGGAAGGATTATTATGCTGACACTCCCTATCTGCAGGGAATTGTAAGACCTGAGCTGTCCCTAGAGCACCTTCATGTTGAAGTTAGGGAGGAGGAACCGTAATTGTGTTGTGCACATTAAGAGCTATCTGTTGCTTGTAATTAACAGTGTATGTGTGTGATATGTGATGGAGTGAAATATTTCTGAATTTGAAAAAAATACTAGGGCTGGAGATGTGAGGGAGAGGGGAGAGGGCTGCTTAGTGATTTGGGATTTTTATGGTATTTTTTGTTGGTGGTGGTTTTGTTTTGTTTCCTCCCCATAGGAGTGCACTAATTTTTGGATTTAGAGTGTATGTTATGGTTAGTCCTGAAGTATCCTCAGTGCAGTCATTAATTTTGTCCCCCACCAGCCTCCTTGTAATCTGTGAGAGAGCTTTGCTTCACCTATTGTCTGCCACAACATTTAGGAAGCAGTTGTAGTCTGTCCTTGTTCAGAGTCGGGGATTTCTCAGGTTATGTGAGAGCAGCATCTCTTACCTTCTTCAGAAAGGTACAGTCTAGGTTGAACACCCTGCAGCAAGAGGCAAGGTGAGAGTTAAGAGCTTAACTTTACAATGTAGTCAATGCTTTTGTGCTTTCAGATAAAGCTTTCCCCTGGGCTAAAGAAGTTGTTTACAGTAACAGCAGTGAGTGCAATATCTATTATTTTTCTGGCTCATCATTTTAAAAGAAGACGTGGAAAGAAGAACAGGAAAGGGTCACCGTGGGAGCCAGGTCGTATAGTAATAGAATGCACCAAAGCAGCTGCATCAGAAAAAGGTACATGAAGGAACCCCAATTTTTGGTTGTCTGTCTGTTTGTTCCTTGGAAGGGAAGAGGAGGGATGGGGTTGGGAATGGGTGTGCATAATAGTACGTAGTAGTGAAACAAACTATATTCCTTCTAATGCTGTGCACATTTGGATTATTAAAGGGGGAATAGGAAAATTAAGAACAAAATTACAGTATTTTACAGGTTAGCAGGTATTATTCTCAAAACTAACAATCATTATTTAATCCTTATCAAAACTATATTAATTATTGAATTTATAGTTCTTTTGGAGGTATCTGTACACTGAGAAAAGAAGATTGGTATTTTTATAGGCTGGGTAAATGATTATGCTTACATGAATGTTTATTGTAGATATTCTGAATATTAAAATTCATCATGGAAATGTAAATAAAGTAATTGTTTACTTCTGAACTGGATTTTTTTTAAAAGTTTGGAAAAAGTTTGATAGTACTTGCCAATACAAAATACAATGTTTTCAGCTTGCAAAAGCTTTAAAATGACTGTATCTCTTAGGTTCCAGTTGTTCCAGTAGCCGGCAAAACTTAACTCTTTCTCTGAGCTCTGCCAAGGAAAAAGGATCCCAGTCTTGTATCTATGCAAATGGAGGACTTTTCAGTAAATACTCTGGTTCCGTTCAGAGTCTGGCCTCGGTAAGTTAAGGTGTCTTCTATGTCTGTTAACCTGCACTGTGTATGCACCTAATGCTTTTACTGAGCTGGAAAAACTTTCCTGAGCAATCTGCAGAACTTCAGAAGGGCAGGCATGCTGACTGCACAGAAAATGGATGTGATATGAAGAAGGCTGCTTCACTTTGAGCATTGTAAAAATAGTACAATTATTTTCAACATCATCAACCAAAACTTTTTTTCTAAAGTACTTGAAAAAGTAAGACTACATATATAACTTGGATGGTAATGTACTATGGTAGGAATGTATTTTTAAGGATGGTTATTAAGATTATGCTTTTTTTTCACCCTGCTTCAGGTTCAAAGTGCTACCTCTTGTCACAGTTGTGCTTGTGCCAATTCCAATTCCTGGGATAAAGCAGATGAAGATGATATTAAGCTTGTCAATATTCCGGTGACCACACCTGAAAATTTATATTTGATGGGTAGGTTATAGTGAGAAAATTCAGCATCTAGCAACATCAAAAGTATATGATTATTTTGATAGCAAGGTGACACTTGCACAATATTATTCTGGCATTCTTAGTACCCTGGAAGCCTATTCTTTCTCCTGTACTGTGAAAACAATCCGTTTTAGAAAAAATATCTTTCTGCAGGCATGTGTTTTAAGAACATTTCTATAAAATACTTCAATACTCCAAATGTTACTTAATTTGGAGTTTCTGAAAAACCTATTTTATAGCTTACTATTAAAATATAAATCAATTAAAATTGGAAAAAATACCACTACAGTCTGTTACTTTAATCACTTCTTTAACTTCCTTACCTTATTAAAAAATACTTTTTTTTTTTTTTAAGATTGGGAATTGTTGTTTAAAACACTTACATCTCTGCTATAATCGTTCTTATTATTCACATAGTTTCCTGTGACTCTAAAATGTGAAGACATATGGAGGCTGTGTGTTTGATGGAATGGAGGTATTCCTCATCTCCCCCTAGGTATGGAGCTCTTCGAGGAGGCGCTGCGCCGTTGGGAGCAGGCATTAACTTTCCGTAACAGGCAAGCAGAAGATGAAGCAAGTTGTAGTTCCATCAAACTAGGAGCAGGAGATGCAATTGCAGAAGAAAGTGTAGAAGTAAGTATATTCATGCTGTCATATACTGCTTCTGCTTGACAGTTCATGGGGCTTTATTACCTAAGTTTTCTCAATTTCTAATGCAGTTACTAAACTTGAGTGAAAATTCTGACTTCCCAATTAGCGATGTTATGTTTAAAGGATTAAAAAGCCACCAAGCATTTCTTTTAACCATTTTTTCTGACCCAGATCCCTTGGGCTTTCCCTTTCTTGCAGAATTGTGTAAGAATCCTATTAGAGAATCTTCTTAGCACAGGTGCAAGTCTTGAGAAAGATGAACACACAGGAAATAATGTGATTGAACTTTATTTTGTATTCCTTTTTTACATGAACTAAATGCGAAATATTTAAAAAGAAACATTAATTATTTCTAGTGCAGTAATCATCACAACTAAAGAGTACTTTTAAACCTAGATTTTAATGTTATTATGTTCAGTAAAGTGTGTGCATGTGTATGTGTGTGTGTAGAAAGTTTGTATATTTTGGATGTCAAATTATCTGTTAGATGGTGTCATACTATTGGTGGGTAAACTAACGGAGCACATTTTTTAATTTTTTAAAAGCGTAATATTCTTTGCTTTTTTTTAAAGCCTTTTAGACTGTAAACAAATAGAAAATTTTCTCTTCTAATTCCTTTCTTCTTGTAGGATATCATTAGTGCAGAATTTATTCATAAGCTTGAATCCTTGCTTCAAAGAGCTTATCGTCTTCAGGAAGAGTTTGAGGCCACCCTTGGGGCTTCTGATCCTGCTTCCTTAGCTAATGATATTGGTGAGTACTCCTGCTTTTACAATCCTATTGCTTGTAATAATGTCCTTTGTGGGGGGAAATGACTGAAATGAGCGAAACTGTATCAGTAAATTAAATATACGAATAAACTAACTATGTTATTCTTATCATTGCCAAGTTATTACCTAATGAACTGGAAGCATTTTATTTCCTATGTGGATTTTCAATCTATTTAATAATTTTCAGGATACTTCTAAAATTTCTAAAGTTTATGTTGCCTCAGATATTTAACTACTCTACGCAATAACAATATATAATCCCCCTTTTTAGCATTGGGGTGCTCGAGCATTTCATAGGAATCTTCATTTATCATTTGAACTTTTAAGTTGTGTATGTGTGTATTTTTCATAGTTTCAAAATGTTTTACAAGAAAACAGCCCAACTCTGCTGCAGTTTTCTGCAAAAACTGATGCTATTTAGCTCTTTTATAATTCAAGATCAGACATGTGATTTCAAATAACTGCCAGAATTAAAAGGCAGCACATGTTCTTGGTTTCTTCTTGGTCAGTAGCCTTGCCTGCCAGGCTGCAGCTTGCCTGGCACCAGGTGGCAGTACAAACCCTCCTTCAGCCGCTGAATAGAGCTCTGGGTATGGTGGGAGTTAAATGTAGGTCAAAGCTGGCTCTCTGACATGGTTGTGTACACGTGTTAATGCAGCTCATAAAACTTAAGAGAATTTCAGTGTTGTATTTTGATGCCTAAGATCTTAGGCCTCCACTAAAATTGCAGTGTATGTCCGCTATTAAATTAGAACTTTATTCCTAATTTCTGTCTTCAGGCAAAATTATGGTAAACGTTCTAAAGGTTTGGTGTGTTGCTCAACACATTTAGTTATTGTTTTGCTTAGTGACTGTAGAAATGTTTTAATTAGATATTTTCTAGATGGGATATTTTGATGCTTGTTTCCCAAAAATGTTATGAGAAACTGAATTTCTATCCCAAAGTTCTTTGTAGAAATCATTTTGCAGTTTCCTCAGTAGAGATTATTGGTTGTTTTATTATAAATTTTATCTGTGCTGGCCCAGATGAGTAGAGAAAACAGTGCTTGACTGTCTGAGATTCAGGGCTTTTTGAATTCATAGGTTGACCAGCAAGTAGTGTATTAGAGAATACTTTGCTCTTTCAGAACGCTGTTTTAGAACATAAACAGAAAGAACACTGTCTCAGAAATGCTGTGGCACTTGCAAGATTTTAATACAGAGAGTACTTTAGTTCAGCATTTTCCATTTATGTAAAACACATCTATTTACTCAATTTATTTGATAATATTCTTTCCTATAGGATATGACTACTCAGTGTAGTGTGTGAATATTGGAAGTAGGACATTTGATGTTTTTGTGAGGAGAAACACACAAGTATGTGAATCCTAAAGGTTCTTACATAGTTGTTTGTTTGTTTTCCCTTGCTTTTCTTGTTTGGTACTCTAGGTGAAACTGAAGGGTGCTTTCTACAGACTTTTCTATCCAAAAGTGTGCATGCTAAGATGCAATCCTCTGTTTCATTTCTGTTCAGAACTCTTATAGTATAGTTCTGTATCTGTACTATACTATATCTGTATAGTACTCTTATAGGAAGCACAGTAGGAAAAAGTATTGACCACTTGGTTTGTGTCTGGGAAAAACAGATTGTATGGGTTCAAGAGCCACAAGAGCAAGGCTACAAGAAAATGAAGTACCAATAACAGTATTCTATACACTGATTAGAGTAATATTCCACTGCAAAATATCAATGACAGTTGTGAACAGAGACAGAAGTGAATGTGCTCTGTGTCTGACATGAGCATGTATACATCTTTGTCACTGATAGGGCTATGTATGATTTGTGGCAAAACAGGCAGCATCTGCTAGATTGAAAATCAGTGGTCCTGGATAACTTAGAACTTATTTAAGAAACCAAATAAGGATAGGACTGTGATCTGTCATTTACTAATCACTAATCTTGGAAAATAGAAGATGTTTCAGATGCTGGAAGAATGCTAATTTCTGATTTTCTTTCTTTCTTTCTTTTTTTTTCTTTTTTCTTTTAAAAGCATAAGGCTGAACAAGAAACTGCAGAGTTAGTGTGATGGCAGTGAAATAAGTGTTGCTAATTTGCAGCTCTGTTAGCATAGAGTAAGTGGTAAAAGTGTACTTGGTGCCATTCAGCATGGTTTTATGGCAGCCAGTTCTTGGCTGCAAGTTTCAGACTTCTCCATTATTTGGAACTGATACAGCCTGTATTAGATGGGTAAAAATAAGCTCACTGACATGTGAATATTTATTGTTGCTACTTTTATACTACTTTACACCGTCAAGGGAAAAATTTGTAGAAGACTTTGGATCTTGCTTGCAAAATCATGACTAGACTCAGTGGCTGGTGGTTTAAGTGAAATAAGTTGCATTTTGGAGTAAATTCCCTCTGAAACACTGTTGGAAGTATTTTAGTTTTAGACAAAAAGGGTTTTTTAAACACTCTTTTGAGGAATGTTTTGTTCTTTTTTTGAGAAACTTTCTGCTTTTAAAATATGTCTTCTATTATTTTTCTTCTTTAACGGGCTTGGGGTGAAAAAGAAAAATATTGTTTTCAGTAGGCTTTTACACTTGCAGTTTGTCATTAAAATATTTATAACAAAAGCTTTTGCTTCAGGGCTTCAGCTGATTGTCCATAAGGCTTCTCAGAGTTTCTTTTTTCTTTTTTTTTTCCCAATCTGATGCATATTGTGCTTAGATATAGTTTGTGGAGTTTTTCTTTCATTTTCTCCATCTGCAATCATTGATTAACCACAACTGGAGACAGGCCTCTGACAGCTGGACAAATGTTTTTAGCTGTCATCGAGATGTACTTCATAAAGGTCTGAGTAGCATTTCTTTTTCTGAAGCTGTAGGCTATTGTGAACTCCAAACTTGATCAGGAAGGAAACTTTCAAATGTAGAAACTACATAGATTTCTGGGATTTTCCTTTTTTTTTTTCTATAAGATAATTCTTTTTTTTTTTTTTTTTTTCCCTTTTTTTAATAAATCCAGATTAGACATAATGATTTGCTACCCCACCCTGGCCATATGTATTTCTTATATCATAATTGCAAGCAGTTGTCATGCCACAAGTTTGTGATCCCACTTGTTCCTTGAAGCTGGTAGCCTCATTAAACAATTAGCCGATGTTAATGTTAATGCAGAGGAGAGGAAGAGGTTAATTACCTGGAGACCTTTTGGAAGTCTGGAACTTGTCACTACAGACACTCCGTCTGTCATGACATGGCCTGAAATGTTCTTTTCTGTCTGCTGTGATTGCTGTAAGATAAATTATCAGAGCAGTCAATCACTACTTGAGGAGCTTGCATACTGTGGTTTAACTGCCTTTTGTTTAATCCATTCAGTGTAGCTTGGCACCTTCAGATGTATTTCTTATAATTAGATGTAAATTGAATATTTTGAAAGAAGAGAAGAGAGAATATGCAACTTCAGCAGTGCGAAAGCTACAGGTATAAATGCCTCCCTCTCCTTCCTATTGGTTAAATTATGCCTTTTTATAATTATTAACTGCAAATCATTTTTTTTTTTTCTTTTCAACTCTATAAGCTCTTGTTGAGTTACAAACAATGAAAATAGGCCTAGCTTACATTTTTGGATAGATTAAATAATGGAATACAGTTATGCTCGCTTTGGAGGCATTCTCCACTGAACTTACAGAATTGCCATATGAAATGGTAAATGCTGAACTAAAGTAGAGTTTCTGTAGCAGAAACACTTTTTTCCATAACATTAGCAGAAATAAAAACAAGCTTAAAGGGCTAAACTGCTGTTCTGTTTTTACGCTTATTCTCTTAGGACTGTAAAACAACCTGGGAAATTAGAAATAGGCTTTCCTCGGGCAGGCATGAGGAATCCTGAATCAGGAACAACCATTCCTATGCTGAATCAGGAGGAAGGCAATTGGCAGAAAACTGAGAAATTAAGTACATGTTTTTTGCCCTTTTTTCTTTTCTTTTCTTTTCTCTTTTCCTCTTAGTGATGGATATGAGGATGTAGAGGGTTAAAAGCTTTCAATACTCTGTAGTCTATTCTAGAAGAAAGTTCTCCCTGTTTAGACCTCCCTTCTAGCAGACTGAAATGTTAGTCCATCTAAACTGGGGGGAAGGCAAAGGTTTGGGAGAGAAACAATAGCTTCACTTATGAGTAGAACTGTGGGTTAAAGGGCAAAATTCTCAACTTGTTGGGCTTCCTCTCAAGACTGAGTTTCTAGTGCATTATTATTTTGGTTTCTATGTTAAGAAAGAAAAGGAATGCTGGCACTCGAGCCAATGGTGATGTGTATGCTGGCACCTAAATGGAACAGTCATTTTACACCCTATGCATCAATTAAATTATTCCTATTTGAAAGCTTTTACTAGCATTTTTATTTTATATTATTTGTACCATTTAAAACAAATTGTTTAACTTACCACGGTCAAAAGATGGAGATTGGTGCTGTTGGATGATTTTCATGGTAGGCTTGTCTGTTTCTTTTTTTAATTTTCTTCTCACACTCCAAGATATGTCTGGCATTTTTGGAGAGAATGAACACAGTACTCTGTGATGAAACTCTTCAGAGAACGTATTAGAAACTTTTCCTCCAGCTGCTTTGAAAATAAACAAAAACCTTGTCTAATCAGTGACATATTTGAAAGCTCATTTTTATGCGTTTTTATTAGCTCAGACTCCTATGGGGTTTTGCTGTCCACAGGTGAATGTTTTGTGCCTGTATTTTTGCTTCCTGTCCTTAAAACATTAATGGAAAAGTTTTAGTGTGTGAACACTGTGTTGTATTTGGTTACATGCAACACAAGTTTCTGTATTGATAATTCTCAGGAAGGCCCAGGTCAGGTGGGGAGAAATTTGTTGTAATACACTTAGTTTTACTTTCTAGTTATGATTTGAAAATATTTCCAAGTAGCTTAACTTTTCACAATAGTTTGAAATATTTTGCTTATTTGCAGTCAATACTTTATTTCTCTGAAAAATACACAGCCCTTTGTAGAAGCTGAAACATAATTGGGAATGGTTATTTCAAGCAGAACCAAAGGTGACAAAACAGTTTTGGGGTTTTGTTATGTGTGGAAACATTTTCATTGCAAGAAATGTTCTTATAAAGCAACAAAAACAATATTACTAACCCTGAGTGAATGCCCAGAAAAATCATTCCATTCCTATTAAAACACACACAAAAAAATCCCCCCAGCTTTTGGACATAATTAAGATATTGCACTTGACAAAAGTTTAATAACTGCTGAATCTTGCTGGCTTTTACTGTCTCTTGCAGCAGTAAGTTCAGTCTAACTCCTCATTTCTGACTCACCATAGATATTAACGTCAGATATTTGATTTGGATAGTGTATCTTCTGCTAAACACAGTATTGAAAAATTTCTTTGAAGGCATATTTGTGTAATATTAATAACAATTCTGTTCTAAATTGCATCAGTGAATTTCTTAGCTAAGGAGTCCCTCAATATAGAATGCTGAATAGTTACAAATCAGTTACAAAATTGATTAAAAACTGTAAACAGAAGTATTTCTGCAAAGTATGCACAAATAAAAGGACTGTAATGCTCTATTTTCAGTAGTACTATATTGAAAGTGTTAGTTATAGCAGCACTATGACAAAAATGCAGAATAGCTCTGCTTAGACCTGCAGCAGAGTGACATGTACTGAATCAGATTAGTATTTCATAATCTGCAGCTTCACATTGGTAATAGATAACCTGAGCTTTATGTTTGTGCACATCTTGGAAGAGAAGTTCAGATGCCTTTTTGTTGTGTGGTAGAACAGCTCATTTGAAATGTTTTTGGCATTGGCCTAACATAAACCCATTTTACTTTGCACTGAATTAGCATAGGAGAAATCAGGCATTTATTGTATGTCAGCTGAAGGGTGATGCGGGTAGAAATTTCTGAAAACATGTCAAGTATGCTTTGCAAGAGCATGTGTTTCTGATTTTTGAGGACTCTTGCTGCCATTTGCCCAGCAGCTTAGCTCTCTAGATGAGAGCTTGCAGGCTATTTATACATGTAGTTGCTTTTCCTTAAATGGCATCTGAAACCTGTCTGCCCTTTGTCCATACAGCCCCAACGGAGCTTGAGCCCTTGTCTCTCTTCTTGGCTAATGCTGTGTCTTACCTTGTCCATTTACAACTTGCTCTCCTCAGATAGGCTTGCATGTTGTTTCTAAAATCATCTTGGCTCGCTGTCTGACCAGATAGCTAGTCTCTCCCTTAAGGAGGCTCGTTTTCCATCAGCTCCTGCTTTGAAGTGAAATAAAAGCTTAACTCTAGTTAAGGCTGCTCATTGTAGAACCAGTGTCCACTTCCCTGATTTAAATTCCCAAAACTCTGTTCCATTAGCTGTTCAAGTATTACTCTTATTTACTTTAAGGCAGAATCTGTCTGCTGCTTCTTGACTGTTTCTGCATGTTCCCTTAAACATGTAAACAGCAGCTATCATCTTTCCCGAGGTCTCTTCTTTCCGGCAGCTTCCTGGTTCTTTCAAGTTAACCCAGGCAAATTATAATCACTTTCTCCCCTTTTTTTTTTTTTTTTTTTCCTCTTTATTCTCTGTCTACCTCAACAGAAGCTTATGTGATAGAAGTGCAAAAATACAGCGAAGCTCTGCCGTTCCCTATATCTCTTTGTATTCTGTATTTGAAAACTCTAACTTCCAACTCTTCTTCATTTTATCAGATCTTGCTAGCAAGACTGTCTTTTCTCTGCTTCTATATAGCACTTAATGCAGTTACGGCCTTGCAATACAGTTCGGGTCGGGCTACTTGACCCTTATACTGACAAATCAATATATATAACATTAACCCCACAACTGCACTAAATAGTATTTATATTTAACAGTAATAAAAGTGACACTGCAACTCACAAGTGTAAAAAGAGCTGAACAGGTCAGTCTATAGGTCCTTGTAGTTCCATGTCCTCTTTCCAGCAGTGGTTGGCAGTAGGAGGAGGATAAGAACTGAACCTGAAGGAGCCTTCCGTTGGCAAACCTCTTGGCCTCCAGATGACCGTTGGGCTGCCACAGCCAAGTCTGCATCTGACCATCTGGCTCTTTTAAGGTCTCATCTCTGCGTGTGAAAATCATTTTGTACCTGTGGTTATGCTAGATAGCTTTCTGCATATCTTATCTGAATACTCCTGTCCGGAATTTATGTAAATCTATATAGCTATAGTTCTATATGATTGCATGATTCATATATACTATGTGGTTCATACTATAAATGTGAACCATAGAGAATAGTGTATGCCTTAAGATATAGACAGGGTAAGGGCCTATTGTGGAATATGGATATTTTGGTTTCCTGCTAATATTAGCATTCTAGTTGTATTGGCAACCAGAGGAGCAAAGGACAATGACATATATCTTGTATGTCATGTTCTTAATATAAAGCCCATCGCTGTGCTCATGTAGCTAAGGTTGTTGATTGTTCTTTTTTGTGGATTAGTGATCAGCAACTTAAACATTTTAGTGTATTGTTGCCTTTATCATTAGCTTAAGTGGCAAGTTGCATACAGCAATTAATAGTTCACTGATTTCATACTTAAATTTCCTTTTGGGAATTTGTTATTTGTAGTGTGGCCTTACTTTTTGAGTTCTCCTTTAATATCCTGTTCACTAGCCTGACCAGTTTGCTGCCGATAGCTGCACCAAGCAAGACTCCCTGTTCTGGAGAGTTTTTTGAAAGTCATAGGCTCTAGTAGAGTTGGTTATTTCTCAAAAGGAAATTTTTTGTCCTTTTTCCAAAAGTACACATATTTACTCCTTTTTTTGTGTGTGTGTAAGGAAAAGTGCTCATTCTCCTTACCGCTCAGAGCTCGATTAAATGCCAGCTTGTCCTTGTTTTGAACCCTTCTGAATAGTGGTATATAGTATAAGTGGAAACAGCCTTTCCTAAAGGAAAAGCTGTTCTTATTTCTCTTACGTATTCCTGTGATACGTTTTTAACAAGTAATAGTTTACAAATTCTTTTTCTTACAAAAAAAGGATGTATATATACTTAACTTCTATGTGTTTATATACATTCTGATTATTAATGTTCTAGAGACAGGAAAAATCATACCAGACAGATGGCAAGTTGTAAGGGTGGGATAAGTGTTTATTTTTCTGGCTGGAGTATTGCAGTGTGAGGTTATATAAACTGAGGATCAGGAACATGTTTTGGCCTATACAGCCAATTCCTGGTCTAGAATTTCTACTAAAACAATTTATTCTTACATTAAACTCTATTTTAAGAGAAGCTCGTCTGAAGCATTCTTGGACAAAATTGATGAAGGAGAGACAGAGTTGGTAGGGGAATATAAGCAGTGATTGTTCAGAATTTATAAAGCTTTCATGATTCTCAGCTCAGGTAGCTTAATCATGAAAACACAAACTACAACTTATGTTTTTGCTTTTGAGTATAATACCAAAATGAAATGTTGGCAGAATTATATAAAATCAGCATCATGCAAATTTAACTGTGTGCTATATTTCCCTTATTTATTCAATAGGTTGCAATGAAAGTAGCTAAACTTGCCAACAGCTTATAAGCTTTCAAGGCCTATAAGGTAAGTATTGTCTCTCTTAAAATGTGCAAACGCCAAGTATTTTTCTGAACTCATAGAGCTGATAGGTTTACATCCTGCTGGCATATATCTCTGAGGCCCTGACCCATCAATCTGTTGTAGAGGATTGTAGTGAATCCACACTGGACATTACTTAGCAACTGCTGGATACTGGACATCTTATTTAACTTTGTCCAGACTCCCTTGCTACAGCAGGATGTGTTTGTTTAGCCAGTGTGCAGCTTTCTCCCATCTCTCCCCACACTGTTTACTCTTACTGGACAAGAAGCTTGGATATAAAAGTTTCCTTGCCTAAGGAAGGCAACTTCTTAAACTTCTGTATCAACTCAAAGTACTTCAAATTTGAACCTGTTTGTGGGAATAAATCTCTCTTTCTGCAAAATTATAGGAAAGTATGCCATGATCAATAGAGGGACTAAAACTTAATTAATATATCATTATTCTCCTATGCACATATATGGGCACTCAGTTTCCTAAACTATCACCAAAGATTAATTAGGAAATAGGGATTGTGTTCTTTCTGATAGGTCTCTCTCTTAAGGCTCAAGTGGAACTTTTGTCAAATTGCTGTCAGTTTGCTAGTTCTTGGTGAGCTATCTGGGCCGTGCACTATGTCCTACCTTAGCTAGTAAGCCTGGTTGTATCATAGCACTGCAGAGCATCTGATTCAGAGCACATGTTGATCACACCAGACTTTATTCTTTCTGCTGCTATTTAAAGCTGCCCCTGTTCTACATGTAGATAAGCCTGCAAGTATTTAAAGGTAAACATATAAAGATTTCACTACATAGATTCTGTATTATCAGAACTTTATTTTATTACTATAACTTATTTTACTCTAATTTACCATAGATATTAAATATATTAACTCTATACTACAACTACATCTGCTTATCATATACTTTAACTGCATCCATTTGAATAGCTACTGACTTTCAACCAACATCAAATTATCTTCCAGGGGCAAGTTGCACTAATTACAGTAAAATAAAGGTATTAATATGTTATTACTAACATATTTAGCATCCTCAACTATTATAAATTTGTTTTCATATGAAGTTTGATAAAAAAATATTATTAAACTAAAGGTCTGGACAAAGAACTCTTCATTCAGTACAACTTTTCAAGGATTCCTGTCTCTTTCTTTCCTGCTGTAGACTGCAAGTGGAATGCGTGTCGGCCCCTAGCAGTAGGGCACTTAAGACTTTTTTTTTTTTTTTTTTTTAATTTCACTTTTTAAAGTTAAGCAAGTGTCTCACTAACCTAGATTCATAAAGCGTGTGAATTTGCAGAAGCCAGCCACGTTCCAGGTTGGTTTCACTAGAGATGTACAGAATTCTGTAAGAATGTTCTACACCGAAATTCAGGTGAAAGCTGGATGTACTGTGCTGTCCTTGTAGAAGCTGCCTCACATATGATGAATTTGTGTCAAGTATACTACTAGAATCTCCACTCTGAAAACATAATCTGAGTATTAATCCAAATCAAATACATGTTTGCATATCTTAGCTCAGTGGCTGTTAAACTCGGTGTCAGCAGTCTAATAGTTTTTCAGTACTGTCTTTCTATCTGTCTATTAATTCCTGAGATAGGAAGATATAAATCCTTCCTTTCTTAGCAGTCTTGAAGATAAGCTGCATCTTGGGCACATTATTTATTTATTTTTTTAGGAATAATTTTAACATGGTAACATTACTATTAAAAATGATTATTCATGGATAGATGGTACATTTTTCTTATAATGGAAGAGAAAATTAGCATGTGTATAAATCCTCTGTCAGTCTGTCTTGCTTTGAAATGTGAACATCCCTGATGGATAACATACTGTTTGAAGGAGACTTTTGCTGTCAATCTCTTATTAAAATCTCACTTCAAAGGGAATATGCCAGGTGATCACATATCCTTTCACTGTCCAGCAAAATAATCGGCACTAGAACACTTTTGGAGTTGTTTTTTTGTTTTCTCAATATATGTATATATAAAATCATTTATAGAACTTTCTAAAGCAACAGGTTTCATTTGCTGAGCAACAGTTGCTCGTTAGTTTTGTCCCTTTTTTCGTCATTGAGCACCTCTACTAACTGCTCTTTTCTTAAGAGCAGCATGGTGAGAAGTGAGGAAGGACTTTTTTTTTGGAAAGAAGCACGGGGTACCACTGCTACTGCACGGCCTTACTTTAAGTGCTCGCAGATGTCAGTAGGTTTACACAGATGTGCTAGCACAGAGGCCAAAGAGGTAAGAAGTTCACTTACCTTTGAGACTCTTCTCAAAACTGGTGAGATTTCAGTACCTACCCTGCTTATGTAGGTGTCTGGGATAGAGAGCTGGTGTTAAAAAGCTCACTCTGGATGTGTAAGCCTTAATTAGGCTTATTTCCTTCTCCAGTAAGCAGGACATTGCATTTTAAATCTGCTGTGTATCACAGTGAGTTAATGTGCTATCACACTGTGGCTCAGCAGACCATTTTATCGTCACTAGAAAATGTCTGTGCAAAAAGAGTGGTATGTTGTGCTTGTTTTCAGAATGTGAAAAACTAAGAAAAGGCAATGACGTTCAAATCTGATGACTAAGGCATCTGGCAGTCCTCACAGCACTGTGCTATAAATCCCCAGTGGACAGCCTAGGTTTTAAAATAAGCGTCACTGGAATTCAAACTAGACTTTGCTGTGGCCAAAATAGATATGATGCTACTAAATTACAGGAGAATGGAGTACTTCTATGAAGAGGAGAAAGTGAGAATTTTGTCTGCATGTTGATCTAAACAGAATCTGTCCAGATTAGAAAGCTGTGCAAACTTGATTGTCCTATCTTCTTTCTTAAATCAAATGTGAGTAGAGAAGCTGACTGTTATCTTCTTTATTAGACTTGAAAATAGAAGGGTGAACAGAAATCAAATTCCCCTTTGAGGGACAGGAATTTTGACCTTAAAATCAGATAGATCTACTGATTTTTAGCTTTAGGATGAAGAAAAGTTGCCCCCCACCAAAGCCCTTATAATTCAATATAAATTTCAGAGCTTATTAAATGCAGATACAAATAATTAGCTTTACATTTTCGAAGAAAACCTGTATGATGGAGAGCAGCCTAATGCTACCCACACAGTTTATGCAGGATTTGTTTCAGGATCACATGTCCACATCCAGCGGAGTCAGAGCAGTGTGACAAGGAAGTGAACATGTACATGTATTAATTTTGTATGTGTGTGCTATATGTGTAGGTTATGCCTGCATTATAGGCTATAACCTACAAATAGGTTATGTATGCAGATTTAATTGTCAATTATAGGTCTGCAGTTAAGATAAGCTGAATCATTTTTTTCCATTATCATTTTCCTAGGAGACTTATTCATGAACCAAGACCTCATTATTAAGAGTGGGTGCCCCTGAGCCAGAGAGGTTAAGTTCTAGCATTTTGCTTTGGTGAGTTATCAACATTGTCACTACTGTTATAGGCATTTCAGGTCAAAAGGTGATTCTCGTGGTTAAGTATGAAGAGACCTTGAAAATGTAAAATATAAGTAGCAATGGAATTAATTTCCTATTTTTTTATTAGCTTTACCTGGAGCCATTCAAAGTTTTAGAATATTAGAAGCAGCTTCTACTAAGCTGGTTCCTCAGCTTTCAGCACTTTGTATGTTTTAGTTCAGTTTATAAGACACATTAAATGTGTCTTTATTTTCTTAAAATTCAGATTTGACCATCTAGCACAAGTCTATATATATGTATATATATATTGCAACTTCCTTGATTTGAATTGCAGAATTCCTTCTGGTCAGATAATTTTATTTTGAGATTTCAGTTTTACATTAAACCATGTTGCAGTAATTCAGGCACAGTTTGCAACGGGATTTTTTTTATGATTAAATGTCTTTTTATAATTTTTTGTCTCTGTTTTAAAGAAAAAAATCCAGTTCAATTATTAGATATATGGAGGATGTGTTTATTGGATTTAATTCTTGAAAGAATCATACAATTTATAACCATTCCAAAATGTAAGTTTTATATAGTATTTCCTAATACTCTCAATTATCATGATGCAGTTTCTAAAGTAACTTTGATGGATTAGAAGAAAGATATTGTATTTAAATTCTTAAGTTGATGTTTACTTAGGCTACAGTGATTACTTATACATAGTTTTATGTAGTATGTGCATATACTGTGTACAAAATTAATGAGCTAGACTCCTCTTGGTTTGAGGATTGTATCAAAGGCATAGAAACATGCCCCTGTGAAGCAGTGCAATAGTAACCCACCATCCTCCAGCCATGTGCGAAGGCTGCCTCTAACGATGCCTCTTGGCAAACCAACAGAGATTGGTGAGGTTACCTCAGTATGGAGCCGCAAGTGAATCAACATAAACTTATATTTTGTATAAGGGTAACTGGGTGAGTACCCAGTGTCTTGAGAAACAGTTTTTTTCTATGTGGACCTTAAAATACTCTTGCTATGTATGGAAAGTGGAGCATGAAAGGTCATTTGCGTCAGCTTTTACTGAGGAAGCAGAATTTGTTCTTGGGTTTGCACAGCAACAGAGAGCTGTTCTGTGTATACAGAGAGCTGAGGCGTCCCTGAGGAGGGACGCAGCCTGGCCCGGCTGAAGCTCACCTGAGGAAGGGTCAGTGGTGGGTGAGAACGTAGGAAGTTCTGCGAGTGTTAGGAGGAAGGTGGGACTGCGAATACTGAGTGCTCCCTGCTGTCCCGTATTCCAGTTTCCCTCGTTGGTCCTTTCCAGTAAGCCCCTGCTGTGCTGCCTTGTGTGGTGAGCAGAAGTTGTGTGTTCACAACGGGGGCCTGCTGGAAGTGTGAACGCTGTTCACACTGTTCGATGTTAAATAAGCTGCATCTCTTGCCAGATGGTAAATATTGCAAAACAGTAGTGTGGAGTGATTGAACAGCACGAAAGTGCTGTGTGTGGCTTTTTTATTATTATTATTATTACTATTTTATTTTTAATGAACCTTGTGATTGTCCTTTGGTTTACATCAGTGTACAGTGGTCTTGGCAAAGACCAGTGAGAACCGTTTTATTTGTGATACATGCTGATATACTGATCGAATACAGGGTTTGGTTAGGTAATTTCGATAGACCCAATCTAAAATATATTTTTATGCTTAAGTCAGTAAAAGCTCTGGTTAAAAACAATAAAGTGAGATGCCTCTAGATAAAGGCCCTTTCTTGGACCTAGATACTCTACTGGTGAAGAAAAATTCATAACTCAACAGTAGCTGTTAAATCAAGAATGATCCCCTTGGTGTCCCTGCTCTGTGCCTGCTGTTGTAACAAGTTGCTTTGTGACTCGTTGTTGGAAGGGCTGTCTGAAGATAGAGATTGATTTCTGCTTGTAAATGTGATGTGAAGTAAAATTCACTGCTTTCTAGGTGCATCTTGGGACACTTCATGCATGTAATATGTTACTAGCTACTTGGTGGGACTGGTGACTTTTTAATGAATATTCAGTCAACGCTTTCTGAGTTATAACTATTTTTAAATGTAGATAAAGCTGGAGCCTGCTCTTGGATGCTTCAACAACAGTGTCGACAAACCACTGGGCTGCTTGTAACTACTTGGAAGACAGTGACACATTAGTTGAAATTAAATATATAATAAATCCTGTGTGAGCTCTCTGAACTTGACTATTTAAATTCCTGTGTCTAGAAATGAAACGATGCCTAGGAGGTTTGACCAGCACAAAACACAGTAGCTGGCTGTTTGTAAATGGCTTCCCCTGTGAGGCTTCCTCCTCCTCAGTGTCTGTGAACGCAGTGGCTGCAGCTAACTCGGTAGAAGTGCTTTCCCTGTCTCATCCCACCTTCCTGCTCATGGTGTAACTGCACTAATGTTCCACTGATGCAGACCTTAAGAACCCTTTTAAGAACTTAAAAGCAGTAGTTGGTGTCAATTTCATGTCTAAGCTGAAATTCTGCTTGGAGAGTTCAGAGGGTTTGCTTTTTGCTCTATCTTACTGCAGGAACCTATCTGAGCAAAGACAAAGGTTGTAGGTTAGTACTGTTTAAAACAGAAGTGCCTTGCTGCAATAACTGTTTGCAAAATCTTACAAAGACAGGATTCATTTCACATGTTTATGCCACACTTCGTATTCTTAACATTTTTGGATACCCTTAATCTACCTTTAGACCACCTATGCATTTTAAGGTATTACAGTTAAGAGTCTCTATGGAAATTGCTTCTGAAACTCCACTTCAGTCTCTTTACAAAGACAAACAAATCCTAAATAAAGCCCTGGCTGCTCAAACAAGCAAAGTATATTTGAAGCTCACATGCTCACTAGTATTCCTTTCTCTCAAGTGTTAGAGTACATAAGAACTTGGGATGTCTTTGCCAGCAGATGCAGCCTCTGGTAGGCGGGTTCTCCTTGCAGCTGTTCATTCCCGGATTCTCGTTGTGCTGCTCTCTCTTTTCTCATGTTCTCGTGGCTAATAATGTTCTCCCGGTACTCGTGTGGTATGTCCTCCAGCTGTAACTTAATTTTTACCCTAACGTTTTCATAATAGTGTGTTCCCTGCACAGCAAGAGTATTGATAAGCACCTGCTTCGCTAAGGATATTTTAGGATATTGGGATGTGGTGATAACTGTAAAGCCAGAAATAGCTCACAAGGTGCCTTTATATATATATATATATATTTTTTTTTTAGTAGACTGATTTGTATTGGGCATATCTCTTGCCAAAGATGTTAGTATTTCACTCAGCACTACCAGCCTTTTTTGGAACAAATTTCTCATAACTTGTGCCTTTCTGTGTAGATGAGAATTTGAGGGGAGTGAAAACATAGGTATTCCATATTCAGCATGCACGTTAAAATATCTTGGCTAGGTGGAGGTTTCAGGCCCATATTTAAAAAAAAAAAAAAAAAAAGAGAGATTTTCACTCCTTTGAGGGTGAGGGAGGGAAATCAAAGCTTCCCCACACACTCCACATTTAAATGTAGAACAACAAAACAGGGGTCTGTGGGTTTTTTGTTTTTATCATTGCTTTTTTTTTTCCTCATCTCATTTCTCAATAGGTACATGTAATGAATCATTTTGAAGTTAACTACATATTCAGTAATCTTTAAAAAATCATCTGGCAAAAACAACCTTTTATCAGAAATTTAATCATTCACTTGCATAGTAGTGTATTGTTGGTTGGCGTTACTAATGACTGTTGCAAGCATTACTAGAAAAATAAGGAGGGGGTTGTTTTGTTTCGGGTTTTTTTTTTTTTTTTTCTCTTTCAACATGAAGTGCATGACATTTCTGGTGATTGTACAGAGTAAAGTTCCTGTAAAATCGCACAATAATCATCAGACAATATCCAGAGAGTTTTAGACTTCACTTTTAGGTAGAATTGGGACTTCCTTCTGAGGGCAGAGGAGATGTTTTTGAATTGGGAAAAGCCAATATGTTGAGCCTACTTAGCAGCTACCCTTCTCTGTAGCTGTATCTTAACATCTCCACTAAAACTGTCCCTAAGATCATTAGCAGTATGGCCCATGTTATTATTGCTTGTAATTTGTATCACTTCTTATAGAGTAAGTGCCAGCTGTTGCCTACAGACCTGGTAGGATCAGGAAAACAATATTGCTTTGGAGTGCACTTGGACCATGAACTGGAGTGTTTCTCTGTTTGTAAGGGGTAGAAGCTATTGTTTTAATTGCAGATTTATTGTGGACTTAACCAAATGAAAGGTTCAATGGAAAAATCTGAGACGAAACTGTTCTTCCCTGTGCTTCCCTACCTTTTACAGTATTGCTATTTCAGTAAATGCTTATGAGACAGTCGTATTAGGAAAGCACTGAATATAGCGTTAGAGGGGTATTAATGCAAGTAGTTATGAGCTAGAAATAAGAAAGAAATATCACATTACTAATCTGCTCTTCAAGCACTTGCTTTACAAACCACAGTTTGTTTTTCTGCTGTAGTCCTTTGGATGATATCCTACGCACTGAGAATTATACCATCCTATATATGATATGTTTCTCAACCAGCTTGTATGCTGCAATACATTTTCTCTTCATTTTGAGGCTGAAAGAGAAAATAAATTGCTAAGAATTATCTGAAGAGATCAGAGACTGTTTCTGCATGTTGGAGAAACTGGGATTAAAAGTTGGATTTAGCCTAACTCAACTATGCTGTGTAGCAGTATCTAGAAAAATCTCTGCCCAAACTTTTAACAACATTTTCCTCTCCATGAATGTGTTCAAAGATAGATATTTATCATTATGCATAATTTTGGAACTGTTATTCCAAGTCTATAACAGCCACTGAAATAATAGTTTTGTGCATTGTAACATTTCAGTTGATGAGTAAACCATTCCAGTATATTGGCATGTGGCCTCTTTGCTATGTAATAGTGTTTTTTATAAAGTATTGCCTTAGCAACAGGTCTGGATGACATTGGGTAGCTGGTTGCTGCTGACTGTTGGAAATAAAACAGAGACTTTTAGCAACACGTGTGTAATATCTCAAGGTAAAGTAACCCAAAATAAATGCTTGTGATCCACTGAGAATGTAGTATGGGGCACATCAAGCCAAAGACTGACTTATGAATTTAATCCTTCCGTGAAAGTGTTTCTGTGTGGTGAAAGCAAAACTGCATGCTAGCAACGTGTGCAACAAATGAAATATGAAAATAAAATAAAGAAAATGGACGGAGATTGTATTGCAGATGATTTTAAGGATAGAATATCAATTCTCTTGAGGGCTTTAAGAATTGCAGTTCTAGGCCAACTACTTCTGGATGTGTAATTTCAATTGAAAAAGATTTTGGAAAAAAGAGAATATAGTGAAGAATTTAAAACTGTCCTTGCACTGCTGGAAAGCTGTTAAATGAAAACGGCATGAAAAATAGAAAATGAAATAAAATTCAAGCTATTGTCAAAGCAAACTGAAGTGGTATATAATTCAATGTCAGATTTACAGAACATGTCTTGATTATTCCAAAAGCACATCATTAAATTGTTAAATACAATTGTTTCATGCATGTTTTCATCAGTTTTATATGAAAAATATCATCTTGTTACACAAATGTTAAACTTAAAAAAAAAAATAAAGTCAAGACAAAAGACATTATTCTTATTGTTTTAAAGATAAGAATACAGACGTTACTGTAAAGGATAACACGGATGATTTCTGCCTTCGAGATACATTGAGCATTGCATCAACGGACTCCTTTGTGTCCACAGCTGAGGTAAAACTTGTAATTTAATTGTTTCTCTGAGAATTCTAGGTTCTATTTGAAGAGTGAAGAGGAGAATCCTACTTCCTTGTTTATTTCAATAAGTAAAACTTATTTTCCTTACAAAAAAACAGCTTCCTTCTCATAGTTGTAATCAGCTTCTTAGTAGTTCAAGTAATGCAATTGGATGAGACAATTTGCCGTTTTCCTGTCCACTGACAGCGTATTTCTCAACTCATCTTAAATAAAAAGCTGCTTATGAAAAATCTCAACAGAATTTCATGAGAAGAAAAAGAGAAAAAGAAGAGAAAAGAAGAGAAGAAAAATTGAGGCTGTACTAGTTTCTCTTACATTTTTATATTCCCTTCACCAGTATGAAGAATGTTCTGGTGTTTTTTTGGAGTTGTCTTTGGGTGTATTTTGCAGGGCGGAGGGTGTATTATTTGCAATTTACAGCTACTTGTTTAAGTAAGTTGCATTCACACCATAATAAATGTCATTACCTGTTCCTCCTCATCTCGAACAGAACCACAAAGGATACATACAGAATCCTTGGGTAACGGCATTGCCTGTTAGCTCCAACCTGTGATGGCTTCCTTGGAATATTCAGAATAATTTATATACAGTCACCTACCTACTTGAATGAGGAAAATCTCGTGTTAAAGTCTCTCAAGAGGTGAAGTGATCTTGAATAGTATTCTCCAAATACAAGAACGACAATTGGTCTCAAACGTTACCTTCTGTGCTAGCTATCACAGTCGTGTAGCACTATGTCTGAGCTACTAACAGCTCTAAAAAGACAGACTTGCATATACACACTTTGCAGGGATCTTTTGAATTACTTTTATAGGGTTTGTTTTTCCATGACACGATTGCCCTGATTTAGTAAGTTACATTAAGTTGTGATGGCATGCTTAGCATTAATCTCTAGTAGAGAATTGGAACAAGGCCACAATTCAAGCTTGCTTCAACTCTTTTAGATCTTGTATACCTTTTTGATTAAATTTTATCAGTAGTTTTGCAACTTGTCTTGCCACACTTTTGGGGAAAAATTATCCTTTCTGAAACAGTGAATTATTTGTGCTTGATAAAGAGTCAGAATTGAGTCTAAATTGGCTTTAGATCATGTCTCTCCATATCCTGAAAATAGTCTCTGTATTTTGATACCTCAAAGCAACTTCTGTCAAGTTTCTCCTTTGGGGGGAGGGGGGGGTGGTGAGGGGCGCGAAAAAAGAAAACAATCTGGAGACACTTGTCCTTTGGAGCTGCTGTAACCCTGGCCAGTAGAACAATTTCTTTGATTGCCTCTCTTAGATTTAATAGTGATAGAATGCCCCTCAGTTGCTGGGAATCCCAGAGATGAAGAGAGTAACAAATGTGTTGAAGTTTGATCACCGACAAACTGCTGGATCCAACGTGAGCTTAAATACAGGACCAGTTAGCAGTATAGTAGTAACATACTGGGGCATCATTGCACACTAGCTAAAACTAAGCTGTTATCCAGTTATCTTCTTTTATGAATATAGTGTCACCTTCATGTAAAATTTTGCCCATTTTTGGAGGGGTGGAAGTACTTTAAATTAGCTCTGCAAACAACTGTAGCAGTGGCGTGAAATAATTACTGCTTCTCAAGGTATTTCAGTTCATGACAGATAACAGTCATCACTTTAGCAGTAACTGGGTTAGAATTGATGTATTAAACTTTGTATTCTGAACAAGGTAATGGCATGTAGCTTCTCACTTATCTAGTATTTCCCTTTTGTTATTCCTGTACTTGTAAAGAGATGGAATGTTCCAGGTTAAGGGGAACAAGGGGTTTCTAGCTTTAGAATTGCTCACCCAGTGGACAGTTTGCATTTATCCTGTTCTTCCTGGTTGCAGTAGCTGTCCTAAACTATGCATGATGATAGAAATATTTTTCAAAGCTTTATTTTATTTTATTTTTATAATATGGCATTTATGTATATATATGCATATGCTACTGTGTGTATTTGCTGTAATTATTATTAATTTCACATTCCAGGAAATTACAAAATTGTAGCTTTTTTTATGGTCACATGGTGCTACAACCTATATTGGTAGTTATTAGTATTCCTTCTACATTTCATCCTGTCCCAAAGAGCAGGATTGTATGTTTTTATGTGGCCCTAGTTTTAGAGACTAGAAGTTATTTCTCTGTTTCAATACTGATACACAGTCAAGTTCAATTCAGTGCCCTCAGGATAGATGCAAGGAATCCAGAAACACGATATTGATGCTTCAATGGAAGTCGACAGGGAAATGCCTTAGGAGGTGACATGATTGAAGGTGTTGTGTTATACTAAAACACAGCATAGGAAGATGGTTTTCAAGAAAGGGAATGTACAAAAGTAGGACAACTGGCAGAGTCTGGATCACACCTTTTGAGCTCAGCGGGATAGCAGTAGAGGATGTCAGCACTTCATCCTGGCTGTAGCTGGCAGTTGAGAGGATGCTGAGAATCAGTTGCTTGATTCCTCAGAGAGCTGTGCCAGTCTGGAGACCTGCAATACACAGGTGACTGAATCCCCATCAGGATGATTTGGACAGACAGGTCCCTCCCCAGGCCCGGCCAGGCTTCTGTTCCTAAACACAGGCAGTTTCTCACAAGCACTGCCGAAGTGTTGGTAAACCTGTCTGCCTTAATTAAAAGTTGTTGATAGTGCTTAGTGTGATAAATAATTGTTTTCTTTCCCGTTTGAAACAGTCTGCCATCAGCTTGGGTTTATGAGAGTTAGCGTCCTTTTCATATTCTTACTATCTTGACTACAGTGTGATCAAAATAGCTGTCATCCTTGGCATGAGAACAGCAGTGAGTGTGCCAAGTAAAGGTCTCTGCCTCTTCCTTCCTGACTTCCATTGCAGTTTACCCAATTGAATATTTTTCCTGCTCTCTCCATCAGTCAGTTTCATTGCTGTCTTTCCATTGCCACTATATATGCAGCTCATGCTCTGTTCTCACATGTTGTTAGAACAAGAACTGTAGTCCTATTATCAAAGTTTGTTTTTTTAATCAAAATATTAACTCAGTTCAAGGCTGAGGAAATTTTTTTAGTCTTATGAATAATTTTGTATGTATAAATATAATATTGTATATATTCCATGTATGCTACTTGTATACTGTCTATAACTAAAGGTGATAACTTACTGATATATAACCTGTATATACTGCATTTATATTTTATATATGCATACACTCATGTATATTAATAATTTGTTTTTTCTTTTTTAAAAAATATTTTAGCCAGCTCTTTAATCAATATTTAAATATATATAAATATATATATATATGTTTCAGCTTACAGAGCACAGAGAGATTCGTAATTCTTATGGTCTAGATTCCCTTTGCCATTGCCCACTGTATGAAGAAGCTATGCACTTGGCAGAAGAAGGCAAAATTTATTCCAGAGTTCTAAGGTATTGCTTGATGTTTACCTGAATTTCCAAGGGGGAGAAGAAAAAAAAAAAAAGTTAAATATTTTACACAGAATTTATTTCAAAAAGATTACTTGTGTTATTTCTAAGTAAGAAAAGAATTAGACCGAGTATATTTTCTTGTTCTTCTCTTTTTAATGATGAATAAACTTCTGTTTCATATAGGACTGAAATGTTGGAATGTCTAGGAGACAGTGACTTTCTTGCTAAGCTTCATTGTATTCGACAAGCTTTTCAGGTAAATGCAGAGTTTCATGTCTCATTAAGCTTAATCTACATGACAATGAAACTATCAATGCAGTATGTGCAAGCATTTTTGCAATCTGTCATGTAATTAAATGTTTTCTTGTTGCTTTTGTTTTTGGAATTTTACAATGGGCCATAATTGCAAAGGAGTTTTCTGATTAGCTTTGAAATTTTTATTTAAAAGACTGATGGGGAATTTTGCCACTGATATTTTATAACCAAAACATATACGTTGTATGAGACTGAAATAATTAAGGTCATATAGTTTATGGCATATTAATTAATGTCTATATTTTCTGCAATTTTTTCTAGATAATTCTTTCAGAAACAGCTAACAGAATATTTCTTGCTGAAAGCGGAAGAAAAATTTTGTCTGCTTTAATTGTGAGAGCACGAAAGGTAAAGCTCTTTTTTGAAACTAATGTTTAACTGCTTAATGGAACTTCTACTGGAATTCACTTTTTGCTATAAATAAGCCTTTTTTTTTTTGCTTAGTATTTACTACTTTTATTTCTCAGAATCCAAAGAAATTTGAAGATGTCTTTGATGAAATGATATACTTTTTGGAACAAACAGATCACTGGGATAATACTGAAATGGAACTTGCTGCTAGAGGGGTGAGTGTGATACTGAAACCTGCTTTTACTCTTTAATTGTGCAAACTGTTGCCTCTTAAAATAGACTTTTATAGTTCAGAATTGTAGGAAAGGCAACTCTCGTTTACACTGTTGAGTCAGAGAAATGACACCCACCATTCAATTGGTATAAGAAAACATTTGATATTTTTCAAATCCTTTCAACTTTTTCCAACTTCTGACAAAATATCTTTAATACTTCATTAAGAAAAACAACTGACAAATCTGGATATTAATGTAGAATTGAATACTGACCCATGCTGATTTCTAGATCTGGAAGAAAAACCAAGTTACTTAGATCATGTTCTGATTTAATACAGGTGAAAAACTTGAATTTTTATGATGTTGTTTTGGACTTCATATTAATGGATTCCTTTGAAGATTTAGAAAATCCACCAATATCTATACAGAATGTAGTAAACAACCGCTGGCTAAATTCCTCCTTCAAAGAGACAGTAAGTTTTGATGTGTAATTTTCGTATTTGTTATTCTGTAGCACATTGCAATAGATAGAGGGTGTGAGTGATGTAACATTGATATGAGCATGTTGGTAGAAAACTTCTGACTGACTGAAACCATTCATTTGATGCTCTGGGCTTTATATTCTCAAAGAATACTGTAATGAGGAGAATAATTTCATCCTTTCTATCCAGTAAAATATCAGTGGCAACAATTGCAGCATAAAGATTGTATCTTCCTTGTAACAGCATTACGTTTGAAGCAAAGAAAGCACATCCTCCCTCTGTGTAAAGTCTGATTCATCTTCCAGTATAACTGATTATGCACCTGAAGTGTTCCTCAGCAAAAGGAAATGAACTGTATTATCTATTTCTTTCATAATCATAACATTAAACCTATCAGCCTGGGCCCAAAATATTCAGGAAGATTATGTTGGAAAAAACATCTTGGCTTGTTCTGCAAAAAAAAGAAGGTAGAGTTTTACGAGGGAAGCTTCTGATAGCTACACCTGAGATATTAATACCACTTATGTTCATATACTAGAGTTTTAACAGTAAGATACAAAAAGTAGCAAGTAAATGAATGCAATACAGGGCTTTAGATGTCCATACCAGTTCATTTATTTTTCATATGTGTTTCTACGTGTTTATTTGTCAAATAGAATTCATCCCTCTGTTATAGAAATATTGACTACTGCCATGGTTACCTGACAGAGATGCTATGATCATTTCATCCACTTACATCTATAAACCTCTAGTTTTCCTTTAATTTTATCTTTCAATTTAAATATTCCCTCTATAAGGTTAAAAAAAAAAAAGGCATATTATTATATTTTTAATGCAATAAAACTGTGTTTTGTGAGTAGTAAATTATCTTACAGCACTGAAAGAACATCAGATTAGGTCAGAACTCTGTTACAAGCTGTGAGAGGGAAAACCTAGTTTTGATATCAGTATTTCACAGATCCATATTAGGACAAAACTACTTTGCTGAAGCCAAAGCTATTGCAAGAATGTTTTTGTTGAAATGAAAAAATGAATTTGAATGTATTCACATGCTGTTTAATATCTAAAATAGCTACTAGTGTCTCAGCACACATTTTGGTATGTAATAGAATGGTTCTGTTAATCTTAGTAAACGTCAATTGTTCAACTGTAAAAAGCACCGAGGGGACAAAATTAGATTTGAATTAAAAAATGTAGGGAAGACAGACTTCAAATAACAAATGTACTAAATAGAAACTTAGTGCTTTGTGTCAGCTGATATTTTATAGTTTTAAACTTTATATTATCACAAGATTGAAATAAGAAAATTATAAATTCTCAAAATACAGAGATATAGTATTCTATATTCTAAACTTCAGTGGTTTTAAGATTTTTTTATTATTATTGTTTAAATTTAGGCTGTGGCCTCAAGTTGTTGGTCAGTACTGAAGCAGAAAAGACAACAAATGAAGGTAAGTTACTTTGCAAATTGTTTGGAACAAACTTAACAATCAGTCTGAAGAATTTGAAGTTCTGCCTTGTAATTTGAAAATATTAATTACAGATCATACAGTTAATTCTGTGCACGTGTTAGTTAAACGGGAGCCAGTTGGAGAAATTTAACTCTTGAGGCTTTAGTATCTACTTCTCGGGAAGGGGGGGCTCAAAATCTGATAAGATTCTCAAGCCAGTTCAGGTGCAGTCATCAGTGAGAGGCCCCTCACTGCCTCTGAGTGGTGAGAGGCCAAGGTCTCTAATCTTGTATCTCACCTGCTTAGAGCAGGATTCTCAGGCCTGTGTCCCTGCATCGTCCCCACAGCCAGGTGGAAGTTCCTTTGCCTGCCTGACCAACCGCTTCCTCAGCAGCAGCCGGAGCTCCTGCCAAGCAGCCTCCCTTGGCTCTGCTTCAGACATGAGTGATGATGTTGTGGTTTGGGGTTTTTTGGGTTTTTTTTTTTGTTTGGTTTGGTTTGGTTTTTTTCTCCATATAGTTTGAGCTTGGGTTGCAACAGCCTAAAGTAAAGGTCTTTTTTTTAGATTTTCCTAAAGACTTCATTTTCCATGATAGAGTCTTGTAGTAGATTTACTGGATAACTTTTTTTTCTCTCCAATTTTTACACTATTAGGTGCCTGATGGATTTTTTGCACATTTCTATGCTATATGCGAACATATCAGCCCTGTTTTGGCATGGGGCTTTCTGGGCCCTAGAAACTCCCTGTATGACCTATGCTGCTTCTTCAAGGTTTGCACCTATTTTTTCATTATTATTATTTTTTAATTCCTTTGTCATACTAAAAACACAACAAAATCTTTCACATTAAGCAAAGTGAGGATTTTATTAATAAGCTATTATTTGGATTTTCTTAAAATTAACAGTAAGAATTCATGAAAAATATTTATTTTCATATTGAACTGTTTTTATTTGTTTGTTTTTAGGCCTAGAACTGTTTTGTAAATTCTACGTTTTGGTGGATTTCTGGCTAGGCACCAAAACACATAAATGGAATTGTGGGGAAGTAAAGAAATAAAACAAAGAAAAAAGAAAACATGTATTTACTTACAAGAACCACAATAAAATGCTGTGTTATACTACACAATGCTATTTCTTTCCTTTACACACAATATTTTTCTTGACAGGATCAAGTGCTTTTCTTCATGAAAGACATTTTTGATTTTGAAAAGGTGAGATACTCAACCATGGAGAGCCTGGCGGAGGATCTTATGCAGTTACTAATGCGGCGCACAGAGTTGTTGGCCGCCTACCTGGGGGCAGATTCCCTGAGACATGTCAGCGCTTGTGTCAGCGCTCATGGCCATGTCATGACCACTGGCCTCCTCGAAGCAAAAGTGCAGTAAGCTTAAAATACCTGGCAAAGGCAAAGGAGTGCACCTTGACTCACTCCTTCCCACCTTTCTTTCCATAACCCCAAAGCTCTCGCTGCTCTTACTGAGCTAACATCTGAAAATGTACCATGTGGCTATATGTGGAAAAGGTCTCAGGGAGGTTAAAAATACATCTAGGAAAAGAACTGGTGAGCATAGTGTTGTATATATCTAAATTAAATTTGCAGCTCAGCTGTCACTGTATTTATATTTAATGTATCCCAAAGCTTTTTTCTGTAATATTGGGGTAAAGTTTATTTATGAAATACTGTACTTTTGCCACAGGTAATTTGTGATTGAAGCTGATGGAGTTGTTTCCTTTGAAGTATTGTACTACAGCTGCACATTACAGTGTCTCAGAGTCATTATGTGTTTAGATCTAGAAGGTGTTTCAGCTGGGGAATATGCAGTCTCTGATTTATGTGACACATGTGCAATAAAGTAATTGCACTCACAAAATTCAACATGTTGCCACTGCCCTGAAATTACATTGGTGTGGGTGTGAGCTGTCACTTTGTATTGCAGCATAAGAGTAATGAAGTAAATAGAGGCATCATTTGGGCAGTAATGAGTTTCACTATGCTTTCTTTTTTTTTTTTTTTTTTTTACATAATCATGAAAATGTTCCTTTAAGACCACTGTTTCATATATTTTAAAAGCAATAATAGTTTCACCACCTGATTTTAAAACCTTTTCTAAAACTCTAAAGACTTTATATGGTGGCTGTGAATAATACCATTCTTGGTTCAAATGTAGCATTTAAAACTGGATCCTTAAATAAGGCTGTATGATGACATCTGTTAATCATGAACAGTGGGTTATATTTAAAAGCATTTTAGTCTCACTCACTTTCTTGTAGGAAATCAGTTGTCAGTTTAAGAGGAAATTTAAGTAATTGGCCCAGTCTACATCTATCTACATGAATGTGCAAAATTGGCTAAGGATATGGAACTCTTAACTTGAGACAGGGGCACAGTACAGTAACAAGGAATCAGGGACTTGCAGCAAAGTTTTCTTTTTTTCCTGTGCTAGAGATAATAAAGAAGAAGGGTCTCTCTATATAAATATAAATATGTATTATTGAATTCTCTTTAACTGGAATGATGTTTCCTAGTTAACTGTTAGCTTTTGGACTACATTTGTGTATGCTTTGCTGCACAGAGGCAGCCCACAGGAATCTGTGGTACGTTAAAGAAGTCATACAAAGTGATTATAAATACTGAGCTACTTCAGAACCATTTTGTTACAAATCTAGCATGTGGAAACTAAGTTAAATTGGTTACATTTCAACTTAATGTTGCAAACAACCTGGAAGGATACTTGAAAGGAGGGCCTGTGTAATTCAACAGACTTTAGTGAAGTGGCCGTTTCAATGCCTTTTGTCTTGCTCATTTGATAAATGTGAAAATTATGAAAATGTGTCATATGACTTGTGTGAAATGCCAATTGACTGTGGTTTATAAAAAATATATATACTTATATAGAGAATAAAATAGAAATGCTAAATGCTGCTGTTGACCTGTTGGCACCATTCAGGCTGCTGAAATAGGCACTAAGCTATATATTTTTTTGTCTTAATAATGTCTCTTCAATACCAGGATGTGTATATTTTTTCACCCTTCTCATGTATCTTACAACTTAAAAATATACACATTTCAGCAGCTTTTTGCAACTCTGAATGAAATTATAGGGAATAATAAGATATTTCATTAGATTTGAGAATAAGTAGAAGCTTCTCGAAATAAAAGTAACAGTAATGAGCATATTCCACAGCAAAGGTACTACTTGAAAGGATGTAAAGTGTCAAATGAAAACTGTGATTTGTCTAGTCTGTAAAAGAATACTAAGAGAATTACTGAACATTCATCATGGGAAAACAGTTTTGTTTCACAGAAGCAAAGGTATATTTGATTGTTTTCATGACTCTTAATTGTAGTAGGCAGTATTTCAACAATATAAAGTGCTTGAAGACAGTGCAACAGAAACATTATTTGATGGTGTTACCATATGAGATTATAAATCTTATAAATTATAACTCTTAAGTTATTTGGAAATTCTACCATATAATAGTTTTGTTTTCTGTCAAAAGTGAAATGTATTCCTTCAGGTCATGACTGTCAAAAGCCCATAGAATAATGGCAAAAATCAGATTCATGTGCTTCCCAAGCAGGATGCTGTGATATGTCATCAGTATGTTAATTATGTGAATTTCCAGAACATTTAAGGAAGAAAGAGAATGTGGGAATGTGTGGGTAGACTCCTGAATAATTCTGGGTCTTTCTGGACTTTTTCTTGAAGAGTGTTCAAAAACTGTAATATTCTGTCCAACCTAACTCAAAATCAGAGGTGTAAGTTTAAGTGAGAGACAGTTGATTCCTTTTAACACAGAGGGTGTATAAAGAATATTGATAACCAACCATTGAGCTGAGTGACTTCTGAAGTCTACTGTCTTTGAGAACAGGAATGCCCGATTTGCACCAAGCCAATGATGGTGTGATGTAACTTTAATCTAATCTAATTGTTATAGCATATTTCATAATCAAAGTAAAAATTTGGTTTCTAACTTCTGAAATAAACAGTTTTGAGTGCCACTTTCCATGCTAATAAGAACAAGATAAACTTAAAAGCCATTCTTTTCTGCCATAACTGTACATCTAAGATCAAAAGCATTGAGTGGTGCAAGCATTAAACAAGAATTAAATATTTATATAATTTGTAATTTAGTTGTAATAATAATATTGCTTTTCATGTGTTCTCAATTACTATTATACTTCACTTTTGTAGTCTTTGATTTCTATCAAACATGTCAAATACAGTGCTAGAATAAGCATATTTGTGGACTTTCTATTGCCTAAATGAAGTTGTGTATATTAAATAAAATAATTCAATGAAATTAATGTGAAGAAAAAGTAGTTAATTTATTCTCAGTTGTGTAAGGCATTTCTTTTAATGAAGGAGAAGGGAAGCAACAACTTTTGCTGCTTTTGTACTGACATTCATCTCATTGTATTTCAGCCTAGAATAACTGACAGGACAAACTGAGTGATTTATGATAGAGAAATCCAACTGCAGTAAATGGAAACATTCTCTTTTTTTAACTAATGTGTATGGTTGTGAAGTCAAAAAGTGACTCGAGCATCTAATAAATGCAGAAGATCATGACTTGAGGAGGACAGTGTGGCTTGCACCATGGTGCAGACAAGGCAGACTTACGTGGGTGGCCAAGGCGGTGTGGGCAGCTGGTGAGATCCCTGCCCGTAGTACTGATGGGAAGGGCTTGATCACACTCAGCTGTTTATGCCAAGCTCTTGTCTCTTCCTTAGGTTTTCAGGAGCAGAGAAGTCCGTTCCTTTGCAAGCCATTCCACTATGGTGAGCTCTAGGCCCGGAATAGGACTTTGCTGTTATGGGGTAATATAAATAATGAAATGCAGAGCATAAGTTAAAAAAGGAATATGTATGCTCTTTCCTGCTATGTAAGAGCAATGTGCCTGTGATTTGTTCTATCCAGATTTATTACTCAATTGTAGGTGATCATCCTCCCAGAATTGCTTTAGGGGGAGTTGAAAGCACCACTGTAAATCTGTGTCTTTACTTCAGAAATACAAATACAGCTACCTGAGCATGGCATTGAGACAAAGTTCTTGTTCTCTTTATAAGCAATTATTCTTGCTTCCTAGTTTTGTTGTCCTTTGTTAAGACTTAAAAAAACGGTGCTTAATGTGATTATTGTCCTAATATTTATTTATTCAGCTCAAAGCCAGTCTCCAGTGTGGGAGGGGAGGTCGAAAAAAATAAGTTCTGCACTGGAGGAAGTTCCTTGCAACTAAAAATGTAAGGAAATGCCATCTTGAAGGAGTGGAGAAGAAAAAAAGAAGTATAGTAAAAAAGATGCCGTTTGACTCTGTTTTGTAAAGTTTTCAGGGAACCATGGTGCTTTAAGCGAGAGGCGCTCCGCGGGAGCTAGCTGTGCTCCGGGCGGATTCCTACCCCTCGGCTAGCTGTCACATTACTATTATTAGTCCATTGCTCCCCGTGCCCATGTGCTAAAACGCGACCCGCGCCTGGGCCGGGGCAGCTATAAAAGCTCCCGGCGGGCCCGGCACGCGCCAGCGCCCGCGGATGCTCCGGCCTCGCCAGGGGCCATTGAGCGCCGGGCGCTCGGGGCAGCGGCTCGCGGCGGCTCCGCGCGCGGTAAGTGCGTCCCCATGGGCCGCGGGGGCTGAGGCGCTGAACGGGGGGCTCGGCCACGGCTCCGTGCG
>JAWLRI010000763.1:8553908-8600211 GCA_034781795.1 Crypturellus tataupa
CAACAGCGCCCGCCAGCCCGCGGCAGTGCTCCCAGACGCGACCGGACCCTTCCTCGCCGCCAGACTTTAGCGCTCGCTGCCGGGCTCGGCGGGGGCGCGGCTCGAGGGGGGCCCTGCCCCACCCCTAACGGTCGCTGCCCCAACGGCCGCTTCGCCGCTCGCGCGGCGCCCGGCGGCGCTGGCCCCGAAGACCTTTAGGAAGGAGTAACGGGACGGGAGTGGCGCGGCTGGCCCTCCCTGGCGGGAAGGCTTGTCTGGAAGCGCCGGGAGTTCAGTTAAAATATATGTATATTATGGTATATGATGTTGGTACATATCATCGTGGGCTGAGGAGCTATAGGTTGCGTTCAGGTTCCCCCTTGAGGCAGGGCACAGCCCCGGCCGAGGCGGTCACTGCTGGCCGCTTGTGGATTGCAGGATGCAGGCACCTGGGTCATGTTACCGGGTTCTGACCGCCTGTCCCAGGCACGCGTGGCTCAGCGGGTGGCAGCGAGGGCGGCCGGGGCAGGTAGGGCCCGCAGGGACCCCGCCGGGCTCACGGCTCTCGCTGGTGCCTGCAGAGCTGCCCAAGGAAACGGCAAAGTCAAAACAACAGTTACGCAACTCCGACATTGGCAAAACGCGATGTGTTTCCAGAGAGACGTGCCATGTGGTGTCCACTGGAAGCCTGTTTCTCAATACCATTACACCTAGTGAAAGCATTTTTAAGGTCCTTTCTGTTCTTAAACCACATGTCTCTGTTTTCTAAAATCCAGTTTTGTGCATATGGTCTTCAGTAAGAGCCACATACTAAGAGTCTGGTTTTTATGTTCTATGACTTCCTAAAGTGATTGTGGCGTGATTTATACTTGGAACCAAAGTCAGATTTCTGAAGCAGCAGCTTCATATTTTTTTTTCCAGTGTGTTTTAGGTGAATATTCAGTAACATCTACAGGTGGAGGGGGGAAGAACGGGAAAAAAAGTTCAATGACATGTATTAGTATTTTGAAAATTCGTCATCAAGTAAGACAGTGCTCTTAAACTTAGATCTCAACTCTTAAGAGATCTAAGATCTCTTAGGAAAATACCCAATGAAATAGAATTGTTAAACAAAAATTAGTCTTGGAAGAGGCCCATGTGTATTAAGCAATACACAGAAGCATGAAAATACATCTAGCGTATGTAGAAACCACCCAATCCCATGAAATACAAGAATGAGGTAGACAGTTTTAAGACATGTGCCTCAGAAACACTTTCTCTAACTGCATTTGATATTTTAAATGAGCATTTTCCTCTGTGTAAGAAGCCAGATGATCTGTAATTTACAGTACTTTAGTTTTCAGTTTTGAAACTCTATCTCAACAAGGAGCAGTGCCATTTCCAAGCTAGCTTAAAACTGGATGGGGGGAAGATGAGGTGAAAGTCAATAACTCCAGAGAAGTACTTTGTGAAGTAATAGGAGCTCCCCCTCGCCGTGCTTTGAAAGAAGCTGTGGCACTCAGTAGCTGAAGGCCCGCTGGCTTTTATTGGCATCAGCGCTACCAACCCAGTACTGTGGCCAAGGGGAACAGGCGGCAGCAGCAGCAGTTTATCTCCAGGGAGGCTGGAGGCTCGCACTGCAATGTGATCATGGCGCAGGCACAGAGATGGCCCTGATCCTCCTGGAGTCATCCTGGAGGGGCTCGGAGAAGTAATGGTGAGCAGATAGGCTGCGTCCTAAGAGGGGGGGAAGGAAATTGGAGTAATATTTCACATCTGTTATTTTAGCCTATGTTTCAGTACTTTAATCTCTGGAGTCCTGGCAGTGAAGTTAGCAAGAGCCAAGCTCAGATCCCACTGTGTCTCCTCAGCTGCTGTGAGGGAGGGACTGTGACGTGGGGCAGGATACCTTGTTTTTTCATTTGGGGAACTGGGCTCATAGTTTCCTGCCACCAGTGATTAGGATCACCTGGTGTCTTCGAACATGAATTTGCAGGGCAGAAAGTCTTAGGAGGCCTTTCCCATGGCAGACTCATCTGTAAGCCCCACTATAGTTGTTGCAAAACATATGCACTCTCTGATAGTATCTGGAGAGAGTAAGGAATTGCCTCTGTCATGGAGAAGGGCTATCTAATTTTCTAACACAGGAGTTAGGCTGTACGACAGTGTCACATGAAGAGTATTTATGACATAAATAGACACAAAATACTTCATAATAAATACATCATTATAAATAACATATCCTGAAAGTAGGAGGCTTTCAATGACAAAGTACAATAAACTCCAAGAGTGAGGGAAGATTCTATATGCAGCTGAATATCTGAGCTGATTTGTGGTAAGCAATAGATTTCAGTAATAGGTCATGAATTGAACATAGCTGAACAGAAATAATTTTCTATTTTGTGTTAGTATTTAAACAGATGGAGTTAGTGGTCATAATTCCCTGGCATCAGTGGAACTGACAGTTTATGCTGGCTCAGGCTCTTTCCCTATGCGTGACAATTTTAGTATCTGCTTTGGTTTCTGAAGTTTAGTAGAGCAACTCCAGGTAATGTCACACCAGAGAAGTTGCAGTAAGGCCATACATGAGGAACAACATTCCTTTTCCTTTTCTCTTTCCAGTTCTATTTTATATTTCTTTAAATATTTTAACATTGTTAACCATATTTTCCTCTCCTAAGTGCTTTGGCTGCAAGTAAGAAGTTTCCGCTGCAGACAATATGGTTTCCTTATATAATGGAGTCTTCTCTGCAAGTAGATCACAGAAAGGAGACAGATGGTAAATGTAACATAGACTGTGCTGTAAAAGCCACACAGTAGCCAAAGGGACTGTAGAGGGGAGCCTACTGAAAAGGGAAATCGCAGAGGAACTTGACTTTTATCCCGGCTTCCTACTCCTAGTTGTAAACAGTAGTATTCAGTTCAGGAAAACACGGGGACCTCTCTGCATTTCATATGCGGATGTTCACTGCTCCACCGAAAAGCAAGAATGTTGCTTCTGTGTTTACTAATGTGCTTATTTTACTAATGTGGTCCAATAAGGTAATAGATCAACTATGGGGTTACCTTAGATAACAAAAAATACTTTAAATCAGGAGTGTTTTATTTGATTAAAGCTATGCAACAGAATTTGGTCAACTGAGGAATTTGATTTCTTTTCAGAAATTGAAAATAATTAAATTTAGGGAGATAGTTGTTGAGAACTGTGATCCATCAAAGCTGTTTGTGTCCCCTCAATGGTTCTCTTTGTTCAGTTTGATTTTCTTGACCGAAGAAAGGGTTTAAGGTGTATGGATGAAAAATTGAACAACTGGTAGGATCACAACAAATGAAGATGTGCCACAATGGAAGAGACTGCATACCCCTTCACAACCAACAATCAGATGCTAGAAAACCGCTGCTTCCCCCTGCCCTTCTGTGAAGCAGCTAAACATGGAGTATTTTTAATCTGTTGCCTATTTTCCCTTGTGTTTCTGGTTTTGTATTCAATTTTCACATCGAACCTCTGCGAGATCACTCTACGCATTAGAGTCAGTCAAGCCATTCTATTAATGGCATTCTCTCTTTTATACAATTCCAGAGGTAACACCAATAATCACCCGTTGAAGATTAAATTTTCCTTCCAGGAAAGTCTCTATGTGGACCTCTTAATGGTTATAAAGAGAGTTCTGGATAGCAGTTTCATCTTTAAAACGCTGACTAATATTTCCTAAGATAGTTTTTTTTTAATAATATGAAAGCTAAAATGTGGAAAAAATAACTTTAGACAGATGTCAGGTGAATGCTAGGGTGATGAGACAAGATAGGTTAAAAAAAGTCATATAGTAACAAACTCATTTAATCTTTTGATCATTGTGTTCAATGTTCTAATTTGAGTGAGAAGATTCAATTAGGAGCTCTTACAACTTTCCCTGACATATGATGATCTCAGTGGAAAAAAATGAGAAGGCAGCTGAATTTCAAGATTTTGGACAACTTCACAATAGGGTGACGAATCTTTTCTAAAGTAGATACTTATATAAGCAGCCCTCGTTGCCTCAAAGAATGAACATCACTTGAATTATATGAGTGCTGTGGACATTTTCTTACTACAAAACAAGTATATTTATATGACTTGTTCTTCTCAAAAGGAAATTTGTAGAGATATTTTATTTAAAAGTAGCTGCTATTAGAAATGTCTATGTCAGAGTTTCTTGGGATGGAGAATTCATTACTACATACTTCATACAAAGGTAACGAGCAGATGATGAAGGAACTAATATTCCAGTCTGTAGGTGTCAAGACTTCTTGACCTACTGACATTGGTTTTCTGAGCACTAATACAGAGACTGCCTGGATCTTCTTCTAACTGACAGTGTCAATATAAAGGAGCTTTTGTGTGCTCTTGATGTTCCTAAAACAATGGTAAATGGTAGAGGGGAAAGAAGTATTCTGGATTACATTTATTGGAAACTGCTTGACTGCCTGGTGTGATCTCTGAGATGGGCTCCTGCTGCTGCTGTTCCTGCACAGGGTGTAACTGACATGGAGAGAGAGGAGAGCGTTAACATGGATTGTGTCATGTTCAATTTGGTCCAACTGCATTATATCCATATCTTTTAGCATCAAACGTGAAGGTAGGATGACTCGAAGTTGCAAAATGTGTAAGAGCCAGCTGGCTACTCTTCAAGCCTATTAACAGTTAGGTGATGCCAAAGAAATGGAAAGTAATCTAGAGTAATAGCAGATGTGGCAAGATTCCAAAAGACAGAAACGTATCTATCAACTCAAAGGCCCATAATTTGTTGGACTGGCACTTATGGGGAATGCAGCATACAGAGGAATTTGCAAAGAAAGATGTTACCGATATCTGTAGATAAGAAATTTTTGTAAGAAAATTTAGGTTTGCTTTTGTGTCGGTAATTTTAGCAATGTTTTTGAAAAGGGTTAGGTAATTAGAACTATCAGAAATGTTCAAGGTGAAGTTGATCAAAAAGATAGGAAAATTATTCAGAAGCAAAATTACCTTAAGTATTCTTAGACTCATAAATGTGATCTTTTTCCTGAGGTGAAGTCCACATGATAAACAAATTAGACTTTGCAATAGTTATAGTCATCCAACAACCTCAAGATGAATCCATGTAGGCAGTGTACACTGCTGTAATGGAGGTTAGCTGTAGCCAGTGATTTAGATTAAATGGAAATTTCTCTGTGAAATACTGTTGGGAACTGCCTTTCCCCCCCGTCCTGCCCTAGCCCGGTATTAAGCCTAGAAGGTCTCATATTTCCTAGGATACTTCAGTGCAGGAATTGCACCAATGCATGATTTTTTTGTTTGTTTTCTAGTCAATTTATGCAGTAGAACTTTTATTTACTTCAGTATTTTAATTATTATGCAAAATAATTGGTCACAAGCAGAGAAGAAATGCAGAGAAAAGAGAAGCAAAGGGAAGAGAACAGAAATTTCCTGAAGATTGGCTTAGAAAAATCAGGAAGTCAAAACAAGGTTTGACTAGTTTTAAGCAACACTGATCACAATGGACATTCTACTTAAAGATAGGCATGAAGCAAGCTGAAGGTCACAAAAATATGCAAACTCAGTTGCACAGTATATAAATGCACATTCAAGTGTATAGGGACCTTGAGACCACAAGAATGCTTATAAGATCATCTGCTTTTCTAGACGCAACAGAACTTGAACACGGTATTGCTAATCTAAAACAGTCTAAATAGAAGCTTGTCATGTGTGAGCACATAAACATAAATACTTGGATTTCTATCAGTCAGATGGGATATTTGCCAACTGTGTCTTGGAGTGACTGACTTTACACAAGGATTTGTTGAATAGGAACATCCTCAGTGTTCTCCAGAACATCTCTGTGGGAGCTGAATGTGAAGTTTAGGATTTGTAACTGAGGGCAGAGATTGGTATCTTAGCACTCTTTCAAACTCTTCTATTTTAATATGACTATGATTTGGAAATCATTCCAAAATACCTATGGATCTCACTCAATTTCTACAGCTACAGCAGCTGAACTGAAAATACTGAAGTCTTCTGTTTGTTTATTGCTTAAGGACTGCTCCGAATTTTGGGTTCAGTTTTGGAAAATGAAAATAGACTAGGTGGGTTTGTTTTATATCTGCTTTTGGTTCTGTTATTTTGTTTCTTAAAGATATCACAAAGATTTACAAAGGTATAAAAGTAATATTCATTTAAGTGATGAATAATTCAATTCTCAGAGGGCATATGATTAGCATATTTGATTTTTTTTAATAACTTACTTGTGTTAACCTAATTTACAAATCAGTGAATTAATGAGACTCTACCATAAACAAAGATATCCAATTTCTAGCAACTAGTCAAACTAAATTTATTTTCCTTTTTATTGTTTCAAACATACAAATTGATTTGCAGTATAACTTTAAAGGAATACCTAACCATTTTGGCATACTGTGTCTCAAAGTTTTGTTTTAGCATAGTGAAAGATCAAACATTTTACTGTAAGTTCTGGTTTTATGGAACTGAACTATATGGAAACCAGCAGTGAGTGCAGAGGGTTGGGAAAATTATTGAAGCCTTTATTACCTTTTCTGTATTCTAAGCACAGAAAAACACACACCTTTAAAATCATTTTGACATTTACTTTACAAAGATGCTCTTTCTTTTTTAAAATTCCCACTGTATTTTCATTATCTTCCTTCTACAGAGGAAAAATGCTATCCCTCACACTGCTGTGATCCTGAGCTTAAATTCACCAATTTTGTTCCTCATTACTCACAGAGGACTACACTAGATGGTGTTAGTAGGTAGAGGGCTTAATCGTTTGCCCTCTAGCTGTCCACCAAAGCTGATGAAATAATCCAAGGGGTGAAACCTCTGGTACTGCTTTATCCCCTTGCACACGTTAGGGAAGGAGTAGCACTGCTTCTCTACCAGAGTGAAAACTGGGGGGGAGATTTCTCCTTCCCAGAGATTCTATAGGCCCAGTGATGAGGAACTTTCCCTCAGCTTTTTAAGTACTTTTTGATTAGTGTTATAAAAATAGTGTAATTCAAAAACTGAAATGTTGTTCTTTTGAATAATACAATGTAAGTTCTAGCCCACAGCTAGATGATCTAAATATTTTTCTAAGTTGTGTATACGACTTGTCTTACTCTAAAATACCTGAGCATTTCTTAGATTTTAGCACAATTCATTACTAGAACAACAGTAGGAGAAAGGAAAGCATTATTTGGTGTCCATTTGCTGACTGAAGGACGTTTACTGGAGCCACCAGACCGGCTGTGAAGCAAGAGGGACATTCCCAGGGGCAGGAATTCTAGTGGCAGCTCTGTGGTGGTGGTGGCTGCCCCAGCCACGAGGCCACCCACCCTCTGTGCAGGGTGCAAAGGCTCTGAGGGAGCTTTGGCCTGGGTGCAACAACGAGAGCTCCCCGGCCGGAGCAGCATGGCTGACAGTGCAGCACGTTCCTTGCTGCTGGCAGAAGCTTTGAGAAAAACAGTTTCATAACCCTGTGCGTGGGTCAACCCGTGCTTGGCCCCAAAGGCTGATATGTGCCCCCTTTTTTTTTTTTTTTAATGAAAATTAAAACCCAGTAGCTAGGTCTATTATAGAGGAACATGAATAGTGAATTGTAAGCTAGTCCTTTTAATTATTGTTCCATATTTAGAACCTAATTTCATGTCCTGGCAAGAGCCTCAAAGGACCAAATGAAATTGTGATACACTTACTTCAGCTTATACAAACTTGCTTGCAGGAAGATGATTAAAGCATTGGTTAGGAAAATAGTATAACCATGACTGTTTCTTACAGGTAGAAACTGGAAGCAATCTTAAATAGACCACGTGAAGATTGCAGTACAGTAACCATGAATGACATTGCACAGAAGACCGAGGTATGTACTGATTACTTTAAAATAATGAGCATAATGCTGTGATTTACAAATGAGGCTTGCAAAAAGACAAAGGGTTATTACAGACACTGGTAAGAGATAAGCAGTTCTGCTGCAAGTCCAGCTGGTGAGCATAAAACGGCCATTAGCAGAAGGACCCAGGAAAGGACTGAGAATGTACGCTGTTGTTTTAAGAGGTTAGGCACTTGAAAGGGACTTAAGGAAGTTCATCTGATTTGATGGAATGTGTGAAATATGTTTTAATGTTATTAAAAGATATAGGAGGAGGAAGGCAAAAAAAATTAGCAGTATGTTAAGAAAAATATTAAAAGGGAGAGGGAAAATTCAGAGTAATGTTTTCATCTAGCTAGAAAATTTAAATAATAAGCTACTTAAAGTATTTTTTTTACCTAAAGATCCACTGGAAAACAGGAACAAATTGAAATACATTTTTGTACTATCTATTCTTTGTTCAGGTGGAAAAAATGAAACAGGGAATGTTTTCAGCCAGTTTTCTCAGTGTAACTATACTATATTTCTATAGTGACTACAGTAAAAAGAGTCTAAAAGCAAAGTACTTCTGAAAAGTGGGTCTCTATCTCCCTTATTACTTGGAACTTGTACACACAGCTTTAGTATAGGCAAAGAACTATCCAACAGGTTCATCAATATGGGATTCCCAGGAGTGCAGCAATCTTGATATGTTAGATCATATCACTGGACCTCTGAAGTTCTCTAAATATTAAAAAGAGTATGTAAAGTATTTGAAGTTTCAAATGAAATAGTATCAATTAAAAAAAAAAGTTTCAGAGTTGCAGAAGAATAGACATAAGTTACATCTATGTCTTTATACTTATTTTAACCATGGAACTACTGGCAAGTGGGTCTTTTGTTTTTGTTTTCAGTGCTTATGCTTCCATTTATACACATACACACACATATATTATACAATATAATTTTTAAAGCTGTAGAATTTAAGTATATGTGCACTTAGTTAATGGACTTAGTTACTGAGTTGTCTGTTACAATTACATAAAAGTCTAAGTTTAATGAAAGGTTCAAAGTTTTTTTGGGGGGGATGATTTGTTTTTTAGTATTTATTGCTGTTTAATTATGAATAAATACAATGAAATATATTGAGATGCTTGATGGATGATGGCTCATGGCACAAACTTCATAATCCCAAATGCACTTCTGTTTTATGTTCTCTCTTAATCCAGTCTATAAAAAATGTCTGTCCATCTGTTTCAACTTTCTTTTTCTTATCTTCATTTCTTCTTTATCTCCACCAAGATTCTGCTTTCTTCATCTAAACCCGTCCAAAAATCCTATGTGCCCAAGCTTCACAAGGGTGATGTAAAGGATAAATTTGAAGCTATGCAGAAAGCAAGGGAAGAAAGAAATCAAAGGCGATCTAGAGATGAAAAGCAAAGAAGAAAAGAACAATATGTTAGAGAGAGAGAATGGAACAGGAGGAAGCAGGAGGTCATTTTCTTGGCAAATATTTTGTAATATTACTATTAAATGTTACGTGTGACAATCTTTTCAAATTATTTTAAGACTGTAATAGTGGAGTTTTATCTAAAGGTATAAAGATAGCTCACTTTTTGTATTTAATCAACTAGATGAAAGAACTACTTGCATCTGATGAAGACGATGATGCAAAATCATCTAAAATAGAAAAAGGTTATGTTCCAAAGCTCATAGGTAAGAGAGGAACAACTTTAAAAGACACACAACTCACTAGTTAAGTATTTGATCTAAATATTGAATTGTGCATTTCATATTCAAAGGAACTGTTAAAGGCAAATTTGAAGAAATGGAAAAGCAAAGGCAAGAAGAAGAAAGGAAAAGAACCGAAGAGGAACGAAAACGCAGAATTGAACAGGATATGATTGAGAAAAGGAAAATTCAAAGAGAATTGGCAAAAAAAGCCCAAGAGGTATGACCATCTGATCAAAATAATGACATAAACAATAAAACAAGTACAAAGTTAATAATGATCAGCAATTTTAACTGCTTAGTCTTAGGTTTCTGATTGTAATGGTATACAAAGGATATGCTGGATAGGATGGAAGCAAGGAAGAAAGTAAAGATAATTATTTAGAGTAACAATTTTTTAAAATACTGATCTTGAGTTATATATGAAACCAGGCAGATATAAACCTGGTAGGAACACAAACAGGGTAAAATGTCATATACATAGTTTATTGAATTCTATTTCTAATTTGAAATTATGTATTTATTGTATTGTACCCATTCTTATTTTGGGCATTTTGTTGGTTTTAAGTTGGTAAATACAGTTTACTAACAGATGAAGTGAGGCAAGTAAACAGAAATGGGAAAGAGACACAAATACACAAAAAGAAGATGCTAATTCCATTAAAATCACAAAGCTAATCTTTTATTCTTTTATCACTTTAGGAATTGTTACATATGTATGCGAACAGGCTCATACTTTTGTTGATGACAATGAAGCAAATTGCATTTGTAGAATTCTGTATTCATACATCATATTTAATTCCTTCTGTAATCTTCAGTGTTGCAAATTCTGCAGTGAAAGTAAACATCTAAAGACAGACCAGAATAATAAGCAAATATTACAAGAGATAGCAGTATTTAATCTAGATTTGTTTTTGTTTTAAGAGGAGTCATTTTTTAACAAGGATTTGAATATTTTCTACCAAGACTTAATCTACATTTAATCTATTTTGAAAGACAGAAATATCTAGCTTATAGAATTTTACTAAGTATATTAGTTTTAGTATCTCAATGTATCAGTTAATTTCTAATATTAAAAGATATACAGCTACTTTTTTTTTTTGCAGGGAGTTGAATCAAAGACAGTCAATATTGCTTGGATCAGAAATAGCGATTTTGCTTTTACTTTTTATACCATTATGGAATGTTCACATGAAGAATCTAAATTACTTTCCTTAGTTTAGCCCTGAAGCACTAGGTGCTAGGCTTGAGTGGGTGCTTTCAAGTATGATGTTTTGGTGTCAGGCCCCCTGCCTGTCCTCCCATTAGCTACTCTGTGTGAGGAGTTCGAACATACTGCAAAGGTTCAATCATAAAAATCTCTTGTCAATGTAAGTGTTACATACATATCACTGATACAAAATGAATTTCCATTTTTATGTTTGCAAATCTAAGGCAAAGAGCCAAAGTAATGTAATCATATGAAATTCTCATTTAATAGATTGATGACTTAAACAATACGGGAACTGAATCAGGAGAAGAGGTAATCAGATTTTTTTAAAGAAACACTCACCTACATTTTTATTCACTTTGTTTTACTGTGGTCACATGGGTTGGGGAAAAAAAGGGCACACAAATTTTTAATATTCCACCAAGGAGCATACAGATGTGTGTTTGAGGTCAACGTATTGAAAGTTAAGAGTCTAGAGAGTTAACGCGTAGTCAGGAGACATCTAAAACTCATATATAGAGAGTCACCAGAATAATCTGAGGTCAAATGGCAATGATTCTCTAAAGCTTCTAGGTTTGAAACATGTTATTCTAACATTCTTTGCCTTAAGCTTGAAATTAAAGGAGGATTCTGTCAAGATGCAGAGGTTTGAACACCTTAGTCAACTGCTTAGACAATTCTTTATTTCTTCCTTCCTTTTATTAAAAATTAATTTAACATAGGGTTTTGGGTTTTAAGACTTGCAAGTAAAAGTTTTATTTCAGAAAAGAAGCCCAAGGTCGCATTGCCTTTCAGTGATGTAAGATAATCATGTTTCCACTGAAGTTTTCAGGGAAAAAAGTCATGTTAAGTTTATTTGACAGTATCCTTTTTCATTATGGTATTTTGTGAAAAATTTCAGTGAAGTATATTATGGCATTGATAGTTTTGAAGCAGCAAAATGCTTCAAGAAGTTGTTCGTTCAACAAACTACATATTTCTCTTGCAAAGTATAGGCTTATTCTAATATAGCGTATCCCTTATAGAATACATACAGGACTGGAAGTTGAATATAGCTACAGTTGTTATGTATTCAAAATTTCACCTCTTCTCTAAACCACAAATATTTTTGTAAAGAAGTTAAGGAGTTTGCTGGCAATCATGTTCAAAATATAACTCATTCTTGATGTTCTTCAGATAATACATGAAAACTAGTGATTGTCACAGGCAGATGAGTTTTACTCTTATCATTAATACCCAATACAAGTAATTCTGTTGGAAGCTTTGGTGCACACAGGTAAATGTGGCAACTTCAGTAGAATGGAGTTTGTCTAGAAGTCCTCCAGAAGGAGTTCATTTAAAATGTCATAAATATATATCATCTTTTTGGACAGGAGGGGGATGATTCACTGCTGGTTACAGTAGTGCCTGTAAAACCCACCAAAATACCTGGAAAGATGAAAATAAACCTTGAGAACACAGGAAAAGAAAGAGCAGAGGAAACACAGAGCAATGATGAAGAAAAGAAGCTAAACTATGAGAAAAACAAACAACACCTTAAAGAAGCCAAGTGCCTTTCATTTGTTATGGTAAGCTAGTCATCTAAAAATTCTAAAGAAATAAAGACATCCTATTCAAAATGTAACTTTCCTTTGTGTTACACAGAGTGAGAACACAGATAATGAAACACAAGAGCCTATTTCTCCTGGTAAGCTGAAAGTAACATTTGAAGAACTTGAAAGACAGAGACAGGAAAATCAAAGGCGGCAAGCCGAAGAAGAGGCAAGACAGCGTTTGGAAGATGAAAAACGTGCCTTTGAAGAAGCTAGACTGCAAATGGTAAATAGTCCTTTTATTCATGTCCTTACAGAACTTCACAGAGGAAGGAATTTCACCTTCACCTTCTTTCTTCTATCTGGTTATTCCTATAATTAATTCTTATTTCAATCTGTCAAGGAGTTTGAAAATTGTATTATCGCTGATTTTAAAATACATGTTTTGGCCGTAGTTCTAATTTAATAACCATATGACTACCAGAAAACCTCCTTTTGTATTAAATGCAAAACTGCCTCCATATATTCTTCAGCATGTCAGAATTATTTTGTCAACTATAAATGTACTTCTATGGTTTGTTCTTTGATCACAATCGATTAATAATTAGTATTAACACTAGCATAAGATGCACTAGAAAGTTCAGCTCTGTTTTTATTTCATCATATTTATATTTTCAAAAATATTTGGAAGTTCTACATTTAAACATCTGTACAGTCCTAATCATTAAGACTTTGTTCTTTCACATATAAGAAAGGTTAATGAGGTTTGGAGTTCCATGTCTTGGGAAATATTTAAAAATTCTCTTCCTAGGACTTTGTTAAATTTTAACTTTTAAAAAAAGAGTAGCTTAATTATGAGTGAACATTTCTGGACAAACAGCACAAGATCACATTCAAGATGACAGTATATAACATTAAAAAAAAATATTCTAAAAAAGGAAATAAAAGCCAACAACAATCCTACCTCCCAAAAAAGAAAAAACTTTAAAATTCTAGTTGAAGTTTTGCTCCCATCTCCAGCTGTTATCTATATATACCCATTTATCAAGCAAAAGAAAAGAAGATGAGTTCTATATATAGAACTCATAAGGAAACAAAACGAAGTTCCCTTTCTCTAGTCTCTATACCATCTAGTATCAGCCGATACCAGTGGTTGTCACAGTTTGGAGTTAAAAGTTTTCTTACAGGAACAGTTCAGCAGTTCAGTTCTTTCAATGCCTTCTTCTCCTATGCATTCCAAATTCATGGTTTTTGTAATTCCCTTGTGTGCCCAACATACCAGTCCCAACGCGGCTTGCAGGGTGCAGAAATGTGGACTACCAATATCAGTCAATTTCCTCCATTGACAAATTATCTGAGCTGATTCCAAGGATGGTGCTTTCATTTTTTCCTGATTGCAGTTTACAAATCAGAGGCTTCTCCTAGCAGATAGTGTCTACTGGAGACAAGCCACAGTGAAGAGACTGGTACATCCCCCTTCCCTTTCTTCAGTGATGATTGAATGCCTAAGAAAAGAAGCAAAATAGTTTCTTATTAGTCCAACTGGCATTTGACTAATTTAGCTTTTATATAAAACTCTACAGCCTTTTTTTTTTCTGATTTGTAAGTGCAACAGGGGAAAAAAAAACACAAAGACTCCACAATAAAGGTTTACAAAAGTGATGTAAAGAAAGTGAATAGAGGCTGATCGTTCAGTCAATGACCCAATCTCGAAACCATGAAATAGATATTGTTTACCCTTTTTCTGATAATTCTTTGTTCTTTGAGCCTTCAACTAGTATTAAAAATATACAGAAGTTATATATTAGATTCTGAACTATATTTCTCAAGCGAACTGCTTCTCCCTCCCACTAAAATCAAGGCTCAAAGGTTTATCACAGGAACCAAATTATTTTCCCCCAAAAGAAAAAATATTAATAGAAGAGCAGAGTGGAATTCAGAGAATATTTAACTAGTAGAGAGAACTACTATATTTATATAGCAGTTTTTCTTCTCTATTTTTCCCATCTTCTCTAAAGTTAAGTGAAGGTGCCGATGAAGAATCTGAAAATTTTGTTAAGGAATTCCGTCCTGGTAAACTCAAGCTCAGTTTTGAGGAGATGGAAAGACAGAGGAGAGAAGAAGAAAAGAGGAAAGCAGAAGAAGAAGCAAGACGACGTATAGAAGAGGAGAAAAGAGCATTTGCTGAAGCAAGGAAGAATATGGTATAGTATTTAGTTTAGGATTTTATTTGAGTCTTCATACTGAAATAGACAAAAAAACTTTGGGAAAAGATGCAATATTTCAATATGTATCAATTCTTCCATTAATTAAACTTACTAACAGTTGTTGGGGATTAAATAAAGTTAGTATGCCAAAATGTACCACAGAATACCCATTCTCATAACAACATTACAAAGGCTATTAAATGGTTTCCATCTAAGCTTTCTGCTGGATGAAACAAATTTGGAAGACAAAATGTTTTCCCAAGGAGGCTTCTTTACTTTTTTTTTTGTTTAGTTTCTAGTCTTTAGCTCCAATTTTACTTCTCCAGATTAATCACTCTACTTTGAAGTGTGCCCACCAATACCAGCCAAAGCCAAATTAATGCTGTAGTGGAAAAGTTCTCCTTGAAAGTACAAATTCTCCAGTCATCTATGACCTATTAGGAAGTAAAATATTGAGAAGGCTGAACTCACCTAATTGATTATTGTGTTTCATTGCTGGGTTAGGTAAACACACAAAGGCAGGAGTTTGCTTTGAATTTGCAGTTAAGACAATTCTTGATAAGGTATTTTAGTCTACAAATGACTTTATCTATAGTTCTCTATGATTATTCTTTACTTTTTTAACTTGTTATTGTATTTTTCATATTGTATTTTTCATGCTTATTCCAACAGCTTCAAGTTTTAGCAGACTTTTGGGAATTGGCTAGACTATTATTTGTGGATGTTATGTTGGACAAATACCAGTTAAAACTAAATATTTTAAGTTTCAAGATCAAGTGCAAGACGTTCCTCCACAAAGCTGCAGAGCAACCCGCCTGCCTTGTGGTCTCTTTTTCTACACTTCTGTGTGTGGTTTCATTCAGAAAGACTAACAAGCAGATCTAATAAAATTATTTTCTTCAGAATTGAAACCAATACCTGGAGTAAATTAACGTGAAGGATATACACTGCTAACAGTGCTCCCTATGGCTGAAGCTAGGCCAAAGACAAGGCTTCTACTCACACAGTCTACTGAAATCGCTAGGCAAATTTATACTTGATATTGTACAGTAAGGGATGGTCTGTGATCTGTGCACACCTCCAAGAAGAGTGGAAAGAAAGCAGAAGCTTAAACCTCTAGAAAAAAAATCAATCATTACTGCCCAACATCTGTCATTAGTCTTTACAAAAAGTCAAAGCTAGTACGTTCTGTCTTCTGCTTTGTGCTGCCTTCCTGCAAATCACTTCTCTCTTATCTAGCATGAGCCAAAGGATCCAAGCAAGAAAACTCTCCCTGATTAAACAGGGTTTAATCAATTAGATGCAGCACGGAGTCTGTAACTGAACTATTCACAACAGACAGTGAAGATGTTCAGTAATGCAAAAAGTTACCCGAGCTGTGTGCTCATTCCTGCTTGGTTATTGTCCTGACTGCGCCCTGCACTATTTCCTGTATTGGAGACAACAAACCTCCTCTTACCATTCCCCATATCTGCACATATGTGCTGCTTAGTATTTTAGGAGTACAACTGACATCTCTTCCAGAACCAGTACAGCTCAAATAAATGCTTAAATACGAATAGAACGTCTTTTAAGGATGTAGTTTTTAGAAGCATTTGCATATTGTATATAGAATTTTGAAACTATACACACAGAAATGACAATACTATTAGAAACAAAAAATACTTTCACATTATTTGAAATTATCTCCCTACTTCATGGTTTCTTCTGCAACACGCATAATTCTCACCAACTCCATTACTGTCAGAACAAAGCATTCATCTAAGCAGCAGTCAGTCTCTTTCTGTCAAAGATACTACATGAAGAGACCTGTCTTAGTATGAACAAAAATCCATTCTCCTTTTTATGAAACCCCTATTTGTCCACTGAAAAAATTGATTCATGGTGCTACAAAAAAACACAAAACAATAAAAAAAAACAACAAAACAACCCACCCAGACTATTACAGAACTGTTTCCTACTGTCCTCTATTGCTGGATTGCAGAAAAAAATCCACAAAAATACATGTGGAATTCTTCACAAAATACAGCTAAAATATTCTGAACTGTTCAGTGAACTAACCCTGAGAGTTATGTACCTTACAATTCCATTCATTTTCTCCCCTTTGCTTTTAGGCAGCAAGAGGCTGACTGACTTTAAGAGGTTACTAACAGTGATTCAAAAACTAAGGGCAGAACGGAGAGAAGTGCTTATCCTATGCACCGCATTTTTTTAAAAGCTTAAAAACATTTGCTTTAGTCAAGTCTAGATTCCTGCTTCCTCTCATCAGTTAGGTTGCACATCTTTCTGGAGCAATAACCATATCAACTAATATATCACCAGAAAAAAAAAAAAATGTTTCTTTACTGGTTTAGCTATAGTTAGCCTCTGAAAAATATACAGGTATGCATGTCCTATATTCATTAAATACTTTACTCATTTATTCCACTTTCTGACAATTCCAACAAATATTTTTGTATTATGCAAAACAAATGGAGAATGGAAGGAATTTCAGGGCTGAACTTCAGCTCTAAGTTTAACTACTCCTGGAGAAGCAGTGAAGGAAGCTGTGTTGACTAACAGGAGGAGAGAGATTGGGCCAAAAACCTGAAAGAACCATGGTGAGAAGAAAAAAATAATAAAAAAAAGAGGCAAAGTTGGTCAACTAGAGGGGAGTACACACAAAATGTCCTGAACAGCAGTGAAAAGTGAAGGTTACCCAGGTGCTGTGCAGCAGCACACAGAGAACTGCAAAGTGAGTGCAAAGAATCATATAAAATTCTATCATCTGTGCATTTTCTGTTCCTTTATAAAGCAAGTCAAAAATTTTTCTCAAATGCAAGTCTTGCTCACTTAATCCTTTTAGCATGTACTTGATAAATACAAAGTATTCCCAACAGTAGTTAAGGCACATTTGATGCAGGCTTTTCAAAAGTACTGATTTAATAGTGCCAAAAACCATATGATCGCTCAGTTCTAAATAAATATCTGGCCTTTCTATAGACTCTTCAGAAGATTTGCTGAGTGGCATCTCTGCTATTAGAGTAAGCGTGCAAAAGTGCACACCTAAGAAAGAGATTTGTTGAGCAACACCTAAGACAGATACACTTACCAAGAAGTTATTTTAAAAGCTTTCTGCATAACTCAAAGACAGACTGTCTTGCTACCTGGCCATTTTTATAACATATCATCTTATTAATGCTTCACTTCCACAAACTCAGTCTAGTAAGGTCTTTGCTCTTACAATTTCTAATCTTGAGAATTATTACAAGGGCTTTCCCTGGGCCATAGCATTTTCTTATGAAATAAACCACAAGAGCAGCAAACTGCTCACAGTAACCAGCAAACCACAGTTCTATGCTGTAGCTTTGAGAAAAGGAAGGGGGAAAGAAGGAAAACTTTGCTCCTACATCCCACAAAACAAGCTGACTACATTATTTGGTATATTCAGCTTTTGTATAAGTCAAATTTCTTGTAGGCAATTGTTCCATTATGCTTATTGGAAATACTAACTTGTCAGAGCTAACTTGTCATGATGATCTGAAGTAAACAGGAATTAATTGCTTCAGGTCCTAAAACTGCACTTGGAGGACCTCTCACCTGGCTGGCTTTACATATGGGAAATGCCTGAGCAATGCTGTGATTTCATCACAAGTACCTTCAGCCTGCATCATTAATTATCCACATTTCCAGCAGGTGCTGGATGATGAATCACCAGAAATGTTTAAAACAGTTTCTCAAGAATCTCTCATCCCTGGTAAACTGGAAATTAATTTTGAGGCATTGCTGAGACAAAAAATGGAAGAAGAAAAGAGACGCACAGAAGAAGAGCGCAGGCAAAAGTTGGAAATGGAAAAGCAAGAATTTCAACAGCTGAGACAGGAAATGGGAGAGGTCTGTACAAAATGTTAAGTGTTCCGGATAAAAATGTAATGGTTCAAAGTTAATGATCGTAACTAAAAATTCCTCTACAAGGAATTTTTTTCAAAACTTACTATTTGAAAAGAATGAAAAAAGAATGAAAAACATATCAAGTATAAGATTCTTAATGACTACTCCACTAGGAAAGCATACTTTATTCCTTACCAACCTTTAAGTGAAAACATAAAATTTCAGATTTGTAATTTTACCTTTCTTTTCTTTACTATGAATTCTGGAGATTCTACTGTATTACTAAAATGATTATTTACAGTTTTTAGAAAATACAAATATTTAGTTCATCCCAAAACAGAAGCAATTTTCTCATCTTTGTTTTTTTTTCCAGAACTTTTTTTTTTTTTTTTTACAGGGAAATGTAGCATTAAGTAATTATAAAGCATTACAGTGGCCCCAGGTTTCGGCCGTATCGAGGGTATGGAGACGGTCACAGTGGTTTTTAAGAATCACACATGATTTGCTTTGCATACCACAGAGCTAAAACATCACATTCATGAACTTCATACTTCAATTTGATTTGTTTGTGGGTGGCAAGTCTAAAACTATTATTCACTTTTGCATGTTAATTATTTAGAGAGTCTAGTGTGAGTGTGAGTACAAGTTCCAGCTTGTGAACTTTTCAAGTAGATTTTACATTACAGCCAGGGGAAGAAGGGAAAGACAGGGACATCCTACCAAATGTAGGGAGGTAATAAAGAGGGGAGTTAAATATCAACAGCTACAGTATCAGACCTGGTTCAACTACAGGATCTGGAACTGTCATTTCAGTTTCCCAGCCACAGCATCCTGAAATCTCTTTGTCTCTTACTGCATTAAAAACAAACCCAAGGAAGACAAGGAATTGTGAAGTCTGTGTCTAGTTTAAAGACAAGGAATTTGGAAGATTTAGGGAAGAGAGAAGAAAGAAAAACAAATAAACAAAAAAAAGCAGAGAGGAAAGATCCTTCAGATTCAGAAAACCTCCAAGCAAAGAATTAAGTATATTAAGCTACACTATTTGTGGTAGTAAAAACACATAGTATAAATAACCTGGACATTTTTGATCTTCACATTTTTTTATTTCCCCACAGTTAGAAGAAGAATCTGAAACTTTTGAACTAAGTAAAGAATATGAAGAATTAATGAAGTTAAAAAGAAGTGGCTCCATTCAGGCAAAGAACTTAAAAAGCAAGTTTGAAAAAATAGGACAATTGTCTCAAGCAGAAATACAGAAAAAGATTGAAGAAGAGCGAGCCAAGAGAAGAGCAATGGATGAAGAAATAAGAGAAAGGGAAGCAGAAAAATTCCAAGAGGTAAGCGCTGTTCTGTGTACATAAGGATGACTTTCAACAATGCCTTGTGATCTTCCTCCTCAACCTGCACTACAATTGCAAGAGGGAACTTAGCTAGGAGACTGATGACCGCAGGGTGAGTAATGTTGCTTCTTTAACAGCCTGCTCTGTCTCCAAAATGATTCTCCCCCTACTTTCCTATTCCCTCTTTGAATGCACAAGACAAATCTCACTTTAGCATTCTTCAGGAATAGGAGCATCACTTTATTATCAATCATCTGCTTAGCAATCTTTTCTCCTTTAGGTCCTCAGTTCAGCCTCTTAACTTCAACCTGCCAGTCCACCAGTTGTGTTAGAGTTTATGTGCTATTAATGGGCATATAAATTGGCTTGTCCTTCTGAACTCACTCATTCTCCACTGTGTGTGAATTAAAAGCAAAACAACACTACCACTTATAGATCAAGCCTTTGCCATTTTTAAGGTCATAGAGAGGACCTTTAACTTGTTTCCCCAGGGCACATCAGGGAAGTAGGGCTGCTATCCACACTTCTGATAGGAGCCCTTCTCTATCCTCTGAGGGGAAAAGGGAGAAGTGGAGCTTTCCCTTTAACTGGTTAAGACAGCACCATCCTCTGTAACCTAAATCATGACTCTGAAGGAAAGCTCATGTGTCCACGTGGCAGTACAGGAAACTCCGAACAGGGATAACTTACATCCAACCCTCCCTCTGAGCCATATCCACAGCACGCCAGTACTTCTGTCAGCTGCAAGCCCCTGCTTTAATTTCACCTTTTAATTTAATGACCAGCACTGCAATTGTGCTTCTATAAGGTCAACCCACATCTCAGGAGTAGGTAGATACCAAGAGAAAAAAAAAAAAAGCAGGAAGTAGAATTCTTCCTGGCACAGGAAAAGGGAGCACCACAGCATGCCTGCCCCAACATGCTCCCTTGGACAAGGAAAGTAACTCCTACCCACTTTGTAGAACTGGCATTAGAGGGAAGAAAAAGGAAAAGAAAGCAAACCTAAGAGAATTAGCATCCTTTTTTTGAAACAATAAATCACACAGCATGCATGCAGGTCAGTTCATTTCTTAGTCCTTTTACAAGTCCTGCAAGAAGTGGCAATTAAAAAAAAACCCTCAAATATTGTTTCCTTGGTTTATTAAATTAAATTTTCTTTTTACCACTGTATTTAAAGCTCCACCTGAATCCAAAATCGAAAGCTACTTCTCTGGTGGCATCTGCTAACCACTGATACACTGCAATCCAGAGTGGGATATTCTAGAAAGACGCCTGAATTTGCAGTTTAGGATTCCTTTTATGCAATTCCAGAATTTCTTGAATCTAGCTTTCAGGGTCAGTCATGAAACCAGTGTTTTAAAATAATAATTCTTGAGACTAAAGTTCATCCTTCCTTGAGATGTCTTGGCATTTCATAACTCAAGATAGACATTAGGAGACTTGATTTTAAATAAATCTGACATAAAAAAGATCAACCTCTGAAAATCAGGACTCGATACTTGGCTCCATTGAATAAGAACTACCTTCCAACCAAACTAGTTTGTAAATTCATGTGAATTTAAAGATAATAAATAACCTTTCTTCTTTGCAAGGATGATGAAGTAGATGTGAGACCAACCAGGAAATCTGAGGCTCCCTTTACTCATAAAGTAAACATGAAGGCTCGTTTTGAGCAAATGGCAAGAGCCAGAGAAGAGGAAGAACAAAGAAGAATTGAAGAGCAAAAATTACTACGCATGCAGTTTGAACAAAAAGAGATTGATGCTGCACTACAGAAGGTACAGATTGCAGAGTACCTTTTATTCATAGCTGGGTGTTTCAACTTAGTGAAATACATGTTTAAATCACCTAAAGGAACACTGAAGGCAACAATGTCAGAGGTGTGAAAGTCTGAAAAACAAATATATATCTCCATGCCCATATTTGACCCTAGATTCTGGTCTCATTAAAATCCATTTTTCCAAAGAATTTACTGCCTTTCCCATGTCCAGATTCAATTTATGGTTATCCAGTGAGCTTAAGTGCAGCACCTGCCCTCTCAAACACAAGAGTTTTTCTGCAACCAGATATATATTGCTGTTATGTTGCTACTTTTACTTTAAATATTTCAACCAAATTATTTTAACAGAAAAGAGAAGAGGAAGAAGAGGAGGAAGGAAGCATTATTAATGGTTCTACCTGCGAAGATGAGGAAGATCAAGCTCGATCTGGAGCTCCCTGGTTCAAGAGGCCACTAAAAAACACATCAGTGGTTGATGGAGAACCAGTGAGATTCACTGTTAAAGTGACTGGGGAGCCCAAACCCCAAGTCACCTGGTGGTTTGAGGGGGAAATGCTGCAGGACTCTGAGGACTATCAGTACATTGAAAGAGGAGAAACCTATTGCCTTTATCTGCCAGAAACCTTCCCGGAGGATGAAGGGGAATATATGTGTAAAGCAGTCAACAACAGAGGCACATCTGCTAGTACCTGTATTCTCACCATTGAAAGTAAGAGCTAATATTTTACTTTTGCTTAACAATTCTCAAGTACTCTTCTTCCATCTCTCCTTTTTTGAATAAAATTGATTAATCTTTTTCTTAACCCTTTTTATTTTCTAGCTGATGACTACTAATGCTCTGCTTTAGCTGGAACCTCTCTTCCTCTCAAATCTTTCTTATTGCATCATCTCTCTTTCTCTGACGGGGCCAACTAAAGAAAAAGCAAGGAAATGAGTTCGTTTGCCATTTCCTGCACCAGATATATATGCAAGCTGTGCAAGTGTCTAGGTTCCTTGTTCATATGAAATTTAGTATTAAAGGCTAAAAAGAAGAAATCAATGAGGTAAAAATTAGTAAAGAAAAAAAGAAAACCTGAATTATCACAGTGCTCCCACATTTGAAGACCAACTATTGTGTAATAATGTAAATCTAAATAAACAATCAGGAAACTTGTGTAGTGGTCTAAAACTGCTGGTATATTCTGCATGAACACTAAATATTTGAGCCAGAAGCACTGAACTGAAAAGGAAATACTTATTGGTGGAATTAAAAAAAACAGTGTATTATTTCTAAACAATAAAAGATTATGTAACTGCTTACTTTGGCTGTTTTGTTTTAAATAGTATAAATTTTTTAATGCAGACTTGTACTTAAATCACTAATCCAAAAGTAAACACAATCTCTGTAAGGCTTGCAGTGATCTTCAGAGTATTAGAATTTGTTTATTAAAAGTAAATTTTCCATTATTAAAATGTACATTAACAGGAGGCGACATGGTATAGGCTAATCATAGTAAATTTAATAGTAAGTTTTAAAATAAAACTACTAAAAAATGCCTAGTGTTTCAACCTTCCTTTCTTGTTGCATTTATTGCTACATCTCCAAACTCTGTCTGTTCAAGCCTGTAATACTATTTTTTTTCTAAGTTCTAATACCATTATGTCAGCCTAGGCTTCTGTCAGAGGTTTTACTAAAGACTATCAAGATTTTAAACTGAAGAACACATGTACAACATTAACATAAGACAGGGGAAGTTGCAGCTAATATACAGTCACTCCCAAAAACATTTTAAGAGACATGACTCAGTCTGCTGACTGCTCTTTGTAAAGTTACCTTGTATTTTTTTTTCTTTTGCCTCAATAAAGTAGTTACAGATTCTGAAACATCCTGAAAAAACTCTCTGATAAGCTGTATGCTATTTTGAGTGAATATTTTAATAGCAGTATTAAGAATACATTTAACTATGTGGGTGATGTTCATCTCACAAAATATTAACTCTTGCTATATTCAGTTTTTCTGAAGTTGCAATTTCCAGCTAGTGAAGGCAGGGGTAGGAGCATAAAAGAGACAAAAGCATTGCTATTATTATCCATTGGTTTACATTTATTGAGAAAAACCATACAAAAAACATTATACAGTTAACGTGTACCCATATTACATACAATATCAATGCAAGCTCAAAACCACATTTTTGTAAAGCATTCAATTTACCTCAAGTCCAAGCTGCATCTCCCTAAGACACTGTTCCCATCACAGTTGCCTTTTAAAGCCAATCTTCTTTTTACACACGGGTAGTTTCTGCAGAGAACACTTTTCTCAGGACGAAAATGCATTGCACATGCACGCAAGAGAAATATTTGTGCAGACATGAGAGTTTTATAAGCTATTACTAGGGAAGAGGGAATCCTGTCAACTTTATCCTTTCTGAAAGGCCCAGACCCCACTTCCTCCCACTACGTTCAGGAAAAAAAAGCAAAATAAAAAGCTTCCAGCATGCATGCAATGAAAAACTTAAAAGCTACTTTGGTAGGGAATAGGGGAGAAACAGTTTCTATCATCCAATAACATACCACTAGTAAAAGGATGAGATACTGGAAGAGAGACTGTGCAGTGAATAATGATACTGTCTGCCTGAACAGCTTAAATACATGACATATGATCATGCTAGATAAAAGATTATCCACCTGGTATTTCATGTCCTGACTTAAAGTATATGATGCAGAAACTGGTATGAAAAACATGTTTCCTACTTTGAACATTATGTTTCCCTTTTAAAGTTTTGGTACTCTTCACATTCTACTATTTGTGGGACTCCAAGGAAGAAAAAGCAGGAAAGGTTTAAAGATACCTTTGGGCAAGATCATTACACTTCCAAGAAAGTTTAGTTTATCTTACTGAATCAGCAGAGCTCCAGTAACATTTTCTGCTCTCCCAATAACGGAGAGTTTGGGGACAGAGTAGAAAAAACAAACACTATGCTCAGTACAAAGCAGCATGGCTGGAGCCCCCACAGTGAGCAGGCTGGAAGTTAGTCTGCCTCAAATGCTACGCTCTAAAGGCAAGCTCATCTCACCTTCTACACACAATATTCTAGCAAACTGGCTTTTGCTTTTCTATTTCCTCTCACTGGCTAAATTTACAAGCAAGAGACTGTTAAGATATTTTAGGAACAACAGTTGTAGAAAAAGCAGCACGTTAAAAAAAAAAAAAAGTGAACAAATGACTCACCCCAACACTAAATTCACGGTATCAAAATCCAAATGGTACACGCCTAACTTGTCAAAAAATGAATCTGAATGACATATTAAGCTACAAATCATCAAGTATGAAGTGGCTCAAGAAACCGAAGTACTTCAAAAAAGTCAATATATCGAGTTTGACTGTTTAGAAGAATATAAATTAGAATAGATGGTTTATATTATTAAATCACAATTAAAAAAGCTTAACAGATTATGGAACATTTATGGTCAAACAAATAGTACTTTAAAGAATGAAAAGTGATCAAAACAAAAATTATACCCTACACCAGTACGTATGGGATACATTTCAAATCTGTTATGTTTTTGCCAATTTTACCTTCCACATGGAGCCCTTCTATGGTCCATGCTCATCGGCTCACCAATGGCAAACACTCAAGGGATTCCTCTTACTGGCAGTAACTATCTCAGGACCTGATTCTATGAGCTATGATTTGGTGCTTGCAGCATCTTCAGCACTGTGTGTGAAAATGAAGGCAGTATTTTTGAATATTTTTCTTTCATGTACACAAAAGCAGGACTTTTTTTGAAAGAGAAGCAGCATATTTTAAAAACAGAATAATCAACAGAAAGACTGAATAGATGCTGCTTTACTTTAAGCTAAAAAATAAACTGTACCAGACCATCTATAAGACATACAAACACTTTTAAACTGGCAAAATATACGGCAATTCAGTTAAAATATCAAGAAACAGGAAATGCTGACTACCATATAGATATTAAAATATTATTTGCTGTATTGTTAACATTTAATTGGTGCATATGCTTTTTCAAACACACTCATCTGCAAAGTTCTAGAACCTATTTTCCTACCATGTCAAGTATGAATAAACAAAATTATCTAAAGATTCCACTAACACACTACAACCATAAGACAAGTCATCAAGTTCAGTGATAACAAGTTATATTCTTTATACTTAGGCCTTACTTGTCGACAGGGAATAGTGCCCTACTATATAAAAAAACATTTCTGAAGGCTGTTGACGTTTCTAACCAAAGTAGTTCCTACATATTTTTAACTTTTTTGATTCTTTAATTGCAACAAGTAGCTATTTGAGAAAAAAAGTAACAAAAATTACTTATTTTGATCAAGTTTAATTACTGCAACCTACTCAACTTTTCTAAAAAAAAAAGATACATATTTACCTAGAAATATTAACAGTTGTTTAAAAACTTAAGACTTTCCACTGAAATTGAACCGTGAGTAACAATGCATTTGGGGAAAGCAGCTGATTGCTTTTCAATACACAACCACAAAGATCTCACAGGGACAACATTAATGTACTGAAATATATTAATTTATATACTTCCTTAGGTTGTGCTTACCTGTTGCTTTTTTGCAGCAGAACCTAAGGTGGAAGGTCTGGGAAGGCACTGTGAAGTATAAATAATTGCACTGTTTGCAATTAATAAGACTTTATACTTTAAACGAATCAAAATCAACAGCCTCCATTTTGTGAATGATAAAGAATCCAATGAATTTAAATTCTGCTCAGTTTAGTACATAATATATGCACCATTCTACAAGATTATCTACAGAATACCATGCAAAAATATCTGAACTATTAAATTTCATACCCTATAGCAAAAGATAGCAAATACCATCCTAGCCTTGTTTAAAACTACCAGAATAATTTCTAATTTTAAAAGGGATAAAAATAATTCCTTCTTTCTACATCTACAGCACAATACATACATTGCTAATTACCTGGATAAAACTACTTTCAATTTTCAACCTTAACTTTTTGCTCTCTGTGTAGCCACACTAAAAAAAGTTCATTCTCAAAGCAACAAAATGATATTCCAGAAGATAAAGCAGGTAGCAGTTAGAGAGTTATTTTTAAAAAACATGCCTACAGCACTACATATCTGCAAACTAACTGAAGACAAACTCCTGTCTGACAAGCGCTTCTAAAAAACTTCAATGTAACCATACACATAAACAAACTGAGTATTACAGTTCTGTCTCAGGTGTCCTAATGAACAAAAGACTATTATTCAGATAAACAGAAACACGATTTTCTTTAGCTATTGCTAAATGTTTCAAGAATACTTACCCACAAAGCTCACATTATGTGTGTAAATATATACATATGTATATATGGCACACCTATGTTTCTGAATTAAGAAGCAATTATGATTTCCTAAGATAATCAGCACTGTATTCCAACATAATAGTCACACAAGTATGGCATTTTCATTATGTGGAACATTGACAAAAAGATACTGTTGCAGTTCATCAATTTGTCATTCTGATGTACTTACAGTGCAATGCTCCTTGAAGGAACAATCAAGGATGATACACAGCACAGTCCTCCTCACCCCTATAGAGCTAGTTCTATACTGGCTGGATCAAACCTGCACTTCAACAGACAATGGCAAGACAGACTGTATTGCATGTAGTCTAATATATGCAAAGAGCCAATAAATATGCAAAGAGCAAACATAGTCTTTCAAGAGAATCAGATTTTTAGTATGAGCATTAGAGTAATAAGAAGGTTCAAGTATATTAAAAAAAGTCATTTGATTCAAAGACTGGTCTTGAGTATTTACAAAACCGAAGTTATCTGCTCTGCAGGTCTCAACCGCTCCCCAACACTCAAACAAAACAGCGTTTCAAGAACAGATGCAATTTTTTTAAACTGCTATGCATACCACATTGACCTTTCTGCACTGAATTGTGAACTACTTTAAACTGAACGCTTAAGCACAAACACTTAAAAAATAAGATTTATAACTAGTCTGAAAAAAATCCTTAAAAATAGTTATGCAGGAACAGTTTTGAAGTCAAATATTCTATTAAGAGCAAAAATAAACTGTTATAGCAGCTGTACAAGTCTCAAATAGTGGTTATGTATAAAAGGAAATTTCACTGTTAATGCAATGGAAGTATGCCAAAAGATCACCTTCTTAAACACATGCAGCTTTTAATCAAATAGAAAGAAAATTAAGATTACTGGTGCTAGGCAGCAAAATACAATGAATGAAAGAGATCCTCCATCTACAACTATTCTGCAAGAGGGGAAAAACATGCTAACGACAAGTTCTTTTTTAACTCAACAAGATTTCAAGAAGGGGGAGGGAAAAACAAAACCAAAAAAACCTCATTTGTGTACAGGTACCTTAATTCGGCATTGCAAATCAATCCTATAATTCTTTACATACTCACATATCCAACTTACCGACACAGGAGGTTTCATATTATTTATTGTAAAGCACAAAACAGGCATTTTAAAAGTGATAAAGTATACATTGAAAAAGTACATTTATATCACAAAGCATTGACCACATAATAATTGCAAATACATTTGCTGGAATGTGTACATCTACACTAATACTAAAAACAAACCATTTTTCATTTCTACACAGAAATATTACCTCCTATCAGTAGTGATAGATATTTTGTACATTTTCAAAAACACTATTTTTTTAACCAAACAAAATTAAGATCTTCATCAAGGCGTCTGCATCCATACATTTAACAAAGGTTTTTTCCCCCACACAATGAAGCAAATACTGTATTGTCCACTTCTTATTATTGGCCCTGTGCAGAAGAGATACATAAGAGATACACAAAAAGTTAAAGAAAATCCTTTAAACCGAGCTAACTCAGGAGTGAAGCCTTTAAGAAAGAAAAATTGGTTAATGTAAATGGTGGTGGCTTCTTGCATGGTTTTCAAAACCCTGGGAGGAGAAAGTTTTTCTTTAAAAAAAAAAAAAAAATCAAAATCACCAAACGTATGGACAGAACTCAAGTTACCAGGTAAAGCAAAGTCATTTATTAATTATTCTGATAGCTAGTTTGCTAGGAAAAAAATGCATACTCCAAAGGTAACAAAGCAGGAGACATGCAAAAAAATATCTGTAATCACTGAAACAGAAGCCAGCCAAGAAGTACTGAATCAAGGGTGTACCTGTGGTGCCGGCGGGTGCTGCGGCATTCCCTGCGGGCTCGTCTGCGCGTAGTAGGCTGCCTGCTGCCTGTAGTACTCGGCCCAGGCTGCGCTGTAGTCGGGCTGGCCACCAGGTGGGGCCCCGGCAGGCGCAGGAACCGCTTGACCTACAAGGAATTACAGTTGAACAGTACAGCATTCTTGCTGCAGTAGAGATGGGAAAACTTGAAAATAATCTCACTGCTGACAAATGCTACCTTGTGTTTTGTAATGCTTCTCCTAAGATTTTTGAATGATCTTAGGACTGTCCTTTTGTGGTCTACGCACTTACGCTATTTTAATGTAGTCATTCCCATGTAAGGAGAACTTGAAGGTGCAGGTGTTTCCACCTTCTTGAATCATGCTCCAGAGCAAGTCTTTGAGCAGGCCGGTCTAACCAACTTGAAACAAATTATCAGATTAAAATACAGGTCACCAAGGGAGATGACTTTTGGTCTCCTGTCTAGAATGACTTTAACCTTACTGTACAAACTGCATTACATAATTACCAGATGCCAATTTACTAACTCTCAGAATTTTGACATCCTTAACAGAAAATCTGGATTAATGCAGACTATGTTTATTTTGCTTAGCCATTCACTCTACCATAAAAGATAGTCCTGCAACTCCTTCCAAACCTTGCTCAAGTTTCAAAGCCTCTAAGAGTAACCATATGTTCAACTATAGGTTTTAAATCCACAATCTTTCAAACAAAATCAAGCTGGAACATAAAAACTTCACAAAAATGTCAGTCTCTAACGTATCCAAAAGAATATTGTAGCCAACACTTCAAATCTCAGTCATGCTATTTGCCCACTGAAGGCTTGACCCAGACATCTTTGCTTTTGGTCCAGGATCACCAACACTAGTTAGTTAGTCACAAAGTAACACTTTGTGAGTGACACAGTAAAGTATCTGTTATCACAGAAGAACTAATTCAGATTTCCTCAAATCTTAAAAGCTGAAACCACACAATGAACATGGCAGAATTTACACTTCCAGTCAATAATTTTGACAAAAATGGTCTTTAATAGCATTATAAATTATTCCAGGGTATACTTTTTGCAAGTCTATGAAATGATGAGATCACAATTCCATTTATAAATGTGTAGCTCTGCTGACATACCTTATGGCAAAGTTAGGGCTTTTTCTGTACGTTACAACACGGCTTTTAAGAGCTAAATCCAAGGTAGAGCTAAAATTTGAGTAATACATCAAATGTAGAAAATTGGATGACTACTGAACTCCTTTGTCAGAGAGGTTAGGAAAAACTTAAATAGTTGTGCTGTTCCCCTACCAAGCACTACAAGCAATTCTGAACCTGCATTTGCAGTTCAGCAGCTTGCACAAAACCTCCTCTCAGGACCACACTGAGACAGTGCGTGTTTGTCGGTAGCTGCATTTACCGACCAGGCCTTGAAGAGCAGTAAGTTACAAATACGGCAATACGAGAAACACAGAATATTTCCCAAGAAAGAAAATGCCACATGCGTCTATCAGCTCCTGCATTTCTCACTCAAGAGTGGTGAATCTAGCAAGTAGAAAACTTTCCCTTTCACTATGCGCTTCCTTCTACTTCCACTACTTTACTGTGGAATTAAAGTGTTGATCTTGCATATTTTAGAAAGATTAAGTGTTAAGGATATCAACTCCTGTGACAACATGTAGATCATTTACTCAAATCTGCCTGTATTTAGTGGAAACTGTTAACCTTGGGAGCTCTGTAGGCTCCAATTATACAAATCGATTTCAACTCCTGTAAGGGGAAAGAAAAATAGTATGTCTCCAATTGAGGATAACAGCATCTACATATCTTCAAAAGTTAAATTGAAAACAGTGCTTGTATTAGTAATAGTGAAAGGAGATTTAAAGCATTTTCTGTTAATTTATGGAGTATCACACACAGAGTTTGAGTCACCTCCAAGATTCACAACCAGTAAGTTAACTCTGTGAAAGTTAACTGTGTGACAGCAATTACTTCAGTCTTTATTTTAACTTACTTAGTATTCAATCAATACTGAAAAGGAGGCACTCTAGAGAGCAGTATTTTAACATTTTAGAATCAAGAAAAATGCATGCATTTTTACTTACATTTGTAACTTTTTTTTATGGTTTTGATGGGCTATCTAGCAGTGCTTTAGCATTCTGGGTTGATTCATATTGAACAGTCAAAATTTTACTTGGAAAAAATCTCACGCACCAATTGCAGTATCACAGCAACTCACTCAACATGTTTCTGACCTTGCCACATGGATTACTAAGGCTAGTTTTCTTCAGTTTTATTCTTTTTTTCTACTTGGGCTTTGGAAGTTGAGAGAGTTCAGCTCTTTGAAAGAGCACAGATTATTTTACAAACAAGTGAGGAAAGTCTCAAGTTGAAGAATGTCCTGCAATTCCTACCTTTCCCTTTCTGCAATGAGAAAAATATTGCAGCATTGGAAAAAAAAGAAAAAAAAATGCAAATGTAAATTGCATTGAGAGCCAGAAGACCACAACAATTTGCTGGAAGTGCCTTTCCATTTGTCAGCTCTTCTACTTCTTAATATTGCTGTTACGGGACAGGGAAGAAGCACCACCTAGAGTTGATTTAAAACTAAATGGGAAATCTTTGCATTTCAAGATTATTTCTTCTACCACTTTAAGTGTATCTTTCATCTCAAAATTTTTAACATTCTGAAGCAGCAGAAAATTCTCAGGCTTTACTCATGCTCATGTTATAGAGGCCCAAACATCATGAGATCTCCTTCCACAGGAAGGACCCAATTTAAATTAGAAGAAAATCTAAGATCAGAACTGCTTTTCTGTTCTCACTGATTGCTCTATGGGGTTTTATCTATCTTACATTTTAAGAGTAACTCCTTAAATTGCTCACTGTCTGCCTCCTTTTCGGCTCACATTCTTTTGGGGGCTTAATCCTCAAAACTTCATCCCAGGTATATAACCTGAAATAACATGGACTGATCTAAACAGACTTTTTTTTCCCCCTCCCCCAAGAGTGACAAATTTAAATTTAATTATCCTTAAAAAGGAAAAGTTCCAGTACTTAAGTGTTCAAGAATGCAAACTTATCTATCATAGGCATTAGTGTTGTCAACAAGGAAGAGAATAATGAAAAAGATCATAACACTTTAAAGAGTGTTAGGGATTTCATAGTTGTATGTCAGAAATAATTCTTGAAATAATTTTTCCTGTTTCATTTTATCACTTCTGCTATGCTAAAACAATGAATAAAGTCATTGTGTCTGGTCTGTAATCAACTCTGTTGAATGCTCAAAAGAGGAATAAAACTTGCTATTCTGCTACTTCTGCTTCTTAATATAGCAAGATAGAAAGGGGGTGCAGGTAGAGAGCCAAAAGAGAAAAAAAAGGAAAAAAAAAATAGAAAAAACACAGATGTTTTGTGCCTGCTTAGATAGATACCAGAAAAGGTTCAAGTATACAAAAACCCACTGGGCTTCAGTATACCAACCTAAATCACCCACATCTATTGGAGGTCTAAGAATTGTCCACTGGAGGAGGACAATACAATCAAAATACTGACCTGCGAAGCATTCTGATTTAAAAGATCAACAGTATCTTTGGCCAATGCATGCAGACCATGTAATTCTTTCCTTATTCAGTAAGTCATAAAACAGTTAACATGCATGCCAATATATTTCATTTGCAAAGTTAGTTCATGCAATACATATACTCAAAAAGCCAGCAGCAATATATAAATTATGATTTAAATGTTCTTAAACATTGCAAAGGACATGAAATAAATGGAATGTACTCAGGATACTTGAGCAACATGACCATATAAAGCCAAAGTTAAAATGACTGTGTTAAGAGCATTAGGTAACAGAACTACCAAACAATGAAACAAGCTTCATAAGAAAGCAGACCAAAACTGAACTCCAAAATTTAAAAATATACTTTATAAAAGCATATAAATGGAAAGTTACTGGAAAGTTAATGGAAATGGTACTGTCTCCCAGGGATCAAGTGAAAGAAGCGAAGGTGCTTCACACATACCAACTCATTTTTAGCTACAAGATATTTTTCCAAATCTGATCTCTAATACCCAAGAGGGTCTTAGTCCACAACTCCTACGAAGTTTGGTTTTCAAACTTCAGCACTTCTAGTACTAGAATTCAGAAGATGGATGGATGCAGCACTTCATTTTGTAAGAATCTGAAATTAGATATGCAAGTCTCCTCTAACAACTTTGCCACAACAGATAAATGTGCACACACATACCCATTTTCTTGTAGTACTCCTCCCATGCCTTCGTATAGTCAACCTGCCCTGCTGGTGCTGGATTTGGCTGATCTCCTGAATTACATACAATAATTAAAAAAATGAAAATCACACCACACTAAAAAAAAAAATCACAAAAAATTATTGTGCTTTCAGAATTTAGGAAATGCATACCACTTGCAGTAAAAAACAGCTACCTTCAGGTTAAGGTTTAGGCCTTACTCAGACACAAAAGTTATAGTAGTACAACTGAAGCAATCATTTAAAGTAATGCAACTGTTTAAACAGATAACAATTCATAAAGGTATGGCTCATTCTACTTCTACCTATACCTGGAGTAAGTATGTTATTAATTCAAATAATGCAATCTCACTCAGTGAAACATCTCTTTGGAATTGCACTAAAAAGAGTGTTGACAATAGTAAGCAAGGGTTTTCCAGAGGAAAAAAAAAAAAAAACAAAAAGCTACCAACATGTAATATAAGAGGGACCTGTTTTACCTTGTCCGTTAGTTTGGGTTGTAGCTGGTCCACCAGGAGGGGCTGCAGGTGGGGGCTGTGCTTGTTGCTGATAGTAGTGAGCATAGTAAGCTGCCCACGCGGCTGAATTGGGATCTGTACCTGGCTTACCTGTGAAGTGAAACAACCATTTATAAAAGCAGTAAGGGCAGAAAAGTCGATTTCAATTAGCTTTGTTCCAAGCGCTCCTATTTTCCTCAAACAAACATCTAAGATAAGTAAGCAGTTCAACCTTGTAAGTAAACTATCAAATTGAACTGTACTCTCTTTTAAAGTGTATTTTTAGAGATAAAATTCTTTACAGGATCTTTACAACAACAGCATCTTTTTTTAAACAAAGGTGATGAACAGAAACAGATTTTCAAGTTTATTTAAATGTTCATTTTACTGAATGACAGTAACAATGAATCATTCCAGCACCAAAGGTTTCAAGTTTCACTTTTTGGAATCTCAAACTAATACCACTGACCACCACAGGCATTCCCAATGACCTCGTTCTGAAATAGAAGAATACAGATCATACAAGGGATTTGCCATGTATGTCACTTAAAACTTAGGAAAATGGTAAAATACAAAAATGAATAGTATTTTAAGAATGATTCCCACACCCATGACTAATGCCTTATTGTTCATTTACAGTTTGTTAGTCCAACATATGATGACAGCAACACTTGCATGTGGAAAAATCAAGAGATAAAACTAGACTTACTAGATTCAATTAAAAATAAGGGGAAGACTGGAAACAGCTACAGAAGATACACCTGTTGGGAAGTTTAATCTCCAAGCAGAACAACACAGAGGTGGATTACATTAACAAATGAAAATGTGCATTTATTTTATTAGAGAAAATAATGTTCTATAACAAGACCTGCATTCCTAAATAATTATGATTCAGATCATCACAAACTGATGATTTGGATGGATAATGTGGATAAAAAAATCCCAACCAAACAAAACATAAGCGAAGGATTGACAAACTGAAGAAATAATCCACTAGAAAAAGACATTTGAAAAAAAAAACCAAACGAGCCCAGAACAGATTACTACTTAATGAAACATTACCAGACAAGTTACATGTGACCATCTACAATACAGACTGTAATGTCAATATATTAAGAGCAAATGTTAACTAGCAGTGTTTTTTTCCCCTTATTATAGCATTGTCACTGCAAGAGATTTATTTAAGGAAAAAAAACCAACAAAACAAACAAACGAAACCTGTCAAGAGATAACTATCAAGTCAGAAATACTTCCACAAGGGACAAGCAGTTACATACCTAGCTGAACACATTTTGTTACTGAACACAATGCAAAACAAGAGGAACCACATCTATGGAACACCTTGAGATGAACAGAAAACACTATCTTTCCTCATTACTAAAATGCAATGATCAGTCTTATGCAATGAACAGCCTTATCTAACATAAAACTACCTCACCAACTAACATAAAACATAAAACTCTTCTAAGGTTACCTGCACGTATGAAAGCTACTGCTCTAGAAGTGCACACTGCTGCAATGCATTAACAATCTCAAAAAAAAAATCCGACTGCAGTTACTAGCTCTGCTTTCAAGTGACAAGGTCCAAGCATGGTTCAGAAGGAAAACATCTCTGAAGAAAAGTGCACAAGCATGCTTTTGTTTCACTAGAACATGCAAGTCATCCATACCAAGCTTATTCATTTGGTACTAGTCAAAACACAAAACAATTCCAACTGCATAGAGTAAAATGGATTAGATTTACAAGAGGAAGACATCAGAGAATCTGAAGCAAAAACAGGTATCAAAATAAATATTTACCATTTTTAATAGATCTTGATATGGATAAAGTGCTGAGACGCAGAAAAAGGCAAATGCTGAAAGTATATCCATGCCAGAGTATAACTGAACAATTTCTTACCTGGATCTGGTGGATTTGGTGGCTGCCAGTGTGGATAAGCATTTCCCCATCCTTGTGGAGCATATGGGGCTGGAGGACCACTATTAAACAAAATGATAAAAACAAAAATAAAATCAATACACAGTGAACGCCGATCACACGATTATCCTAAAACAGACAAATAAGCAACAACAAAATAAGTGATACTTACTGAGGTGCAGGACCAGGAGGCCCTGGATTGTAAGGAGCGGGGTTATATGGTCCCATAGGAGCACCAGGGCCTGGGGGTCCAGGAGGTCCATGTGGCCCAGGAACAACTCCATGGGGTCCATGGGGAACAGGTGGACCCAGGGGATTAACTGGACCCTGCAATGATTGTAACACCAAGATGAAAAATAAGCCCTGAAATCCTCTGTCTCCCTGCAATTTAAAATTCTAAATCCAAATTACTTAAATAAAAAAAAATATATAAAAATAATAAAAAAAGCTAAAAGATTTTATTCAGATTCTTTAATGAAGACATTTCCCTGGAGAAATCATTCTTTCTGCAGGTCCAGTTATTTGACTTATGGCTAGCCCAAAAACAAGTAGAGTTAAAGCAAATTTGGTTCTAGTAACTACTAAATAGCTATATTTATCTTGCAGGTCCTTCTTAATGAATCAAAGTGGCACTGCATCCCAGCCATCTCCACATTTCTCAGGGAAATGCTATAGAGTCACATAATCCTGTACTAAAAAAAGCAAGTTCTCAAAAAGAAAAAAAAAAGTTTTTTTTTTTTTTTTAAAAAAAACCCTCTCATAAACAACTAACACACATGAAACTTATAAAACAAACAAAAAATATGAATACTAGTAACCTAAATAGGTAAAAAGAGAAGTCATCAGTACCACCAGTAAGCAATTACCTTTACAGTTTTAAGTTACAATTCAAAAGTTTAAATTTTTAAATTAAATCCTTTAACAAATAAAGTATTCTCCCCTCCATTCCAGTTTGTATTTAAAAGAACATGATATTTTAAAAATAAATAAATGAGGAATTTGATTATATGCATATCCAGACACAAAACTGAAGTGAATTTGGAGTGTATACTTAGGTTAAAGATATGTAGCTGAACACAGTACAAGTAAGACATTAACCAGATAATTCAGTAGTATTAAGACATCCAGGACAATTTCAGTGTTGTCAAATACTTTCATCATCCATAAAAAAAAAGGCTATCTTCCAGAATGCAGCATTAAAAAATAAATTCAATAACATTTTTAAAAAACAGCATGCAAAAAAGTTAGAATAAGAAAAAAATGGTTCTTTTATAGTATCAATAAATAAATGCACATTAGTGGTTATGCTTTTATCATTTTGAACCCAGATTTACTATTGTTGTTTATCATTATCAATTTATTATCTGATGAGGTACTTTGGAAGTAAAATGGACAAAACAAGTGTTCTCACTTCTGTTCTAATTATAGCAAGAATACAGAATTATATACTCACTCCAATCTTTTCCTCTATAAGCTGTCGTGCATAATCTATTTGCTGGGGTGTTCCACGGATAGTAAACATTTTCATGTTTGGATCTGCATTAGGTGGAGGATTTCTCTGAAGTTCTATTCTAGCACCAGATTGCTGGCTTATACTTTTGATAGTTTCACCACCTACAATACAATATACAACTTTTATGATGTAGTAAAACAAAACTACTAAGACTGAAATCAGATAAAATGAACTAGATGGAAACTGGAAGATACATAAGTGACCTATTTTTATGAGTCATATCAGAACATTTTAACAATAATCACTTTCCCTTTAGTGTTGCTAGAAGCTTGTTTACAGTAAACCAGTAAAAATAAAGATAATTTTGTTATTCAGACAGACATGCAAAGAATTCCTTCCAATGCAGCCTGATTCTCTCCATTCATGGAAACATGTGAAATTAGACACGAACAGCAACCAGTAACTGCAGCTCTCAAAAATACAACCTTATAGACTAAACTCCCTAGAAAAGGGCAATTAAGCACAATGACCAAAAAACTTGAAACTGATCAGCCTATAAGGTTCTTTTTTTTGCAGTGCATTTCAACGCAAAAGATCAACTTCTTAAATTAGTTTCTCCTCTTAGAGGTTTCTGAAAAGCTACATGTATCATTAATAGGCATACGGTTTATAAACAGAGGTCATTAGCTCTTTTAAAAAAAATCAACCTTCCAGGTCAAGAACTCAATTATGATAGTCTATTTGCTGTGCCTAGAAAACACGTTACAAACAGAATATTAAGATAACTCAAACATTTCATTTAGGAGCACACAATATATTATTCTAAAGATGAAATTCTTTGGTAAGTTAACGATTTTGATAACACAAAGAAAAGTTATAGCACTCCACTGTAAGAGATCTTCACTGGAATATGCAAAATAGTTTTAAGAGATAAAAATAGAATTAATAACACTAATATAATCAAATAATATCAAGTGCAAGTCTTATAATACTCAACATTTAAGAAACTACCAAACACTACAAGGTATCTTTGTATTTATTACTTTTAAGCACATGACATATATATTCTTGATTTTTAACTACCAAGGTGCAATCTTTGGGAGGAAAATACTTCCTAACAAAAAGATTATTAGGAGTGTTATGATTTAGCTGGATTATGTTTCTCTGCTTTATATGAAACTCTTCACAAAGGCTTCCCTTGGGCAGACAAACATGCTAGAGATATTTCAAGTGGAGAATCTTAAACCTTTTAAAATATTAGCATACACACACACACATATATATAAGATATATTGCCTTTGCCAATGATTAATCCAGTTTTGCCAGTAGGAACAATAAAATTGAATTCCTGTAATCCACCAGGAGGCCCCATGTTCCAGTTGCCTTGACCTCTACCCCTTCCTCGACCACCAGGTCCTGGTCCACCAGGGTTACCGGCCTGAAAAACAAAACAAAAATTTAGATGTTATACACTTACTTATGCAACTGATATTTATACACACACACACACACATATATATATATGTATATATACACACATACACACACATAATTTTAGCTATACACTTTTAGTTATACACTTATTTTATACGTTTCAAGTCTTTCTAGAAGTAGGCATTACCCACCTGAACACTTCGAAGGAGATCTGTAATAATTTCTGCAGCATGTTGACATCTATCTGGAGGCCCTGTGATCTGGGCTATTCTATCTGGAGTTGTTCCATCATCTGAAATAAAAACAATCTTATTCCAGTACATGTCAACTAGCAAAATTTTACTAATCCACAGAAACATACAGGCATATTACCAACCTGGTTTAAATTGGATCCTAACACCAGCATCATTCTGTATCTTTTTTATCATCTCTCCATTTCTTCCAATTACAATACCGACAGCAAACCGTGGTATTGGAACCTTAAAGAGAACAAATTGTTTCAAGATGTCAACAATGCCAGTACTCATACCAAATTCACAAATATTAAAGATCATATAACAGAATGGCACTATAGGCTTTTTGAAGTTTGAACTTTTCAAAATCTGCAGATAAAAAAAAAAATAATAATAAAACCCCACAACCTTATAAATACTAGGGGAAAACATCAAAAGAAAAGGGAGTCCTAGAAAGGGCAAGTTTTCACAATGGCAACAATTCCAGTGGATACCATGTTTTTCATGATCAACTAACAACTTCTGGAAGGCCTAAAACAGACAGTACAGCATATCAAAGTTCCACCCTCACCTCTGATGAATGGTTGTGATCTCATGACCTTCCTAAGAGGTGGAACAAAAGATCTTGCTGTAGTGGCCAAGATCCACCCCTCTATAAGGTCATCTATCATTATATAATCAAAAAAAAAAAAAAAAAAAAAAAACCTAACTTCCTTCCTTTTAAAAAGAAGCTCTCCAGCTAGCCAAAGTTGTTCAAAACTGCTGGTAACGCAAAATGAATGACACACACCATTTAAAAGCACAATTCAACATCGAGTAAGTAATTCTTACAACACAACCATTTTTGGAATCTGGTTAACAACTTTCAACAGTATTGACCAGCTTAACATTTTAACATCTCAAAAGACAGTGAACAAGTTTTTCAGCCATGCTTACGTCTATCCCTTCATTTCCTCCTATTCTTGACCCATATTCGTTGCGCACCTCTCTAAAGCCACCTTGATCGCGAATTAACTCCAGCACCATTTCCTTGGCTTGCTAAAAGAAAAATGAAATTTAATTTAAGTATTGAAGTACTTAAGTAAAAAAAGAAAAGTCTGCATTGTGGAAAGACTCCTTACTTGAACTTTATAAGGATCTCCAGTTATCCTAAGGGGCTTGTCTGCACCAGTATTCTGTGGACCATCTTGAATCATGACCATTTTGACACCTGCTCGCTCCTGTTTAACAAAGTGGAGGTCAACACCCACTCAAATCCAGATCTGGTATTATCATGTGTTTCAAAAAAAAATAGCTATACCTGTAATTGCTTAATTGTCTCTCCACCTTTCCCAATAACTAATCCCGCTTTACTTGCTGGAATCATGATTTCTTGGACTGCATTCCCAGGTCCATCACCATGATGAAAGCCAGGTGCAGGTCGTCCCTTTTCAACTATCTGATCAAGTAATCTTTTTGCTGATCTGTCAAGAAATACATACAGTAACGAATACAGTAATTCCTACAAATTCTATTTACCTATGCCTGTTCTGTTTGGGGAAAACAAACAAACCCACTTTTTTCATTATCTTAATAGTTTTATTCACTTCATACTTGAAAAATGTATGAGGTGTTGTATCATTTCTTTAAATATCTTTAAAGAGAATAACATTGGATACAAGATTATGTGAAACTCTCAAAGGAAGTTGCTTGATCTCTTTATACCAGGTCTCTTTCCAACGTGTATTATTCCAGCATCAAAATAGTTAACGAATTCAACAGCTTGTTTTACAATTGGGATATTACCTCTTCCCTCGTCATCTGTTTTTGCCTTACCTTTAAAATCACTATCTTCTAAATAAGGAATCTAATGTTTTCATTATTAGGGAACAAAGAAATAGAAACAATATGTTGAAAGGCGAAAACATCACAACATTTTTATTCTCTGCAAAATTCATATCCGTTCAAAAATGTAAGCAGATTAAATATTATTCTTTTCTCTCTCTCAGACTCAGTCTGAATCAGTAACTTAAAAAGATCAAAATCTAACTGTTAACAGAAAGTAATTCCAAGAGAATGTAGCAAGCGGTAGACCTAAAATGAGTATAGTTCTTCATGAAATGTTATTTTATAGATGAGGGGGAAAAAAAGACTGTAAAATATTCTTAGCTTTAACACTAAGCATAGAGACAGCTGCTGCTTCATTCACCATGTACCTGTAAGCATTACCAGAATAATGACCATTGCAGTGCAATTGACTCTCACTAATGACAAGTATATATCCATCTCCTATATAGATCAGTCACAATTTGAGTAAAATCACAAGCAAACACATTTGTTAAAAGCTTTTTCCTCCAATATGCAGACAGAATAAGCTATTATTAGAAAAAATATTCCTATAAAGAAATAAATTCTTGAACAGGAGCTCGCTTAGCTGTAATATAAGTGGTGACTGGCATCTGTCCTCCCAAAGGGAAATTTGTAGCTACAGGCCATATCTAAAAAAAATGAAGTGGGAGCAGCCAACAAAGAAGGAACCAGCAAGCCTACTACACTTACTACAAAAAACAAAGGCATAGCAACACAGCTACCATAACACATTTTCTCAGGCTAAAATCAGTGCACCAAATAAACAATCTATAACAGGATGCAATCCTGGAAAAAAAGTTTAAATTTGGTAATTTGATAATTTTTGTCTTGCGATTACATGTATCACGAGGAAGCAGATTCAGGTCCCAGTTTGGTATGTATACGTTTAGTTGTCACTAGATTGTCTCTTTAACAGAGGTAAAATAAGGGAAATGCCATATTTACATTCTTCCCCCCCCTCCAAAAAAAAAGAAAAAAAAAAAAGAAGAGTATCACACAAGAAAGAACACATGGAGTTTGTTTTTACTTACTGAACAGACTCTGGTGTTCCAGTTAGCATACAAGATCTTTCAGGTAGGCCTCCACTATCTAAGAAGGTTGTAAAATAAAATTGATTTAACAGTAGTATTAAGGCAGAAAGTGATTATGAAACCAAATATGATATACAAACTATTGAAAAGTAGAAGAATCATTATATCACAACACTTCTTTAGACAGGAATAACTGCAATTAGTATAAAACATTCAAATATACCTTAAACGAAGATATAGATAATTAGAGACAACGATCAGCCTTCTGAACCTGCTACCAACAAGTATACCAGAAATAGTTACCAGGCGCGATCTGTATTTTACATCCAGACTCTTGTTGTATCCGTGAGATCTGTTCTCCACCTCTGCCAATTACTTGAAGAAAGAAAAGAGAGAAGATATTTTTTGTATTAATAGCACTTGCTAACATCCCTCACTATACTGTAGCACTAGGTTCATACTACTTACTAAATCCAACCATTCCATCTGGAACTTTGTACTCCTCTGTCATCACAGACCTGCATAAGTTAAATGCAGAAGGAAACAATAACCATTCAGACAAAACTAGCTTTGTATTTATATATCTCTTTCAGTTAACACAGAAGAAAGTTTACTGCCTCCCCCATTGCAGTGCAATTGACTCTCACTAATTTTAGGAGCCTTATGCAAACAAGGCTTTCACTGAAACTAGGCTAGTTTCAAAGTAAGCAACAAGCCAAAAAAAAAGTGAATAAATACTATTAGTAATGGAAATTGGGATATGGTCATTTAAGAGTTACATACATCATAGTATGAATGGATAAACATTTTCCTTCATCCTTTTTATTACTGTGAGGGCTAAGAAGGCCAGTGTAGTACTAAAATGTTTTAGCTGTGGCTCAACTGAAGTATACTGAAAGCATAAACAGATTTCAGTATCTCATTTATCAAAATTAGGCCAAGGATTGGAAGACTATTTGAATTTGGCTGTTCATGGAAGAAATGAGTGGAGAAAAAAGTTGCATAGATGCAGCTGACAGAACAGTACGTTGTTCTTAATTTGCCCCCCCTCCCTTTTTTTTTTTAATTTGCTACATTTCTTTCTTATTTTCACTTCAGACCTGTTCCTAGCTTTTGTTTAGAGTAGTTACGCTCAAATACTGAAAGAGCAACACACTTTTCTTTTACTAATCTTGATGTATGGGTACAGGCTGCTAAAGAGAAAAAAGAGAACATGATATGAACATTTCTTTCGGATGCTTGACTTGTGTCTGCCAAGAAAAGCAGCAACATTGCTTTTCCATCAGAATATACTGAATTGATTTTTACTAAAAACGAAAGTGGTATATGAGGTGTAATATAGATGCAGACTCTTACCTTTGCTGTTGATGCATTGGTGGTAGTTGATTTGTGAAAGCTACAAGCAAATATTGTTCAGATTAAACTCAAACAGAATTATTTATAATTAGGTCTTTTATGTGTTAATAATAAATAGTATCTACTTTAGTCCAAGTTGCCTTTTTAAGAAGTGTTATCGCATGGTATAAAAACAAAGTTAAAAAGATTCTCAACTGTGGTTAACATAGAATTGTATCAGTTTTACGAAGCAGACTCAAACTGCTTCAAGAAACTAAGAGATAAACGAGTCATTCTTTTGATTTCACTGATCCAGTACCACCTACCAGGTTACTGTTTCAAATTCTTGTTCTGAAAGTTTTATGCTTGTTTAGGCTTACTAGCAAAAAACAAAAAATACTTACAGTCATTCTGAGGAGCAACTTTCTTAGCATCTGGTTGATCTGCAAAATTAAGATTTTTTTAAATGTTTGCCAAGAAATTCAAGAAGCGTTTACACCTTTTAGTGTGAATTGCAACTTTCCAGTGCATTTTAGTCCCCCTTTTTTATTATTTTTTTCCTCAATTTCAGGAAGTTGATCATCTGAATAAAAGAAAGAATCTCACGAACACTCAGTACTCGGTTAGTATCGTTGAAAAGATGTTAGGTTCTTCCATATATCTATTAAGCAGTTTAATAAAAGGCAGTTTTCAGAACACGCTGTAGATTGCTCACAGGTATCCAGTCACTGAAACTTAACTATGACAATGAATAAAGTTTATCTCTGTTGGTTGCTCAAGCTAATGATGCTTCTATAGTAAAAAAGAAATAATAATAAAAAATAAAATCCATACAAAATTTAACAATGATTTAAAGAAAAAGCTTTCTGACAACGACCAGAAATCTAGATCAAACATCTAAAAATACAACAGTATCACACAGCAATGCAATCTCACTCTGAAGATTGATATGAAATCCCTATCCAAATATCAAGCATTTCATAGCATAAAACTTCAAAAAAAAAGCAGATTCAAAGCAACTACATCGCTACCATCCAAATCCTTTTGTACAAATAATGGAATAAAAGGCACAATTAACCTATATCTGAGAAGATACACTTCAGATGCTTTCTTCCCACCCCAAAATAAAGATTATATGAATCACCATAATTTATGTGCAGCAAAAACTCAGACACATATTCCAAGATATATTTGTGTCAATCCAGAAAGATCCACTAGTTTATTTCATGTTTACATACTAAACACAGGTAATAAATAAAAATTCCTGCCTTTAAAAGGAGAGGGCATTCCCTCCCAGTGTGTTGTACTGCTCGGACTTGTCCAAGAGCCATCTACACATAAAATAAAAAGAATACATTACATATATCATCTGAAGCATCATTAGCTCATTTTTTGTATATTAAAAACCTCACCGTTAATAGAAAAAACTTCATTACGGGACACAACAACTCCTGATATAAAGCCTTAGTTACAATTTGTAGACTGAGTTTCAATCCTCTTAAAGGAAGAAAAAAAAAAAGCATCGCTCTTACGTGACACCTACAAGAACATTTAAACAAGCTCAGATTTCTCTCCACAATTTAGTCAAGACTAAGTCTATATTAAACATATCAAACCCTGTTAAGTTCAAACTAGCTAACAGAAAAGGACGCACACATTTCAGAAGAAAACTTTACTGCATTATAAAGCAAATCCAAAAAGCTGCAACAAGTTAGGAGATTTAAGTATGATCTTGTTCACACACGCTCTATGCTTAAGTATTAACAAGCAAAAACACCTACAAGATAGAAAACCTACTTTCCTGTCTTTTTTAAAGTCCTATGCTTTTACAATGAAATGCATTAACATGTTTATTTGCATCTGTGCAGTAACAAAGCATATGAAACAAACCAATTTTAAGAAGTGACCACTTCCTGTTCTAATTGCAACTTACAAGCTATAATCAGCCCTATACAACAAAGGGCTGTAATGACATAACCTGCATAAAAGGTATTGCCCAATTATGAATTTATCCGCCCATGCCCCTGGCACATCTTTTCCTCTTTACTTCATTAAAATTGTTTTTAAAACTTTTTAAAATGGGCTTAGATTCACTTCAGATTACAGTTACACAGCAAAATCGCTTACAAGAATTTTCCTCATTTAACTGAAAATGAGAGAGCATGTTGCGATCTACAGAGGGAACAAAATGTTTTTATGCTGTGCTATGGAAAAACAAAACAAAAACAATGCCAAAAAAAAAAAAAATCTGTAATCTTTCTGGCACTGTGGCCAAGACATAATGAAAAAAAAAAAAAAAGGAAAAAAGAAAAAAGAAAAAAAAAAGCAACAGTAAAGAAGGCATACCTCCGTCCTCGAGAGGTCTTTTATGTCCTCCAAAACCGTAATCATTTGAATTCATTGACGTGCCAGCATCTCCTCCGATTTTTGCTGCAATCTAAACATAAGCAGATATTGTGAGCACAAATTCATTCAGCCAGTCCTTAGCTACTCCAGATCTTTTGGATCTGTTTGAGACAATGAATCATGATGCATATTAATACTGCTCAAAAAAGGTAATTAAAAAAAAAAAAAAGGTAAGTAAAAGGCTGCTGCTAGAAACATTCCCATGAACAGCCATGATATCTTCTTCTCCTCAACGTATTCAGGAAACTTCTGTGCTCATCCTTTAATATGGATTTCTTCCTATACTCACTTCTCCCCTGCCCTGGCCCCAAGGATGAAAAACAACAAAAAAATCTCCTCTTCAAACCGCAGCAACTTTTTCTCTGCAACAGGCTTCTCCTATTTTACCTGTACTCTGAGAATGCCTGCGCTATAAGGCAGAGAGCTTGACTGCTAAAATTACTTTAAAACCGAAAAGTTCCAACTATACTTTTTTCAAAATTATTATTCCCGAATTTTTTATCAAAAAGACGAGATAATTCGGTCCGACAAAGAGCCTACCCGTCACCTGCAAAGCTACAAGTAACACGTACAAAAAAAAAAAAAAAAAAAAAAAAAAAAAAAAAAGCAATAATAAAGCAAAAGCCACCGTGATCGCCTTGGTGCCCCAGCGCTTCCCAGGCGGCCCGCGCAGGTCAGCGGGCACCGAGGCGCCTCCGGGGACACAATCCGCGCTCGGCCGCGAGGCTCCCGAGGAGGCGGCGTGCTGCGAGGCCGCGATCGCGCCGGGCCGCGGGCCGGCCCCGCGCATCCCCTCGGGCCGCGGGCGATGGCGGAGCGGGGGCGGCGCGGAGCCTTCGGAGTGCGCGTGGCGGCGGGAAGGGTACGAAGCCCCCCGCTCCGCGCTCCCTCCACGGTGGCGCCTTAGCCTCTCCTCAGGCCTCCCCGGGAGCGCCCGCCCGCTCAGCGCGCTGCGCGGCCGCAGATGCGGCGGAGCCGCGGCGCGCACGCACCTGCCTAGCCCTCTGCAGCGCATCTTTAAAGGCATCGTTCACTCCGCCGCCGCCACCGCCGCCTCCGCCAGGCGCGCCCGAGGCAGGAGGGGGCACCGTGGAGTAATCCGCCATGCTCGCGCCGCCACCGCTTCCTGCCCCGCTCGCTGCCTGCCAAGAAAGAAAGAAAATGGCGGCGGGCGGGAGCCTTTCACATTCCTGCGCGGCATCGTGCTCGGGGGGGGGGGGGGGGGGCGC
>JAWLRI010000763.1:8600587-8614415 GCA_034781795.1 Crypturellus tataupa
CGTCACGGGGTGAGTGCGCGGGGGCGGCCCCGGCCCGCGCCGCCGCCGCCTTCCTGCCCGCGGAGGCACCTGCCGCCCGGGGCTCTCTCCGCGGCTCCCTCCGCGGGCCGGGCAGCGGCACCTGAGGCGGGAGGTGTTCGGTGCTCGGGCCCGCGGGTGTTTCCGCCGGTGACGCAGGAGCGCTGAGTGGAGTTGGCCGAGTGCCTGGCGACGAGGCCTGGGGGGCCAGGCCCGCTGGCAGCGCCCGGAGCGGCGCGGAGTGGCCGGGGGCTCTCTCTGCCTCGCGGAGCGGGACGCGGCTGCCATTGGGCCTGTGCGACCGTTGGGGGCAGCCTCGTGGTGACAGGGGCCCCGCTCGGCCCCGTGAGGCGGTTAAGGGCTGTGGGCCCGCATAAGGTCATGCCTTAAGGTCAGGGCCATATTAAGTAACTAGAATGTGCTTTCTGCGTTGTTCCGAGGAATGTTGTGCATGTTCTTCGTCTTATTTATTTACATGTGTCAAACTGAGGCATTTTCCCCAGGTGCCTGAGTTACATGTTTCTTGTTTTCTGTTAACTTAAGTAAATAAACGTTCTTGAATTGAGGTGTTGCCAGTTATTTGAATTCTAGAACTTTTGTTCTGGAGTTGGCCTAGAAACAGAGAGGGAACAGCTCTGCTGAAGTGGAGTAAGCTTGAGCAGCCTTGTAGGTCCATACTGTCTTAACAAGTTCCTGGTGTTTTGTTGGTATTCTCCCTTATGGTTGTTTATGTTTGGGCTCATTCTAGCAGACGAATAGGCAACAGGAAAGGCTGGTAAAACCACCTTGAGGCACAGTATTACTGCTGCTAAGGTCAGAGTATCCTGCATTCCAGTTCAGGTGACACCACTCAAGAACACTTAAGACCTGTAGTAGCCCTTTCTTTTTCCAAAAGTTAGTATAGCTTAGTAGTATAGGTTAAAAGGTGAGTGTATTTAACTTCTTTCTGCAAAGCTTTTTTTAAAATGAGTTAATAGTTGAATCTCAGCCTTCAAATTGCAGGTGAGTGAAGCTTGCCTCTGAAGTACTTTTGCTGGAAACAATGCCTGTTCAGAAGCAAAAGCATAACTTTCTGTTAATGTAGCTGTTTTAATTTGTTTGGGGAATAAAAATAGATTTACAAAAGCAGGAACTTAGTTTTCATGATTTGTTTTGAAAATGAAAAAGAAAAACAAAAAAGTTTGACTTAAAATAATTTTTCATTTCCTTCGTAATTGACTAAATTGGCCATGTACAGTAGACATGCTTTTCAGTTAAATTTACCAATGGTATTTGCCTCTGAGACAGTGAAATTAATACTGATTGTTGACTAAGTCTTCCTTGACTTGCCACTTTAGAACTTTACCAGCTTTTTAGTAGTGTTTGCAGTAACTTCACCTTCTGCTAAGTGGGTTTTTTTCATAGGATGAATATCGGAAAGAAATCTTGCGAGGAGAGATACAGTATAGGGGAGTCCTAAGAACTTCTAAGTTCTTGAAGACAGTGGCTTTTTCAGATACCTCAGGTGGTTAGACATCATATTTAGCAAGTATCAGAAGAGTAACATATCTTGAGAATTATAAGTGTGATTACTACTAGCCTTATTTTCACTGCTCTTGATTCCTTTTATTGATCTCTATAAATAGTTAGTTGAACTTCTATTTGTTTTTCCCTTGATGTGAATTAGAACCTATTGGCTAAAAAAAAAAAAAAAAAAAGGGTGTCTGCGTTTCTCACATATATGGATATGCTGCTTATTAAATCTTCCTTTGGCTGAGAACTCCTACAGGATAAGTTCCTTCTATTTAATCTCTTAATGCGAGGGAGAAGGAGGTGGAAGGAAAGGCTCTAACTCTTTAGCAGTGCGACATTATTTCAAATGTGTTGCTAATTAGCCTCAGACCTGCTACTGTGCTTTCCCCTTGCAGAAGGTATTCATTGTATGTTTACTCAAATCCCTTCTCTACGAAATTAGATGAAATAAATGGCGAATATTTGCTCTGTGCTGTCAGAACAAGAGAGCTTTGGCTTTGCCATGTAAAATGAACTTCAGGTGGGTAGTAACTTGCTCCATTACTGAAGAAAGACATAGTAGATGAATCTTGCAGTTTATCTTTCAGGATTTTAATAATTGCTTAGTAGGTAACATGAACGGACAATATGGCATTTTATAATGTCTTTTAGTATTTCTTTTGGAGGTTGTAGGAAGGTGGCTTCCCTTTTGTGCTTAAACCTCTCCAATATTGATATCTATCATGGTTTTCAGGCTTTATTTTTTTCAGTAATTATCAGACTGGAACATTTTGATAGGTGTAATTACTGCGACAGATATTTAAAATAAAAATATGTAGAAACATAAAATTTGGTAACTATTAACTATAGTTGGCTACACTGGCTATGTATAGTGTGTAGCTAGCTCCTGACTTAAGTAATGGTGAGTCCTCAAACTTTTTTTTTATTATTCTTTAAATCAAAGCTATACCATATATGGAGGAATCTGAGCTTCTACGAAAATATACCTCTGCCTTCCATTGAAGGTACTCTGGCTCAGAGAAACGGGACTCTTCTAAATCAGTTAGTTCAGATGTTTCAGAAGTATAGGTGTAAGTGCAGAACTTGCCAAAAATCATCTGGGCTGAAAAAAGTGCTTCATTAGTACAGGTAAGAGATCTCTCACAGAAATGGAATATTAGCTAAAGATAGCAGTTTCTGATAGATTGACTCCAGGATTCTCTGTATATCTTTCTTTAACTTTGCCTCCATATGCTAAACACTTGTACAAGAAGCGTGATAGCAGTGTGTAAATATCAGAGGAGGATCGCTGTTGTAATAGCTGCTTATCTGCCTGCTGCGTTTTCTGCAAGTCATTGCTGATCTGGGGAAATCTGCAGTTAGTTTCTGGAAGCTTTTCTCTTGGACATTCAAATCATCTTTCCTGTATTGGAAAAGTGATGTACTCTGTGAATGTATATTTCCTGAACCCCTGTGTGTACTTTTAACATGTAATCACAATGTGGAGACTACAGTAGGCTGAATATTGCAGTTTCAGTGTTCCAGATCTTTCTTTCCTGAAATGTCAGAGCTGAGGAAAAAAATAAAACTGTGGTCTGAGGGATTATGTGCATTCAATATTACTTCTGCAGTGTTTGCAAAATAACACCTTGTGGTAAGGCAAGGGCAAAAGGTATTCTTAAATATCCTTGCAGGTTAGTTGAAACCACTTCCTCATCTAACTGTTAGCTGATGTTCCTGCACTTGCAAAAGGTGTCCAGGACCTGGATTACTATCAATAGGAACTCTGAAGCAACTGCTGAGTGAGAGAAACTTCATCCTTTGCTTTAGATCTAAACAGCTATTGATCTGTCATGAGTGTGGATGTGTATGTTGAAGAAATGAAACTAAATTTTATATCCATAATTCTCTCTGTAAGTGAATGTATTCATGGAAAATGGTAATATTAAAGTATAATTTAAATAGTTTACAAAATCTATACAGTGATCCTATTTTTAAACTCTTTTGAGGTGATGATCAAGGAGGGACAGTTGAGGGTTGAAATAGTGAGATCATTGCAGAATTCATCTGCTCATATGACCAGCTGTGTTTTTCTCCTCAGCAAATATTTCTATTGTGCCTATTTCCTGCCAAATGCAGAGGCATGGGCTCCAGTTTAGTGAGTGGGGAAAAAATATTTGTGGGAGGAGAAGGGGGTGTTGAAAAGGGAGGGCAGCTGCTCTGTTGCAGCTGTCTGCCTTTAGTCAGTGACAAAAATGCAGCTTTCCTTTTGGTTTGTGGGGGGAGCAAAAGTGAAGTTGTCCCCTAAACTCATATCTGTTCCCCTCTGTGCCAACTTATATATAGTAACCTTAAAAAAAAAAAGTTTTTTTTTTGGGGGGGGAGGGGGGAGGAGTGTGGTGGTGGTTAGCCTTGAGTTCAATCTTATTGCTTTTCTTAGAAAGAAACATTTGACTCCTATTTAAAGAAAAGCTATATTAGCATATTGCTTAGAGCATTGATATTGTGCATTTTTTTTCTTGTGACTCTAACTTGGTATATCTTTGATTAAAGTCAAAGTGGGTGGAAACTGCTGAAAAGGTTGTAATAGTCAACCTTAAGAGAGGAGAAATAAAAGGAAACTTTCCAAGGTTTCAGTTGAGGGCTACCAGTAAACTGCTTTCTGGGACAGCTGAGACAGTTGACCTAGTAAAAGATTAATCGATATGACACAGCCTCTAAAATTCTGACTAACTTACAGATGGCTAGGGAATTGCATTAAATATAGAGATAAAATGCAAAGCATGTTTCTTCCTAAATCCAACTGATGTGCACAGTGAGGCAGTGAATCACTATACGGAATAAATGTAGCCCATAGAGAACTGGATAATATTAGTCAGCACAATAACATGGTCATCAGCTTTCAAAGCCATATGTGTTCAAGGGTAGTTGGATGTTTTACTGTGAATGTCATGGGAAAGAAGGTGCTGAGAACTCAGAGAAGCTGTCTTCTGTCAACATCTGCAGAGCTCCTCCCAAATGAGAAAAAGTCTGGGTAAAAGTGTGAAAGCCCTTGCTTGAAATGTAACAAGTGGATTATAGAACCAGGCATTGTGCCAGTAGGAGTATGCTTAATGGAGAAGAGAGGAGGCAACAACTGAGGGGCTACTGAAGTTAAGACAAGTGTAATGAATGCAGTAGTAGTAGCTGTAAGGGGTGGAAGTATGTACTGTTTCCCTCTATCAGCAGAGAACTGAAGAGCATGAACACAAGTCATATTTTTATGGGTAAGGCAGTAATGCCTTAATAGTATTCCTTCTGGTATTACTTATTACAGTCAACAGCATTGTGAATTTGATTATTTTGCACAGAAAGATGCTGCTGCTTTTAGATCCTCCAAGAGAGGCACATATTTTCTCTTAAAGATTACTATTTTAGTTATACCTAGTGATACTTACAGGGCAGACCTTGTCAGGAACAAGGTATGTCAGGGTGTGATGGCGTGAGTAGAGATCCATCTGATGCTGTATCAACTCAGGATTCCCAGCATTAGAAGGGACATAAAACTTGATAAACTCCTGTCACCTTTTATGTGATATCTATTTGAAAAAAAAGTCTTTCTTGAGTGTTCTTGCACTTCTTTTGGAATCCAAAAGAACCACCAACTCCTGGTGCAGATCAGTGAGTCAGAACATCCTATTTTTAAACAAGTTATGCTTATATCATAGAGTTAATAAAATAGTATGTAAAGGTAAAATCTTTTTCATGTTAAGCAAGGAAAGATGGAAAAAATTTCTTAACTAACTGTTCAGATTATAATTATGACAAGTAAAAACGAAACAAAAAAATAACAAAAAATACTTTCAGTATTTGTTGCTACATGTATGTTTTAGGGAAAACTTTCACAAAATTCATTGGAAATATTTAAGAATATTCTGTAATCTGCTAATAGAACAGATGCAAAAATCAACTGTATCTGTTTAGTATGTTCTGTATTTAATAATTTTTCTTTTTAATTCGTCTTTCCGTCTCATACCTCTTAATCAGGCCTGTCCCATTTCATCTAGGGGAATAAAATGATTTAAGAGGTTAACTGCAAAATAAGCCCTTGCACCTTTCTGTTTTCCCAGATCACGTCTAGGTTGAGCTGGGGGGAGGGGAAACCCAAGATTTTATTTGAGCTATGGAATGCAAGTGAAACACTCTGAAAACTATTGGGCAACTGCTTTGACTTCTATTACAGCACATTCTGATAAATGCAACTATTTACCTTTACTGCTGTCTTCTGTAAGTCAACAAATGGAAGATCTTATTGTTTCAGTGTGAATCAAGTGACTTTAGATACCAGACATATGTCTCCTTTCAAGTTAACCAGAGTTGTTCTAACATGTCTTTATCAAATTCTTGCCTTTAAACAGCTGTTCATTGCTTGCGTTTTCAGGCTTGCCTGTGAAGTTAACTCTATGAATCAGCAGCTGGGTGGGATTTTGACACACACACTGGAAAAAGCATCTTGTGTGACCCTCTCCTTTTGCTTATATAAGAACAGTCATCATGTGTCTGTAGCAGAAATGTGGGCAGTTCCTTATTTGGCAGCGTTGCCAACCACCTTGTTTGAATACAATGGCAATTAAAAACAAGATCCTGCAGGAAAGAAATTCACTGGACGCTTTCAAGTGGATTTAGTTGTTTTGCAGTTTCTCTTTTCATCAAGACTGAGAAAGTACTCAATTATTTTCTACTAGAAACTCCTTTTTTTTCTCCCAAGTGTTCTCCATACTGATTATTTAGCTATGCTGGAAGACTTAAAAGACAAAAATGTCTTGCAAATATGGCTTCTGTCTATTCGTCATTTAGTTACGGTGCATCACTGAAGCAGTGGTGCAACCCTAGATGAGCCTCTTGGCTCTGAGTATATCCTAATGTAGAGGATCTTTCTTGTTAGGAAAATCTTTGTAATTTGTTGTATTGTGCTAAACAATGTTCTCGAGTGGTAATAGGGTTTTATTATGTTTTTTTTTTTTTAATTCAAATTAATCAAATGCAAAATGATTAGATGAGACCTGTTGGAAAGAAAGACTCCAGGCTCAGGGCTGAGTCATGCTAGCACCTACTTCCCAGGGATTTTAAGCAAGAGCTGACTTGTAAGGACCGACTTTATTTTGCTTGTGCTTTGAGTTCTCTGCGACATGTTTGTTGTGACAACAGGATGTTACTGACATTGTTTGGTGGAAAAATACCCATAGGATTCCACTCCTGTGAGTGCAGAAATTGCTACCACAAAAACTGTTATAGTTGTAGCTGGTGGATACCTTCCTGTTCTTCCTTAGGGGAAATACCTAAAGGGGAAGCTGATCATTAAAACACATAGAGGTATTAATTGAAATAGTCTGCCTATCCTTATGCTTCCAAGTGATAAGGTGGTTGTGGTTCTGTTTTCTTCGAAGGCCAATCAAACAGGATTGTTCTTTTCCTGTTGATCAGTAAATAGCACTGCTGTTAGGTCACAGTTCTTCCGTACCAGGCTTCATTTGGTGGAAGAGCTGGTAGGGAGCCAGTCCCGGTTCCCAGGCTCTCTGGGCTGCGGGGCCTCGTGTCTGGCTCCAGCGTGGACTAGAGCAAATGCTACTTTTGTCAGTGCCAGCTGGCTGTGGTCTGGGCATGGAGAGCAGCCTATAAACTGCCTGGTTGGTGCCTATACTTGTAGGGAAATTTCTGTACTTCAGGAGTGTGACCGAGTCCATCAAGTTCTGCTGTCTTCTTTAGCCGTACTTTTATTGAAAACAGTAATATTAAAAAAGGTATTTAATAACATTTGTAAAGATACTTGTAAAATGTCTGTTTTTTGTAAATAATCCTCACCCCATTATTTCAGTTAGGTGGGAAAAAATACCAGGATACTGAATATTCTTCTCCTTTTAAATGTTTATATAATATATACAGAACTTCATGTGGGAGGATGGGGGTAGAAGTCTTTATTTACACATCTCTTCAAGCTTTTTTTTTTTTTTTTTTTTTTTTTTTTTTTTTTTTTTTTTTCCCTCTCCCTCTTTTCCCCTGAATCATCTGAAAGAGCATAGGTGTGACTAACACTTTGTTTCATAAGACAGATGGAAGGGGTGGCAGGAAAGAGGAGACTGCATGGTAGTGGTAGCCTGACTTGGGTTAGTCTGGTTTAATTAACATTGTTATTTAATGTTTTTACCTGTTCTGTAACTGAGGCAGCTTGGGAAACATCTGTGGACTGATCCACAGTCGTGTGATGAATCTAATTCTTCATTTGTTTCAGAGGAGAGTTCCTTGAGTCTTGGCGAAATTCCTCAGTGATAGTAGTCTGAGCCAAAAGCAGTTATACAAACAAATCCAAGCTTATTACAAGTGAAATTATTCTGTTGAATTTTACTACTGGATATTTCTGCTTCTTTTGCTCATAGTATAGTATATTCTCCAGATCTTGTCAAGATGTAAAATTTTAGGGTGTGAAGCAACCCTTCAGTCTCCTTAAAAAGCTGCTTTTTTAACAACAGGGAGAACTGCTTTTCTTCCCCTCTCTTTACCAGCACTGTACACATGTACATAGGTGAGATGTTCATGTTCTGGGTGGAGGTAACATGTCATAATTCACTGGCTTTGTAATAGTGCAAAAAAAAAAAAAAATAAAAGACTCAGTTGAGGGAAACCTGTTAACTTTATTGATGGCTCAACCAGGTCAACCTGCAGGTCATGCAACTTCTAAAGAAGAGTCTTTGCAGAAATTTTTGTGTGGGTAGGGACTGAAAGGAGCAGTGACTCTAAATAAGGAATTGAAAAACACTTGTGGAATCTGTGTTTTTTCAAAAGGGGGGCTTTATTCTGTACTTGAAAATACTTCATGTTTGTGTCACTCGCTCTGACCATACTTTTGATGTCTCCTTTTATCCTTTCCTAAGTTATCTTTGGTACTTTATTGAAGTCTTGCTTACACCACGGTAAAATGAGGGTAAGTTAGATGCATTTTCCTGAATATTATGCATTGTAATTAAGCTGTAAGAACTTTGTCTGCTTGTAAAAGACTCATTTTCCCTCTGCAGTGGAAAGTGAGGCCTGGAAATTTCTTTAAAGTAGAAGAGACTATGAGTTAGTAGACAAGAATTAGGTATGAGAAAGCAATTCTTTGCTAATGACACAAGCTTATATGTGATGAAGTATTGAAGTATATATGAACACATCAGCGTTTAGTTTTGTTCTAGTTTTGACAGCTGTAACAATATTCAGAATAAAATTACCTGAGGTTTGGATTAATTCTCTCTCTATTCTCGTACTGCTTATAGTTTTAGAAAAGAAATGGGGTTGTTTGCTTTTTATAATATGTAGTGGAAGTGATTGTTTTTTGAAGAGAACCTGATTGTTAAACTTTATTACAAATGAATGTTAACATTAAAGTATTGACTTTGATTTAGAAATAGAGCATCAGCTAGATCTTTAGCTGGTCTATGTTTCAAACTCACAAGAACATTTAGAAGTTTTAAAATTGTCTGCTGTATTCTGCTATAGACTTTTCCCCCCTACGTAAAATTGAAGGCTGCATGGGTCACAGATTTAAAATTTATTTGGAAGTTGAGAAATGACAACAGTTTTTGATAGCAGTGTGCATTCTGAGAGTCAGTGCTTGAATCCGAGTTATGAATTTATGTGGACTCAAGTGTATATTTAAAATAAGATTTCCTACAAAAATGTCTTATATGAGCTTTAGCCTGTTGGCATAACTTCACATATATGCTTCCTGGAATATGTTTCTATAATTTTTTTGTGTGTGTGAAGGAGAATACCAAATTTTTTTTTTTTTTAAAGTTGTTGAAGATAGGGATAGTGCAGCTTATAAGTGCAATAAATAAATTTATCTCCAAAAACTCTGTATTCTACTCCTTCATTTACTACTCCATCTTTTCTTAGATGCTCCAAAATGTCAGACAGGATGTTCCAGACAATATAAGCAAACTTTTTATGTGGCAAAACACTAGAAGCTATTTTTTCTGTCAAATACTGTTTAACAGTGATTTATGTATATCTCTGATGGAAGTTAGCTGTTTTCGTAATGCATGATTATAAATTACCTCTCTATTTTTTTTAATGTGTCAGCAAATCAGAAGTCAACGAATCTTGTTAATGTAAGCTTCAACTGTCAGTAAATTGTATCAAAATATATTACTGTGTGTTTTCTGTCAAGTCTTCAAAGTCCTAAGAAAACTGCACTCCAATTATGTGCATCTAGGAAAGGAATTGATGTATTTCATGTACGCAAACTAGGATAGAGATTTCATGGTACATTTCAGCTGGAATGGTTTACAGACGAGAGCATCTCAAACAATGCCTGCCATGAGTAACTAGACAGTTGTTTTGTATTTCACAAGTATGCTGGTTAGCAATGGTAAATGGCTGTTAGGTAACCATCTGTTACAGAATGGTTACCTAACAGAATTTGATAATTCTACTGTTTATAAAGCTTTGCATTATAAAGCTTTCTTATGTTATTATTAATATACAAAAGATAAAAAATTAACCCCCCCCCCCCCCCCCCAACTTTTATCTGTAATAAGTCTTCCACTTCCAGCACAGCAGCACACCTCTGGAGAGAACTGAAGTAAAAAGTTGATAAATTTGTTTATGAAGTATATGACTAAATGAAGCTTGCACTGTTAACTGATTCACAAGAGGTGTTAGTCTGCACATGTTACTTCATGTTGCCCTGACTATGGAAAAAAAGTGTTTTCAGCTGTCCCTTTCCCAGACTCTAGATGAGTTTCTGTAGATGAAACCAGCTTCTGAGTATTTCTTGAGCAAACCACTGTGACACATTCACAAATACGATTTGTGTATGTACAAAGTCTTATTCACCTTCTTGGAAGTATAGTAGCTCAGTCAGCTAGGTGCAGTTAAAAATGCTGAGACTTTTCCTCTGGAAAAGTATTTGATGCTGTTGGAGAATATTTATTATTGTATATGGATGTACTTCTTTCTACCTCCGGTAGACAAATGTCAGCTTATTCCGTTCGTTCACGTGGGCTTGCAAATATTATGATACTTAGTTGTGAAAGAGCTTTTTCTGGCTGGGGATTTGGCTCCTCTGCCTTGACATTTACGTGCACATGTATATTTATAGTTGTGATCTGTGTGGAATTTGCCTTTGTGGGTTTGTTTGCTCTTTAACTTGCTCTGTAGTCTGCCTCTGTGGGGTTTTCTTGTTTTTGCTGTTTTTTTTGTTTTTTTTTTAATTCCTTTTTCTGAGATTAAATAGGTAAGGAATGCAGAAGTGGTTTATTTTGTATTTTTTAATAGAAATGCAAGTTTTTTCGCTCAGTTTATTACTCTACAGAATGATGACATCATTCTTAGTCTTCTACCTAAAATAACTTTGTGCAGGTGCTAATTTATTAATACAGAGTTCAAGTTCAAGGAACTATTGTGAATATTTCTTTGAGTGTAGCCTAACTTCTTTGAACGGTTTCTATGAAGGTTTCTTTAAAGTAGGGATTAAAACTTAAGCAACTATTCCAAAACCTCGAGGTGGCATAACCTTTCTCACACTGCTCTTCCAAAGTCAAGTCACATTGCACCCACCTATATGCATGTGAATAAGGCTCTAGTTCTTGAGAAAGTGTATTGGAAAAGACAATATTTCAGTAAAGGAATTATTTCTTTAAAGTAATGGGTGAAAGGCTGGATCTGAGTAGTAGGACTCAGCTGCAGAAGTGGAGAACTGTTGAAAGACAATTTTCAGCTTATTTGTGTATATTTCATAAGCATAAAAACCCTCATCTAAAAAGTACAGTCCTAAATGCCACCTTTTGTTTGATCAAAGAACAGATAACACCCTAGATAAATGATTCAGTGATTTCAAAAGCAGTCTTATTTAGTCTTCCTGAGCGATGATCAAATATCTTAAACAGTTAAATTTCTTTAGCAATGTGATACAGTTAAAGATGGAACTCCTTTCCAGATGATTCCAAAAAGCTTAAACTTCTCGTTTTATTATTTGTGTCTTAGTTTGCACTGTAGACTAATTGGAATTTTCAGATATTAGGAGAATATGTGCTGACTCCCAATGTACCTCCAAATGCCTGCTTGATAGCCCTTATCTCTTTGTAAAAATAGATAGTTCCTGTAACTCAAAATTCCAGATTAGGGACTGATTTTAAACAGGTAATATTGAGACAAAAAGCTAATAATCTGTATGCTTGGTAATTATCTAGTCAGTATGTGCTGTTAGGAGCCATGCAACATGCCAGTCAAGAAATAAGTAGAACAGTTCTTGTTGTGTTGTTTTACTATATTCGATACAAGCATGTAAGGCTGACTCGGAGATGTAAGGTTTTGACAGCCTTCTTCAAGGCATCTTCAGCTGTGTGCGACACCAAGGCAGCTGCTGATCTCTGACAAATAAGAGGCGGAGGGAAGAGCAAAACAAATGCATGCATATGCTGCCGACTTTCTCATGTATATTGAGTACCCTAAAGTGGCTTGTAAGAATTGCAGAAAATGCTGTCTCTCATGAGACCTACTGGCTCCAAATATGTAGTTGACAGCTAACATCTCTTCAGGAATATCACACAGATAAGGAGCAACATTCTGGCAGAATCTAGGAAGACAAATATAGTACACAGACCTTATTTGAAAATTAACTGTAGAATTTTCTGTGTTCTGTATTGTACAGAAGATCTGGTCTTGATTAAGTGTGTTATTTGGGTAAGCAGCTGGATGGTGTCTTTCCTCCTTTGACATCTTAATACTTCAGCATCATAAATACTTCATCCTAAATGCAGCATCAGAAGCTGACTTACATGAATTGCAAATCTGACTAAGCCCAAAATATCTATCTCCGTGTGCAATGCAGGTACCTCAAAATGCTGACCAGCCTCTGAAGCAGAGGGTGGGTAAAGTGCAGCAATTCTGGGAAATGAACTTACTGACAAAATGTCCCTGAAGACTACTATAGAGGAGGAATATTCCATGGTAGGGCACAGACTGTTCTAATAAGGGGCGATTGGAAGAACTAAGTAAAAATAAAAATTTGCATCCCACTTACCAGGATTCCGCTCTCTGAGGAAGTGCCAGTAGGATCTGATGCTGCTGAGTGATCATTAGCACCATGTGATGCTTGTACCGTGTTCTCTGGTAGAAAGAAAACTTCTGGTAATTTTTCTTTCCACTAATTCTGAAGGAAAGTTGTTTCTCACCTATGTATTAATTCTTTAAAGGAAGGAGTGTATGGTTGATTTACTATAGCCTACCAAGGGTTTGTTTTTGGTAAAAGATAAAAGCATAGAACATCCTTTTTTCTTAAAAAGATACAAGGAAAGGGCATACCGTGGGCAGAAAGAAGGAATTTGTTTGCTGGAAGAAGGTGCTCAAGTTATCCCATTGTTATCCAACCTTGGAAGGTTCCAGGTGTAAAATCTACAGGAAGTAGAAGCAATGTAGTCTTGCTGTGGATCTCACTCAGATCTTAAGTATTTCAATTTTTAGGGAATAACTAATTGGGGTGTAACTTGGCACTATCTGAATAGCAGACTGTTCAGAATGCCTGAGCATTGCTCATGGCAGCTGTCAGCAGGAAGTCGCAGGGTAACTTTTTGTGCTTGTCAGAACCTGTTTTGTAAGCTTTGACATGGTTGGGAAATAAACTTTTTGTTAAAGAGATCTGAAGTATTTTTTTAATTAGATGAAATAAAAATTAATTTGTTTTACTTCTTAACCCTGGCTAAATTGGAACTCCTAGGGTATTCTTTTGATATTGAGAAAAAGGAAATTTGTATTTGATATTCTCAAAGGAAAAGTTCTTAAGCCTTGCGTTAGTACTTGCGTTCTCTGCCATTTCTGTTGACTAGAGGTTTTGGAAAACCTCATGAAAAATACTACCCTGGGACTAATTGCTGCTGTTGCTGCTCTGCCAGTACTGTTACCTACCAGAATGGCAAAACAAATATGGGGTGCATCTCATGTGCCTGCAGGTGAAATAATTCAAGCAGTGTAATTATGACCTGCCATAGGTGCCTCAATCTATAGAGCAGGAGCACAGTTGAGCAAAATAAAATAATCTCATGTTGCTGGTTTTCCTGCATCTCCATCTCGTTGTGCTCTTAGTGGTGAAGCTGGCTTGCACTTTTAGTTCAGAGATCATATGTGGCAGGGTGTGAAAATAAAATACTGTGTAAATCAAGAAGTTAATGTTCCCCATTTGGATTCGAGGGTACTTTGGCTGCTATGTGCTGTCTTCCTTAAGCAACATCTTGTCTTTAGGAAAAAGAGAATTGAACCTGATGGAGGTATCTTTGGTGGGGGGGGGGGGGGGGGGGGGGGGGGG
>JAWLRI010000763.1:8614425-8628028 GCA_034781795.1 Crypturellus tataupa
CCCCCCCCCCCCCGCCCCCCCCCTCCCCCAAAAAAAAAAAAAAAGAAAAAAGTAACTGTTAACCTGACCAAAGCTTGTATATTTTAATTTGGCCTTCTTGGAAACTATAATAATCAGTGGTAAAGGCTTGTCTCCTTTCTGACAAGAATAATTTCTTAATTTATAATTCTCGCCTCAGGGCCAAAAGAATTGCAGGCTGAAAATTGATACCATTCCCTCTGTTGAAAACTATTTGCTTGGTATTTTGATACATGTGCAGTAGTCTTGGTGTATCTTTTGTGTACAGTGAGAAAAAAGACTGCTGTGCTGAGTGACTTGAGCTGAGATGTACTAAACTGCTTTTTATGTTAGCTTAGATTTATTTTCTTACTGCTTGCTGACTGGCTCTAATTGACTCTGAGGAAGGCTCAATTTTATTTTTAAAGAACAGAAGTTTTTTTTTTTTTTTTTTTTTTTTTTTTCCTTGGAAGTAACTGGAATATAAAGCACTTTGTAATCCTTGCTGGCAAAGGTACAAAATCATGCTGGTGACGTTGGGCGCGTTGTATTTACAGCGGTCTCTATAGAAACTGCAAAGCCAAATACTGGCACCGTTCTCGTGAGGTCTACAGGCACCTTCTTGAGCCAGTTGTGCGTTTATACTCTGTGGTTTCAGCAGGGCATCCTGGCCCTGTTCTGCCCTGTGACACCCCTAGTTCTGCTAGCCCCTCGTGGGGGGAGCAGTGAAAGAGAAGGGCTCTGCTTGTTTGTACTTGCGTTTGCGGGAGCGAAGGCCGGGCCGGTGGCTGGGGAAGTGACGTCCGCTCGCCGCCGTTCTAGAAAGAGCGGAGACACGTAGTGCGCGTGGGAGGGCACTGAGCCGGGCCCTGTCCTGTCCACTGTGCGTAATTATTTATAAATGAGCAAAAGGGGAGGAAGGGAAGAGGGACAGGCTGCCCAGCGTTTCATTAGCGGATCGGAGAGCTTACTGATTTGTAACAGTTTTGTTTGTTTCTGTCCCAAATTTGACTCTTGTTTTTCTTTCTGCAGCATCTCTACATTGCTAAGACACTGGATACTGATTTCTTTTTAGCAAGAAAGAGATAAATTCCTCTAAAACTCAGAATGGGGAAGGATTATTATTCTATTCTGGGAATTGAAAAAGGGGCTTCTGAAGAAGATATCAAAAAAGCTTACAGAAAACAAGCCCTTAAATGGCACCCGGATAAGAACAAATCTCCCCATGCAGAGGAAAAATTCAAAGAGGTTGCAGAAGCTTATGAAGTTCTGAGTGATCCCAAGAAGAGAGACATTTATGATCAGTTTGGGGAGGAAGGTATGTATTTCTCTGTACTCTGTAAGTGGTTGCTTTAATTATGGAAAGCTGATATGTATTTTTAGGCAATGTATTTATAGTGCGTTGAAGTTTTTGCTTTGTTTATTAACATATATCATTACTAAATACTGAGCTAATTGTGACTTTTTAATACAATCTTAGTGGATTTTTAAGATTTCCACATTGTTTACTTGGCAGATAAAATCATGGAACTGGAAAGAGCTTGTGTGATCCATAAATAGCTTTCTGGATTTTTTTCTTACTGCTGTCTTAAGTTAATCTTGGGCTTCTTGAAATGTAGTTGTAGAGAGAAATAGTCTTTTTCAAGATTTGTCTAAATGGCAGAGTGCTTGATCTGGGCAGGGCTGTCCTGAGCAGAAGCCCAGGTGTCTAGTCCGTAGTCGTCTTTGGCTTCGTGCCTGGAGAGGAAAGAATTTGCCTGATGTCATGAAATACCAGAACAATTTTTTAGCTTTAATTGTAAACTGTGATAACATGCCAAGAGAATGAGACCTCAGAAATCTCATATTTAACCTAAAATGGTTATCTTGGAGGATGACTTTTTTTTTTTTTTTTTTTTAATTTTCAACTGACATGCTTTTCCCTTAGTTTTATGATTGAGCAATAGAGGAAGGAAATAACATCTCTTCCCTTAAATGTATGATATCAGGAATTTCAGATGAAATGATTACTTCTGCTGTAAGAAGTAGATCTGCTCGCTCACTGCCATTCATTCAGTACCAGATTGTTTTTTAAGCTCACAAAGTAGGGCATTCTTAAATAATGGTATTTGGAATAAATCGTGATTCTTCTGACTAGATAATAAAATTTGTCCCTCTGTCATCCTTAGCACTTAGTATAGTAGTTCAAATCTATCAGTTCACATAGAAGACTTTCAGCTTCTACCGTTTATTCTGATTTTTCATTATCTTTTCCACTGTGAATTAGAAAAAAGAAAGAATCTTAGAATTGCGGGTGTTCAAAAATTTTAATGATGCTTCTGAAACATTCTAGTAAAATAAGATCAGCTTCGATACAACATCTTTGCTGTTTTATTGTCTATTTCCTTCCCTCTTCTTTACTCCTTTCTGTATAGTACTATGAAACTCTCTACTCTGTGGATCCATTTGCCTTTCAGATTCTTGTGCAGTAGCTCATCCTAGCCACTTTCCCAAAATATCATTTTAGTCACTTTTTCCAAAGACCTCGAACTAAGGCATATAAACTAGTGTAACCTTTGGCTTCCTAGTATTGCATACCTAAGGTCAGAGAATCAAACATAGATTTCTGTTTATTTTGTGCACAAAATTAAATTAGAAATAAACTTTTTGTAACAGTGAATCTGGAAATACCTCAGTAATTCTCTAAGCAACTCAGTTGTTTTTGACGAGGTAATTAGTAGTTGTAGAGTAAAGAGGAGGAAACCTGTGTTATTTTTACCCCCAGGAATGTGATGTACCTTAAGTAAGACCTTTTGGTCAGCTCTTCCAGAAGATGTCCTTCCGCTGCTATACATTGGCAGATCAGATCCTCTGATCTATTTGTGTGATGTTAATGGTGCAGTGACTTGAAGATGTGGTAGATGTTGCTAAATATTTCTAATACAGACTAGTATTAGACAGTACACATTCTTGTATTTCATTCGGTTACTCTTGATAGCCAGTATTAAGTTTATGCATAAAGGTATTACAACACTGAGCAAAACAAACAAACAAAAACAACAAATAAACCAACCGACTAAAAAGAAAGAAAGAAAAAAAACTCTTCTACAATTCAGGTTTAGAGGATGTATGCTCCCTAAAATGAAAAAGACAAATGTCAGTTTAAAAATCAGGATCTCCAGCAAGAGTTCAAGTTTTTAAGTCTTAGAAGACTAAAACTTAGAGGAAGTTTTTAATCTTAGAAGTTGTAGGAGAGGACTAAGTGGTAGGAGAAGGTGGACATCACCAATCATGAAGGAGGCATTAAGAAACTGATCTTAGCCAGATTTGGAATGTGGGAGCAGAAAGTACAAAGGACTCACCACCATTGAAAATCATTGAGAACATATATCAGGAAGAAATGGAATGTAAATCTCTGAGAGAGAGAAAAGGTAGAACAAAAGTTTTTTATTTTGTGGCAGGATGTTTTTTTGTTGGTTTGTTTTTTGCGCGGAGAAGTTGACACTTTTCGTGACGGCATAGGTTCAGAAACTTTCAAGCTGTTTCTCTCTAACTGGATGGAAAAGGGATATAGGGGCTTCTCAGCTTTATATTGTACTACTAATTGATACCACTTAGTCTGACAGTGAATTCTCTTTGAAGAGTTCTGTCATTATACTGCAGAAACCTTTTTGACTTGTAGATTCTGATATTCTATTCTAATATTCACTTATTTTACTTATTTGTCTTATTTAGGTCTAAAAGGAGGAGCTGGAGGACCAGATGGGCAGGGTGGTACCTTTCGATATTCATTCCATGGTGACCCACATGCTACGTTTGCAGCTTTCTTTGGTGGCTCAAATCCTTTTGAGATCTTCTTTGGAAGGAGGATGCCTGGTGGCAGAGACACTGAAGACATGGAAGTGGATGGGGATCCCTTTGGATCCTTTACTAGTTTTAGTATGAATGGTTTTCCAAGAGAAAGGAATACAGTTGGTAGCCAGTTACGTCGTAAACAAGATCCCCCTGTCATCCATGAACTTAAGGTGTCGTTGGAAGAGATATACCATGGCTGCACAAAAAGGATGAGAATTTCCCGTAAAAGGCTGAACCCAGATGGTAGAAGTGTCCGAACAGAGGACAAAATTCTCACTATTGAGATAAAAAGAGGATGGAAAGAAGGCACCAAAATTACTTTTCCAAAAGAAGGTGATGAAACACCCAACACAATTCCAGCTGACATTGTTTTTATCATTAAAGATAAACCTCACACACACTTTAAGAGAGATGGATCAAATATAATCTATCCCGTTAAGATCAGTTTAAGGGAGGTAAGTCTCTTTTGACACAACTTTAAATGTTCAAGCCTCTTGTCAGATGCAAAAATGGCAGTGCTGTGCAGGCCATATAGCAGAAACAAAGTTTTGGAAAAAAAACAAGTAATGCTTCATGACTGTAAAGTCAAAATGTGGCTGTAGAACATAGTCATTTATAGTGGAAGCATTAGCTGTTTTGATGTGTTTGGAGTATTATTTCGGGCTGTTTGCTACAGAGGCGGAAGAGAATGAGGGCAAAAAAGGTAAGAGTGAAGGCTGATACAGCATTTCTCTTAAAACTTAGCTTTCTTCAGCTTTCTAAATAAATACATATTAGGCTGAAGGAATAATAAATGCTTTCAATAAAAAATGCTCCTGTTGGGATGTGATTTGCTACTTTTGCAGGACCAAGTAGAAAAAATATATTGTCATTTAATGACTTAACTATTTTGAATAAACTCAAATCTGCCTTTTGTTATTTTACTGTGATTTCAAAGTACGTAAAGATTGATTTCATGAAGCTAAATTATTGTGAACAGGTGTTACAGAAGCTATATATTTAACAAAAAATGCTTTAGCATTTTAATTCTAAGTTCAAAAAAGTACTGGCTTTCAAAAAGAAAGATCAGGCAACTGAGGAGATCTCTGGGAGTCTTGACATGAACACTCACTACATATCTTTAAATGAAGGCTAATTTTTAGCATTTGGTGAAGCAAATCTTTTACTTTCATCACAGCTCTTTATCCTTAAAGAATTGTTAACTAAAAATACACCTAAAGTGTCATGAAGTCCCTATAATAGAGTAAGGGTATAAAAGGTGATGTGGATAGTATGTTCCTTCACAGAAAAAGAAAGACTCATTACTCTGCTACCTAACAGTGTTACCAGTATAAATAAAGTGTGGAGCATCAGGTGAAGTTAGAAGAATCGGAATACCATATCAGAGTAATGAAAATGAGTCACTGGATAAAGCAGGAGAAAGTCTGTCCTGGTGATGGCAGTCTTATTTAATATATTTGGACACACCAAGTCTATCTTTGCTTTTCTTTGAGCATCACAATGCCCACCTAAAAAGACTGTCAAAATTAATGTGCTTATAATTTCAGATACTTATATATTATTTTGTTGTTTTAAATAATGTAAATTGATGGTGTATTAAGTAAATCTCAGTACAATGTAAATAGAAGATTCTAAATTCCCAGTGGAAGCTGAGAAGCTGGACAGCTGTAGAAACATATGAATTGAAGAACTGTGGTCAGTGTGTTCATTCTGCTTTTCTGCCACGCTGCTTGGTAAAATTTGGAAGGATATATAGACTTAATTGCCTTCTAGTGGCCATTCCATAAAACAGGAAGATTGTAATGCTCAGTTGCACTAAAACCCTCCTTTTTTTAAGGGAGGCAACCTCTTGGAATGTTGTCATTTGAGCAACACACAGTGGAAATGTTCCTTTTACAATAACTAGTCTTGTCTCCATAAAGCCCATGCAGCTGTGAGCACTTCCTTTCTCTCATGATACCTTTTCTTTCTTTAGGCATTGTGTGGCAGCTCAATACATGTGCCGACAATAGAAGGAAGAACCATACCCATGACAGTAAATGAAGTTGTAAAGCCTGGGATGAGGAGAAGAATTATAGGATATGGCTTACCATTTCCCAAAAATCCTGACCAACGTGGAGACTTAATTATAGAGTTTGAAGTAATATTCCCAGATAACATATCTCCAGCATCAAAAGAAGTACTTAGGCGAAATCTTCCTGTTTCATAAAATGAAGACTGTATATGTCAAAACTATTTAAACAGGACACTGAAGATGCAGAAGACTGGCAAGTCTGTGCTTTAAAAGTGCAATCTGTAACAGCTAGTGGAATTTTTGTTTTTTGTTTTGTGGGATGGGGGGAGGGTTTACTGTAATGCTGCATGAGAAGAGGATTAAGTACAAGTCATACAGATTACTTCTGCAGTAAAATTTACAGGGAAAACCACTCTTATTTTAGATCTTCCTAATCAGAAAAGTTTATTCAGTACTTTGCTTAAAGTAAAATGTAATCAGTTTTTACGAAGTCAGTGCATATATTTCTGATAAAGTGCTTGAACCTCCAAGTAATATATTTCTTATAGCCCTACAATATCTATGACTTTACACATTTATGCAACAATTGGAGTTCATACAGGAAATAAACACATAATATGCACAAATATTTAAAATGAGAAAATGTTACAGATACCATTTTTGTACAGTGCACAAAGCATAGGCTGGGAAAATCAGTTTGGTTTTGTGAACCCACAGGGAAATACTACTTTATTGTTCCAGAAAGGCAAGGACTGCAGTGCAGGTCTAGCAGAGGAGAAGGAGTAGTGAGGTGGCCCGAGGAGTAGTAGTGAGGTGGCCGTTTGCTGGGGGGGGGACAATCCCTCTGGTCTGGGCCCTAGTTGGCAGTTTTCACTGCACAGTGTTAAAGAGCATGTTCTGCAAATGAAGTTCAGCCTCCCCTGGCTGCAGCTGATGTAATAGCTTGGAGTCTGTCTGTATTTAAGTAGAGAGAGAGAGAGGCAGTGAACATTTTAAAAACATTTAGCTAGTGCAGGTAGTTTGAGAACAAACTGATTTCAAATACTCCCTGTTTTCAGGCCAAACATTCTGCTACTCCCATGAGGAGGGAGAAGCACAATGCTAGCTAAAGGAAAGCTACCCAAGGAAAATTGGGGTTGGGATGGGGGTGCCTGTAAACTTTCATGTGCTTTAGATCACGTCTTGGAATGGAAAGTTTTTAGGAGTTAACAGAAATTACTCATTCTTAGAGAGAAAATGTGCATAGGGAAGTGGCGAGCCCTCTATAGTCTAGTTTTATAACACAGTAATAGGGCTGGTTCCCTTGATTGCAGCGTGGTTTTGGTGAAAGAAATGCCTTGCAGATATTTTTTTCATTACTTGTGGTTTAAAACTGTACTACAGTGCTTTAACATTTCTAAATAATATTTTTTCTTTATAAGAAGAATATATGTAAGGTTTGCTATTATTCTCTTGCCTGTGGAAATGTATTAGTTGCCTGTTCTTTTGGCTTGTGAGATAACGCTGTTATCTTTATATAAATGACTTCCTGTAGGAAAGTAAATAATATGGTAATTGGGATTTAATTTACAATAACTTATTAATAAGCACAAGAAGAATCCCATTTCAGTTGCTCAAAGGAGTAGAAGATAGTTTGAGTCGAGTTTTTTAACTGCAGATCTTTTCATACAGTGTCAGCTCCATGGAGTCCTAGATCTACAAGGATCTAAAAAGTTACTGGAGTAGTATCGCAAAGGGAAAAAATCTGCTGTTTAGTGCTTATGCATATTGTTAACACTATATAGCTTGTGTTTAAAAATTATCATTTCAGTATGTTCTGTATTGCATTTCTTATTTCTTTTTTAAGTAAAAAAATATGTAAACTTGGTTTTTAACTTTCTTTTATTCTTTATTGTGATATATGCTATAAATTACAGGTGTTTAAAAGCATATTACTAAAAATGTTTGTCCATTCAAAGGCTAATAGAATTGAATGTTTTGTAGGCCAAGATTTTAGAAGCATCATCTAACTTTAAAAAAAAAAAAAAAAAAAAAAAAAAAAAAAAACTAAACCAAATATAAGCATTTTTTATACCAGTCTTTGAATAAGATGATTGGTGCTCAACTGAAATCAGTATCTTGTACTGTGCACTTAGAGCAACCTAAATTTTTCTGCTTTCATGCTTAAAGTACAAGAGATTGATATCAAAGAGATTGGTATATGAGATTGGTATGAAACACTTGTTATTTCCTCATGGAGAACAGAATAAGAAGTATAAGAAGTAAGCCTTTTTAAAATGCATCTTTTAAAAGCTATATTTTATTGATTTGTGGATTATTTATTGAAGGTTATGTGAGAGACAGAGGCAAATACTCAATCACCTGATATATTTTTATCTAAATGTGTGGAAATAAAATTGGCTTTAGTGAAGCTGGGGGAAGAGGAGTTTTTTTTAATCTCCTAAAGGTTGTTTAGGTGCTGTAGAAAGTAAAAGGAATTTGGTTATTTCAGAGAAGATCATGCGACAAGTCTATAAAAATCTGTACTTTTCTAATTCTTCCAACATCAAGCTTTAAGGTAACCTCAAGATGTTGAAGGGTTGGGTAAGGTATATAACACTTCTCCTTTGTGTCATCCAGTGGTGTTCCCTAACAGCTATTTCAGTGCAGGCTTCCTGATGTCACGAGCAGACTAATATTTCACTTTACCACCCAACCCTCTTGTATTTTCTCTTCTGAAAACTTTTCAAAACCTGTTTCTGGTGCAATGAGGGTTTAATCTGTGACCTGTTTACCGTATGGAAATAACCTCTCCAGCTGAGGTTTGGTTTCTGCTGCTGCTCTTCTGTAACTTTCAGGGTACGTGCTTCTAATTGCCTTTTTCAGAATGGAAGCAGTTTTTTCCTTTGCGTGTCCTTTTTTCATATTCACATTTTTTTGTTTGTATTTTGAGTTTTTTTTATATTACCTGCAGTCCAAACATCACAGAACTGCTGAAGTTTAGCACCCTGGATTACAGTGGTCAGTCAAATGAGAATATCAATCTTTTCATTGTCAGGTGTGGTAATTTTAATATTCCTCAGCAAATGCTTGAGTCTGATTCTCAAAAGTTCCAGCATAAGGAGTCATTGATCAGATTGATGCATAGTGCAGAGAATGAATCAAGCTCTTGGAAAAGGTGTGCTTTGAATGCTGAAGAGGCAAAGCACAGGTAAGGAAAATAGTCTGTAGCTGATCTGGCCGTTAAGAGCCTGTCAGGGCACTGCACAGATCAATGTGTCATGATAGTCTCCCTAACCTGCATAGTTTTGTTTAGAGACTGGAGGAGGCAGTATCACAAACTTCTTGGCCAAGAATCAGTTCTACTTGGTAAGTGCTATGTATATAGTGGTTTTCATAGCTGTTTTTCTGCAGCCTTTGCAGAGACAATATGATCCTTCACATATTTTCATTGTGTTAATCTATAGCCAGTGAGTATTTCAAAATCTTTTAGTCCCCGCCAACCCCCTTGAGTCTTTTAAAGATTTTTTTTTTTCTGCTTCCCAACTTATGTGATAATGAACTTTTAAAATCAGATTGCAAGTCTAGGGACTATAGATATTCATGCTGAGATGCTGCTGTGCTAAAGTAGTAAAGTCCTCAGACTGTGTAAGGACTTTGCTCTACTATGGAAAGCTGGTCTGCAGTAGGAAAATCACAGGGGTGATCTGCATGATTGGGCTTTTGTCTCTGCCTCTTAATTCAGTATTTTCATTGAACAGTCTGTGCTGCTGGTAAATACTGCAAACTCCTCGTTTGGCAGACGGGTTAAATGCTCCTCTAATCAAGAATATGATCAATCATGTTCTAACTTAATAAAGTTTCCATTAAATGAAATACTGCCGCCAGCTACTAAAAATATGAAATTTAGATGGGATTCAACTGTTGGCTTGAAAAGTTATTATTTTTCCTTATCCTGGGTCTACAGTGTATCTTCTTACAGGCTTCTCTTTCCAAAATAGAAGCAAAACTAGGGATTGAGGTTCTTGCCATCTCCATTCTTGCCTCCTTTATGAGTTTGTATGAAATTACTCTTGTTATTTTGCCTGCAGGGTTTCAGCAACCTGAAACCAGTTTGTTTGTTGCTGTTGGGTTTTGGTGGGAGCAGAGGATGGAGAAGAATTCAGAATATTAAGAAGGCTTAAGGTGGCTAATCATAGTTTCTTATTTCTTTTCATGCTGGGGAGAAAAAAGGACTGTTATTTCCTTGCCCTCACAGGCACTTCCTCACTTGATGATTGCCTGTGTATCTGGTTGGCAGAGTAGCCTAGTAGCAGTAGTTCATAGAGTGGTTTGAGAGAATGATGTGCATGAGTGAGTGGTGTCTGTAGTATCAATGGGCCAAAGTAGTAGAGTGAAATGCAGAAGGGAAGGGAACATACTGGTCTTGTGGGTTGTGAGGAAGAGCAGAAGTGCGGCGCTGAAGACTTGGTTGATCTTGTCTGTCCCTGCAGAGCCAGAGTCACTTTCCTCAGTCGCTCCACCTGAGGTGATCTACTGCAGCTCCTCTAGCAGGGGTTCTAGCAATGTTCATGCCTGTGTTTTCTCTCATCTCCCCTCCCTCCTCCACTTACATGTTTATGTAGATAAAACTGTAAGAAGATCTAGAGGTCACTATGGACAGCTAATCAATAATGAGTTGAAGTCAGTGGAGTGGCTAGGTGCACTCCATTGCTTCCTAGCATGCACATGTCACATGGTGGTCTGCATGGGCAGGGTATTTCCTTGGGGAGAAAACAGTTTCTACCTTGTCAGTGAAACTTGCCTTGCATCTGGGGGATGAAACTTCGTGCATTTAAATTCCTAAGTTCAGGCTTGACAAGTAGTAGCATTAATCTCCTTGTGTAGTACAATCCCACCTCTTGATTTGTCAGATCAGCAGTGAACTATTTCCAGGTGGTGAGAACAAACTATTTCCCTCAGGCTCTGCCAGTTAACTGTTCTGTTACGTAAAAGGTGGCAGCAGAGGGAGACGGTTGCTCCCCTTGAGTCTAGATGAGAGCACGTGGCTGCCCTGTGTTTGTTCTGGTCCACGGCAAGTGCCGGCCTCCCCAAGGGGGCAGTTTCAGTGATGCTCTGGGTAGTCATGCCTGGTTACTTCTTCAAGCTCCTCCTGCCCTATGTACTTTTAAACAAGCAAACAAAGCACCCGGCTGTTACTGTGTGCTCCAGAAAAAAATGTCCGACTACTCATTTTCATCTAAAGAAAGACTCTCAAAAGACTTATAAAATTTGGTGAATGTGCTTGGTTCCCTCCTGTTGCAAACAGTCCTGTTTGACTTCTAATCTTAAAATGGAGGATGAAAATCTGTCTTTCTGAAAGGGCTTGTTTTGTAGCATCCTCTGATTGCTTAAAAATAGTTTTTAACATAACTTAGGACCAATAAATTCCTGCTTATTTTATCAGCGTTATTCTTTGACTTTTTGATCTCATTTTTACTTCACATTGTTTTTATTAGAACAACAAGAAAAGCTGTTTTATTTTGTAAAAATAGGTTCTTTATTATCTGATCATACCAGAAATCCTTTTAAGCAGTTGCTCATTTTAGAGCATGGATGGCCAGTGGTACGAACTTTCCGCTAATGGCTCTCAAAGTCATATATATATTTTTATATATATCCTGCTGCTAATATTTTGCAGCAGAGTACAGTGGCATCTGAGAAACCAAGAAATGCAATAAACTGCTGTGTGCAGTAGAAGGAGCTGAACCTCCCGCCCTCATTTTGATAAGCATATTTTCTAAAGCAATAGATGAATAACATTTTTATTAAATAATTGTCATGATGACAATGTCATTTATTAAAACTATGACTCAATTTTTGCATCCCAACTGTCCTGAATTGGTTATTTGTCTGTACAGTAATTAATGTTGGCAAATATTTCCCAAATGGCCCCACACCCGAGGACTGCTGGAAGCAGGAGTGATTGCAGGAGGTGTGAATGTGGCTTGGGCTCATTATCACCTTTGTTTCTTTGAGGTGCTCAGCAGGCTGACTCATTTCTAGCTCTACAGATGATTCAGTCCACAGGCTGATTAGATCTGAAAGGCTCAAAGGTTTATAACCTTATACCACAGCTGCTGTTTATTCTCCCACCCCGCAAAAGTCCAAAAAGTGCAGGTGGGAGCAGTGGGCATGCAAAATGGGGAATGTTTAACACTGTGAGAATTTGCTAATGACAATATCATGGCAATGATATTTTAAGTTTGGAGTTTGATAATTAAAATATGCATTTTTTTTCTTCCTCTGAGTTCAAGCTCATCTATGCGTATGTAGATAATGATGGGATATAATCCATAATCTTTGTATTAAACAGAACACTGTAGTCTTCAGTTTATCCAATTAACTCTTACTTGATATTGGTATCATCTTTCCTATTTATAGCTGGAAGTGGATGCTGTAACTTCAAGCTACAAGTAGGATCAGCATAATTTATGTACAAATTCATCTCTTTTTTTTTCTTGCTGTCTCCACATAAAGCATTGATTATAGTGGAAGAGGGAATATCAAAATTTATTAAAGTATTGCACCAGGGGCATAGATTAGGGCTGCACTCAGTATTCATAAATTTGTGCAATAAAACAAATTTCTGCACCTTCTGTATATAATTACATGAAAGCTATGCCTGTTTTTATGTTTGTTTAATTGAATTTCTAACACTTTTGATAACAATCATAACATTGACTGTTCTCTAGCATTTTCAGTCTTCCTTTTTAGAAGATAAGGAGTGAATTGATAGGCGTCTTTTAAAGACAAGAAACGACCTACAGTTGTTTCCATAGGCAAAGCCGTGCATCTCTGGTAGCTGATATATTCCACCCTCCTGCTGCATTGGGACAAACCTCTGGTATTGACCATTTCTATTCATTGGACCATTTTTCCTTCTCAAAGGTTTCCCATTAGTGACCACATTTCTTTACCCTCCTTAGGATTTTAGAAGCCTCATTACAGGAAATAGAGGGGAAATCTGCAGAGTTAGAGTTCGCGCTTTCTGGTTTCAAACAGGGCAGGTAACTCAGGTAACAAAGTCTGAGGGTAAGTTTATTCATCTTAACTAGTGGAAATCGCTGGTAATTAATACCTCAGTTTTTAATATGGTTTTCCTAGAAAAGAACAGAGGAGAGGCATTTCATCCCAGGGGATGCGTGAAGGCAAAGCTGCCTCTCTATGAGCCCTGGCTGCTGTTTGGTGAAACTTGTCCTCGTGCCCTGGCCAGGCTCAGCCCTGCAGGGGAAATGGGGGAGTGAAACTGTAACACAGAGGAGCTAAAAACCTCACTTAGTATTTTATAACATCTTTTTTCCAAAAGACATGAAAGTCATTCATTACAGTTATAAACATACTACATACCATACTCCTTTTCCGAGTATTAATGCATTAATTTGCATTAATTGCCCAGGGTGCTTGGAAGCTTCCTGAACTTTGTTTGCGTGATTATTATGGTTTTATTGAACCTGGCACATGCAGAAGTCCTGTGTGTAATGGCAGTGTACAGGAGAGAGCTGGCAGCAATCTTTGGATACTGCCTTCTACAGCATGGCTATAATAAACATACGTTGATCGGTACTTAGTACCTTGCTGCGAGTAGGACCTCGCAGTTCTTGAGTAAGGGAGAAGCCGGGGCACTATGAGTGCGATCGGACATGGTCCCCGCACTGCGAGGAGAGGGGGGCGAGGGCTCCGCGCCGTGCGGCCGGGAGTCCCCGCGCCGCCCGCGTGGGCCATGGCTCGGGTCCAAGC
>JAWLRI010000763.1:8628176-8719535 GCA_034781795.1 Crypturellus tataupa
GCCGCGCGCGCGGCGCCACTTCCACGCGCAGCGGGCGCCCGGCAGCGCCACGGGCCGCGTGGAGGGCGTCGCCAGCGCCCGCCAGCTCTACGCGCAGATCGCGCAGGTCTTCGGCATCCCCCCCGCGCAGGTAGGGTCCGACAGCCGCCCCCGCCGGCGACACGCGTGGGGCAGTGCCGCGCCGCCTGCGTGGCCCCTTCCTGGCCGCTTAGGAGGGGGAAAGCAGCAGCGAGCTGGGGCCGCTTCTAAAGTAGCGGCTTTCTTAGAAAGCAAAGAACTCTTTCATTAAAAAAAAAAAAAAAAAAAAAAAAAGTGCAATTATCTCTTTTGCACGGCCCCCAAATTAGTCGTTTTATCTCAAGCAGCTCCAGAGTCTTAGTTAACCCGGCATTGACTGGGTGTTTGGTGCAACTTAATACGTCTGGGCAGGTACTAAGTGCAGGGTCAGGCAGTGGATGTCATGGGTGGGGGGATTAATCCCGGGGCAGGAATTATTGGTTGCAGTGATTCTTTCTAGTTTAAATATATATATGTATATGTGTGTATATATATATATATATCCACGAGGATAAACCCACAGAATGGTGGCAATAGAGTAAAATGCTTTAAACTTGTACATAAAATAAAAAATAACGATGCTGAGCTGTGGAAAAAAGTTCTACTTTGCCAAATGATTACTTTTTAAAAGAAAATTGCTGAAGGGAAGCCTATCAAAGCTATAACAGTTTTTTTATTAGTTTTTTTTTTTTTAACTCAGTTGCCTTTTTGATCTTTTTCAGCCGAGCTTAAGCGTTTGTTTGGATTGCGATTCGTTTGTGTTTGTAAATGCATTGTTCCCCTTAGTTGAAAGGCAGAGCCCCTATCAAGTTCTTCCTACTTGGTCCTGTGAACCTTAACCTCAGAGTGACAACTGCAACAAAGTGCTAATGTTTTGTCCTGCTTTTTTTGTATGTTTTGTTTTGTTATGTTTGGAATATTTTTTTAGGTGCTTTTTACCTACTTCAGTATTCATGCCTGTTTCCTTTCAACTGCAATAGACTTTGCTCAGAGAGTGCTGTGGTTAAGCCTTGGAGCACTTTGAATAAATTATAGAAGTGGCAGCAGACACAGTTTAACCAGTCGCTCTTGCATTAAGTAATTAAGAGCTACCAGTACCCTTGCCAGCTTTGCACCTGCGTCCCAGACCTTCTCAGCCGCTTCCTGACCTCTTGCTTCTCCGTTTTCTTTCCATACGGAGCTTCTGTTCCTCTGTTGTTATCTGTTCTGTTTCCAGCTGCAGTTCTTACTTTCAAGCCCTGCTAGTTGTCAGATCACTTTTCTGTTGTATAAAGTGAAAACTGTGATCAGAGTGACTTCCTGCTGTAAAAGTGCGAGCGGCAAACCTGGATGGATCCTTGCGAAAGGATTTTCAGCAGAGAAGGTGGAACAGGATAGATCAGTGGATAGCAAGCAACAATTATGGAAAGCATCTGAATATAAATGGTAAAATATTTCATATCTTGAAGCAGTTTTGCACTGAGCCTGTCTCGTTTAAGGAAAGGTTATGGTTTAACTCTGTATAAATAAGTTATGTTTCTTTGCTTAGAAAGAAACTTGATATTGACTATAAGAGAAACTCACTCAAAACTAGTGAAAAATATTACAAGACACTGTGTGGATCTGTTTTAGCTCTGAGCGCATTGGCAAGGTGTTCGTTTGCAGTCAGTCTCTAATGGCCCTACTTCAGTGCACCTTTGCATGTCATACTTAGAATGAGGAAATTTATATATTCTTTTGTGTCATCACATGACCAAAAATATTTTTGAAGAATAATTGTTTCATTGACACAATTTAAAATGCTAAGAATATTTACATGTGCTTTACAAAGCTGGGGAAGCAAAAATACTCCAAAGCTTGGAAGTTCGGTACATGCCTATGAGTGAAAAATACTAGGAATAATTGGTAAGTATAAATAATTCTAGTGCATGAATAGCAATAGTCTAGTGGCTGAGCAAGTGGAAAAGAGCAACATGTGGGGTTCATGGACACCCAGGCCAAGGAACCCAACAGTACAGGTGGTATTTGTGTAACACAGTGGAAGATCTGAGAGGGCTGAAAACAGTGACTAAAAAACGGAAAGACCAAGCGATTCCTTCGTGGTCCAAAGCACTCGGGTTTTGTAATAGTGTGTTTTAAGGGAGGGATGAACCAACTTGCCAACATGCCACAAAATGCATGGAAACGTTAACAGCAGAGCTTACTGGAATGCAAAGTGTGGACGCCTTAAATGGCATTATTAATTAATTAAAGCTGCTTCGGGGATGCTGGTGTAAGGAATAACACCTGAACTTGCACCTCAAACTGCAAAGTCCTGAGGTCCCAAAATCCACTTGGAGCTGTTACGTGCCTAGGAACCCTTGTGTGACCTGCCTACTCTGGAGCCCGTGGGCAGCGCGAGACCCGGAGGCCTTTGGAAAGGAGCCGAGATCTGCTCCCCAGGGATTGAGGTGGAAAAGAGGAGAGGGGCGAGGCGGAAGCTCCTTGAGGAGAGTGCTTGGCAAGCCGCCGCAGCAGAAGCAAGTGACCTTAATGTGATATGGGATTTGCCGTCAGCATGAGCAAAGATGTGAATGAATCCTTGGACATGTTTCTCCTTAAGTGTTTCAGCAGCGCTTGTGTGAGATATCCTTGTAATCTGTCACTTCCCTGGACTCCCCTGGTTAGAGCACCCTTGTTTCCTCTTTGTGTTTCGTCCCGCAGGAGCAGCTGAGCTGGAGATCCCTTTCCAGGGTCCCTGGTTGACTGCCAAGAGCGACGGGCGAAGCTGGTGCGAAACGCGGTGTTTGCTGGATAGGCGCTATGGGTCCGTGCGCAGGGAGGCGCTCCCGTCAGGCCTGCCTCAGGAGCAGGGCACGGCGGGGAAACGTCCCGTAGCAAGGCAGCTCTGTGTAGCTTTGAAGGGATGCTGAATGCGGGAAGCTGGAGTTGAGGGTCCCCACGTGCCTTCCCTGAGGTGTACTATTCTCATCTGAACTTCTGCCCTCCCGGCTTCAGCCCATGATTCAAGCTGCTGATATGGATCCGATGCTGAACCCCCTTTTTTTTCCTCACCGGGATTTGCCATCCTGACCCATGTGGGCTCCTGGTCCTAGAGGGAGATGCTACCAAGTGGAGGAGTTGTTCTCTTTTGAATGTGATGCATTTGAATCTGTCTGTATCTGTATTTGTATCTGATGTATTGAATCTGTCTGTATTTCTGCCCACCTCTTTTGTTTACCCAGCTTTTCTCTTTTTTTTTCCTGACCCAGACCGAAAGTCCTTTCCACAGAGAGAGGGAGGAAATCCTGCTTCTGGCAGCACGTCACCACTACCAGCTCTGGTTTGAGATGGATCTGGGTTTAGCTTGGGTTTTTCAGCAAGGTTTCTGAAACAGAGCGCTAAATAAAATGGATAATATTCCTTAACTAGTTATAAACCCATGCACAAATATGTATTTTTTTTTTTTTACTGACATAATACAGCTGCCTCCTCTGTCCTTCCTATAAAGGATCAAGAATGGTGGTAGCTGGGAAATGTATTCGCCTATGGTCTGGGCTGCTTAGGATTGCCATTCCTGTTTCCCTGTGCTTATAGGGAAATGTGTCATGGGCTGTTACGTTCTTTGCGAGGGTGGAAATGTCAAGGGCAGCTCATACCATAAACTGAATAAATAAGCATTGACTAAAGCACAATGTAGATTTAGTCAAGCGCAAGGTGGTGGTTTGCTTCTGTGGGCACACGCAGTGAGGGTTTAAAGTATTCAAAACAGCACTAGAGATGTGAATATTAAAGTTTAATTGTGGTAGATACCTTGACCAGGTGTTAATACACAAATATTACAAAATATTACATATTACAAGTTACAAAGGCGCAGCTAGTGGCCCTTCAGTTTGTGCACGCAAAACTTGTTCTCTTCGTTCCTTTGTTTGCTTTGTAAGGTGAAACGTGGTGAGGCTGCAAGTGGGGCAGGGTGGAGCCCATGAAGGTTGGGCTGTTCTCCAAGGTGGAAGGATTGCTGTTCCATAGGGAAAGGTGTGAGGAGATGCAGGAGAAGGGGAAATGTCAGTAGCACCAATACCAGAGAGTGGGTCCTCTTTCCATAACAAGACTCCAGCGCGGCGGCTACGCTTGTGCCCGGGCTGCTGTGCCAAGAGCCCGGCCACCTCCTGCTCAACAGGGAGCCAAGGGTGAGGCCGCGTCACATTGAGCTCTCATACGAGGGTTTGATGAGAAACTGGTTGTTTAAACACAAAACAGCATACTGAAAATATATGTCCCAAATCAGATGTCTTAATTAAAAAGTCTGAAGCATATTTTAGCAGGTCAGAGAAAAGGGTCAGTTTGTGACAGCCTCATTTTTAATACAAAAGTATAAGCTTGGAGTTTCAGCATATCTACTCATATGCTGAATATAAGATGAATATATGCGTATTTCAGAATATCTACTTATATGCTTATACTTGTACAGAAACAAGTTGTCCATGATCTCATCTAGGTATTGAAGACTTCAGAGGAACAAGCTTAATAGCCTCTCTGAACCTTTTCCTTGCCATGTTATGGCAAGTTTTTTTTTTCTTTTTTCTTTTTTTTTTCTTGCTTCAAGGACTTCTGTGGCCCTAAGTGATGCTTAAATTTGATAGCTTGTTTTATATGTGATGCTTGCTGTGTTAATGGTCTGCTTCTCAAACACTTTCCAGCCGTATGGAAGAATTTACCCTGCAGTTCTTCTGCATGCGCAGTGGAAAAATATCAGTAAATCAGTAAATGCCTGTTTTATGGTGCTGGGGATGAGTTTGGGTTGTGTTGCTGGTGGAGTGCCATGAGCGTGTGTCTCTGCTGCCACTGGGTAGCTCCTCTGTTCCCCCTATGGAGGAAAAAGTGAGCAAAGCAGCTGGAAAATGCTGGAAAGTAGCTTGTAGTGATGTCATTGTATAATGCCACCTGGATGTATAGAGAAAGGCATTAGCAGATGTTCGGCCTTGCTCGATAGCAGGAGTCCTCTTCCCCGCCTTGTTAAATAGAGAAAGTGATTATGATTTCTTTTGTAAAGCGGTTTGAAATCTGTTGATTAAAAGTACTTTTAATAGCTTCCGAGTATTTCATCAGTCAAATTGTTTTTGGGTCTTAAGATGTAGGCTTAATTTAGAAGACAAGAATGATTAATACGTATGCCTAAATTCATGCAGTACCATACCGTATATCATACATACTTTATATAACACAAACTATAACCTTGTTTTTCTTGGCTAATGCAGTCTCCTATTTGAAAATACCGATGCAGGGACTAATCCGTTAGTAATCTTATCTAAGAAGTCTATTTTACAAGGCTGTGCATCAGCCCCCGGTGTCTCCCAGCCAAGTGGCACTTCCTGCTGCTCCATGTGCCGCGGCAGAGGAGCTCTGCTCCGCGCTCCGTGGCCGATGCAGCCGCCGTGATGTATAGCAGTGCGCTAAAGTGGGCCGAGGTGTCACAGCGCGGCTATGCCGAGCTGGGGATCAAACGTGTCTGAAGGGTGGGGAGAGGGAGAAGACGCTGTAATGAAAGTGCCTGTGTATTTATTTTTTCCTGTTTTGCTTCTGGGTAGGAAAATTGCTCTTTGAGAATATATTCAGCTTCTTTTGAGCGAATGAAACGTGTGCTATGGTAACTACTGTTGAATTTTAAGTATTTAAGCCATTCTTAGGAGGTACCAATATTAAACTTATATATAAGTTATGACAAAAATGTCATTTTTGCATTGGCAGTTCTCAGTTATGACAAAAATGTCATTTTCGCATTGGCAGTTCTCAGTCATGTACAAATAAAGCTGAGCCGTAACTGATACGTGGTGTAACTGTATAGCGTCCGGGTAGGTACAGCTTTAGTACCTTTGTGTTATCTGTTCTGAGAAAGAAAAACAGTTGCTTGGTAAAGAGGATAAAGAATGATTTAAGTTTTATTTTTGCCTGGCTGATGCGCTCAGCCTCGGGGGCAGTGCAGAACTGACTCACAAAATCCTGCAGACTTGCAGGCGGTGGTGGGGATGCCATCCAGATGAAGGTCTAAAAAGAGAAACTGGATCAAGTTTCCAAATATCACATTTCTGCTGCGTTGCCAGTTTTATCTCTTCAAAGGTGTGAAAGTAGTCACTAGGTGATTGTCTCTGTGCCACAAGGTCACTTAAAGGATACTGGGGTCTTCTAAAAATAAAAATATGATGCATGGTGTTCATGGTGTAGAACAAAGAAGACCTAGAGTTGTGAACTGACAAAGTTAGGCAGCTTGAAAGAAAGCTAAAAATTGTATATAATTTTATGTACAATATTTAAAAAAATCAAGCCCTTTGTAAACTGCTTGAGTGGAACCTTCTTGGTAAAAATAATCTCTAATAATAACCTTTAATCCTCAGTACTAATATTTATAGAGTAAAATTTAAATTTCTCCTTAACTATTTGGAATTTCTCCAGATGGTGGTACTGTAGGAGTGATGCTTAGCTGAAATTTTTGTACTACTTGAGAGAATAAAACTGAGATCGGTTCAATGAGTGTTGCCATGTTGCTATGAATCTCACTGCTGAAGGTGTTAGGATGTGCTAGTGGTTTGCAGAGTGTTGAGATAACCAATTAGCCTTTCCCATGGGGCATTAAAAAAGAAACACCATCACATCCTTTTTTTTTAATTCTTATAAAAATGTAAATCATGGATAAGTAATGGGTAAATAGAGTCAATGCTAGAGAAAAATAGAAATTTAAATGTTCTCTATGAAATATAAATAGTGTCTGCTTTGCAAACTTTTGACTGCATTTTTTTCATAGGCTGACATGTAATTATTTTTTAATTCTTGCATTAATATGGTGGCTCATGCTTTTTTGTTTATTTACCTGTTTTTCTTCCTTAACCATGAGTTGCACTGAAAAACTGATTTGCTGGTGTATGTGACAGGTTAGGCACCAGCTTCTGCTGTGACCCTGCTGCTGAATTTGCTCTAATGACTCATCCTTCATGATCTAAAGAAATCTAATTTAGAGCTCAAATGGGCTGATACAGGATCCAAGTGTAAACTTTGTGGGTGGCCAAATGCGTAAGAATAAAATATCTTGATTTCTAGCACCAGTAAAGAAAATGCCTGTTCAATGAGTGGTGTTAGTGCTTTCTTCAAGGTCTGTAAACGGTGACCTACTTCAGAACATTAATCTTCATTCACTTGGAGAATGAACCTGTACTTATGCTTTCAAGAAAGGCTAAAATATAATTTAACAAAGATAATGAAATGCCAAATATCCTTATGCTACTATAACAGGCCACCCCTTGTTAATACTTCCTTTTTTTTTTTCCAAAATATCTTGATATTGCCAAAGTAAAATAAAAAGATGGCTGCTTATATATTCCAAAACCTTGAGTAGGTTTGATTAAGATGAAATTTGTTCAGCTGTGCGTCACCAGGAGTGTCACTGCAGTTTGGCACATCCTTGGAGTCTATGTGGGATTTTGAGGGCTGTGTGTGGTTGCTGGTACGCACGTGCAAGCGCTGTATGTATTTTTGTTAGCAAAACGTGCTGTATCTGCTTGTGTTTTCCCGACTCTCCCATCTGGTTCTTGACATACACCACAAACACCGAAGGCAGCGGTCGCTCTAGGGCTGCTCTGCTCAGGGCCTTCGTTGTGTCCCCCATTTCGAGCAGGGCCGTGGCCCCGTGGGCCAGGCAGCCGCTTTGATGGAGCTGGTGCCACAGGGCTGGCTCATAGGTGCCCATAAATGACCACCAGAAGGACGTTCCATGCCAGTCTGACTCGCTCAGAGTCTCGGCCAGGACAGCTTCCCTGAGGTCCAGGTTGCTCCAAAACTGGTGCTTTGTGGTGCCGGTGGCCGGAGCTCCTGCTCCGCCTGCCCTCCCTGCGCGGGCCCCGGGAGGCTGCTCAGGCTGAAACGTTTTTCCTATACCTCCTGCCAACGCTTATCTGTGGACTTTGAGCTATTGACATTTCCCAACGCGCGAGAGGCCGTTGTGCGCTGACGTTCCTGAGTCTGCTCGACATGGAGAAGAGTTGCTTCTGCTACAGAACTTTCAAAGCAGCCAGAATTGCACCTGCCTCTTATCTCGTCACCAGCTAACCCAGCTCAAACCCCTCGTATGCTGTTTACCTTTGAGATAATTTATTTCTCTCCTGCACAGATCATGTTTTGCACTTTGAACACTCATAAAGTTGATATGGACAAGCTACTAGGAGCACAAATTGGCCTTGAAGACTTCATATTTGCCCATGTGAAAGGACAGCGGAAAGAAGTGGAAGTTCTTAAAAATGAGGATGTGCTCGGGCTTACTATCACGGACAACGGGACAGGCTGCGCATTTATAAAGGTAAACTTAATTACCTGCAGGATATGCGGTTCTTTAGAAGCTTCTATTATTATAGCAGGTTAATTATAATTTTAATGATCCTCTAGAGACCTGTCTATCCTATGTATGGCAAGTAAAAAAAAATTGCTTTTTTTAGACGTGTCATTCAAATCAAGTTCAGCTATTTCTGTGCTGCACGTCATTCAGGCGGCTCCTTTATTCGCTGCTCTGAAGTGCAGCGGCTCCCAATGTGACCGTTGTCTTCTCTGATCTGCCCTGAGGGTGGAAGGTGTGAGATGCTGCTTATATCCGTCCGCCCCCTCCTCCCTTTTATGGTGATTTTCTGATGCCTTAGCTGCCTGTCGAACACCTGTGGCTTCTGCAATAGGGAGATGGCTGCTCTTCAGGGGCGCTCGATGCTGCTTGCAGTGCGGGAGCCTCCCTGCTCCCGGAGAGCTCGTGCCAGCGCAGTGTGTTTTCACCTCTCCAGCACTGCCGCAGATGTGTAGGGTGAAATAAGAGGTGCTGAGGATACTGCTTGACACACTTTACCACAACTACCTTAAGTAGAAAGTGTGGGCATAGTTCCTCCTGTAGTTAATCATGATTCCTTCCTCTACCATCTTCTGCGAGACCTCCAGATACTCCATTTTGAGACAAATAAAGGCTGAGGAGAGGTTGTGTTTTGCATTCATTTTGTAGCTAACTTAGCTGTAAAATGAGACATGACCTAGAACAGGTTTGCTGGCTTTTGCAGTGAAAAGCATGGGCTTTTCACTGGTGCTTGAAGAAGTCTGGGCATGGTGGGGGTTCCAGCGGGCCGCTCGGCAGAGCTGCAGCCCAAGCTGCGAGTTCAGGGACGAGAACAGGGTGACTCTAGTGGCATCTTGCGGGGCTGGTGGCTGGAGTCACCAGCAGCTCTCTCTCCGTTTAAGAATGCTCCTAGGGCCTACTCTGTTGCTGGGCATATTTAGCTAGTGGATTTTTTAAACAACAGGGAAAATTCTGACATACAAGAGTAAAAACTGTATCTTTTACACATATATATACATATATATTTCAAGCTAAATCGCAGAGATGATTACTAATTAAAAAGAAAGACTTGATATTGACGACTGGAAATACAGATCCCAGTTTCTAACTGGAGTGTAAAGCAGTTGAAATAGAGGCGTCTCAATTGCAGCTTAATTGCTGTACCAATATAGCTTGGCTGTCTGTCACTTAACTTGCAGTGACGGTAATAACCATGTCATACAAAGCTTCATGTACTCCGCAAATAGCCAGTATTACTTACTGTGTGGTTATTGGGATCCAAGAAAATAAGAAAAGCTAAATGGGAGTGAACTTAACACTGAACACTAATTATAGTGTGGCAGGCACCGTTTTGAACCTTGTAACAGGAATGCACTTGGGGCCTGGGCTCTTGCGCCTGCCCAGGACCCCTTCTCCCTTTCCCATAAAGACTCTTCTTTTCAGTTTTAATCAAAGTTAAATGAAAGAGAAGGGCTGTAAAGAGTTAATGCAGCCTGAAGTTAAAAATTGGCTCGCTGTGTGGCAGGACAGGGAGCAGTATCACACTTCCCACCGGCGTGCTTGGACGTGGGCGCGCATGGGCTCGGTGCGGAGCCTGGTGCAGGTTTCTGCAGCGGCTGCTGCGCCCGAGGCTGGTACCGCAGGGGGAGGTGGCAACGTGTTCGTCCCCCTCGTCTCGCTGGGGACCTGCTCCAGGTTTGTGTGGAACAGCCTCGGTCTCTACGTGAAAACACGTGATTCAGGACGGTTTTCAAAATAAATTCGTATGTCTGCAAAATAAGATGTTGTAGTATGTCCGTGAAACACTTTTGTAACTTTAGTGCCTGATGAACAAATATGACAGCAGCTGACATTAAAAAGAAGCACCGAAATGTTAAGCATCATTTAGCTGACCTAACAAATCACAGAGATTTTCTAACAATTAGGATTTTATTTTTCATTTTCTAAATTTCACTTTACTGAAGCTAAAATGCCAACTTCTGGTACACTTTATTACTTTTGAACTCTTTGTATTCCATGAGATTACAGCAGAATTTCTTATGACTTGTTATAATTTCAGAGGAAATACTTTAATATGTAGCTCAATAAGGAAAAAGATAGAAGTTTTCTCACTAGATAAGCCCTAACTGAGAACAGACTGTTATAGTATGTAACCTTTTAGTGCATCATACTTATTTTTCTCTCCCTGGACCGTATTTGAAAAAAAAAAAAAAGGCTCTGTTCCTACTCTTGCCAAGCTACTATATTTAAGGATTAAAGATAAAGTATTTCTATTATTGACACACTTGATTTGATTTTTTAAACACAAAAGTATTGGAAATATTGAATTCCTTAATTTTCCAGGTTTGCATCCTTTGTTTTTGCTGATGGTTTTATATTCAATACATATGAAAACTGTTTAAAAGTCATGCTTTCTAAAACATGTTTTATGGAAATATTATACCCCAAACTCACTGCTGCCACATTAAGTGTAATCTTACTGATGTTTTTAATTGATCACATTCTCGAAACTCTGTGTTATCACCAGCTTGTCTTTTAAAGAAATGTTTTTATTTTTGGTTTGTTTGTTTCTTTCTTTTTCGAACAATAGCGAATTAAAGAAGGCAGCCTAATGGACCAAATCAAAACTGTCTCTGTGGGTGATCACATAGAGTCTATAAATGGAATAAATGTGTCAGATTGTCGACATTACAAAGTTGCCAAGATGCTAAAAGACCTGGAGAAAGGTCAGATATTTAAGCTGGTGTTGATAGAGCCCATGAAAGCATTTGGTGAGTATCTGGGTGCTGACTACCTTGTTCACTAATAATTCTTTTGTGCTTTTGTGCATTATGCAGACTTCATTAGGTCTGTTAAAATTAAAATAAAAAAAAAAGTTACTAGTTTAACTTAGAGAATCAGAATATGAGAATGCTTTTTAATTTTTATTCTCTTTTTGATCTCTTTTGCTTGAGTCATTTATATTTTTCTATAATAAAAATTGTTTAAAAACTTGTTATAAGAAATAAATAATCTTTACCATAATAACAAAAGTTTGAAATATTTATTTTCCAAATCCTTTTTATTTGTTACCAGTTTGACTGATGTCATACACTAGTTTTGACACTTGGTGTCAGAATAACAGCAGAAATTGAAAATGAGAGGATTTGAATTTTTTTCTTTTGTTGCTACTGCAAAGAATGAAGATTATGAATTAATCTCTTATGTCTTTGGAGATGAGGTCACTTTCTTGTTAACATATAACATATAACATAAACATTTACTTATTTATACTTGAGTAGTATTAAAATTATATCGTATTTCATATATAACAAAAACTCTTTAATATAAGTCCATAATTTCTGTACAGTGCTAGATCTGCTATATAGTTTGTCTGCAAAGGCCATGGTAAATCAGCATTTGGATGATGGCTTGAGCCGTTAGCTAACAGTACTTCAGTAAGATGATTAAGATACCTTTTAGTCTGCCTGATCAAGAGAATCCTGCTCGTTCCATGGCAATATGTTTTATTTAAAATGAAATCAGAGGCAATCAGAACTTCTTGAAAAGCTCCATTTTATTTTTTACCTTACTGAGATTAATTTACAGATTGCAGTGTCCAATGTGAAGTTGCTTAGAATATCTTGACTCTTACCTTAGGCGCAGTTGAACTTTAGGCATGGATTTATACAAGAGATAGGGTTTAAAGTGCAGTACTCTGATTCCAGAGGGGATTATGAAAAAGATCCAGACAGGTAGGTGCTGAATTCCCAATAATTTCAACTGAATCTTTAGTTCCTTTAAACTTTAAGAGTCTAGATATGAGATAAATCTCTGTGTCCAAATATGAAGTTTTTATTTATTTTTTCTTCCTATCAGCAGAGTATGGAATAAATATAGTTTACTTTCTGGGATGTATTCGCATAATGGTGATAGAATAGATGGATAGAATAAAAGAAGATGCACAAAGACCAGCATTTTAAAACAAGTTTGATGGAAATAGTGAAAACTTGAAGGATAAATTTAAATTGTCCTTGAAACTATCAAAAGATTGAGAGAAGTATTGATTATAGACTTTTTTTTTTAATATAAGAACAGTTAAAATTTATTTTTTAGCTTTGTTTAGTATCTGCATTTTGACACAATTATGAGGAATAGACACATGAAATTGAGTGAAATATCCTTGCAGACACTTTGGTCAATTAATCCTTGCATTTAGTGCAGAGGAATGGATTTCAAAGTTTGAAGACAGGAATTATCCACAGAGATGTAGTGAATAATAATTTAACTTTTATATCTCTCTAGATGATAATTAGAATAAAAAGTAAAGGTAATGTAGTAATCAGCCAAATTAGATGCATCATATTCTGACTAATACTTAGTTTTGCTTGGCTTTCTTTCCCGTTTTTGTTTTGTTTTGTCTTTAGAAATGTTGGAACCAAGGTCACAAGGTGGATCTCTGCCAGAGGCTAAAATCTCCAGAGGGAGAGAAACGCTTCGACTGAGAACGAAAGGCCCTGCCACTGTGGAGGAAATGGTATAGTTATCTTGGGGCCTGAACCAGCTGAATTTTCTATCATCTGATTTACTCTTCCCTGAGATTTATAATATAAATCAGGAAAGAAAAATCTTTTATGGTACAAAGCTTGTTGGACTGCTTTCTGCAGGGAGAAGCGTTTATTTTTAGTTGAAGACTTGGTTTATATCTAGATGAACAAAGCCTCGGTTCTGGGTGAGGACCAAGGTCTACTCGTTTCTTTGGGAGAAAGCATACAATGACTTATGTACACTTATACACATTTATATTATGTACACATTATGCACTTACGTACACTTCCATATGAAGCGCTATGGAATAGATTTAGGTTAGAGGGGTCTTTACCTAGTCAAACCTCCTGCCTAAAACAGGTCTAACTTAAAGCTAGATCAGATTGCCCAGAGCTTGCCCTGTTGAACCTCTGAAGTCGGTCAAGGTCAAGGGGAATTTGGGCAGGATGTCTTTGCATGTGTGTTCAAGGGCTATTTGTTTGCTTTGGGATTTTTTAAATTTTGGTAGATATAAGCATCATGAGATTGTGGCTTGGCAGAAGAATGACTGACCAGCTTGCTATCCAGCTACTTGGTGCAATATTAAACCAGATTAGACTGAAGGGTGTTGAAAAAGTGCAGAAGTGGAGGGAAAGGATGAATGAAGAGTTGGTTCTGTGAGAGTTACTGTGTTTGACACTAGTAAAAAGGCTAGAAAAGAGGGGAGAAGTGAAATCTCTTTTACTAATAGGTTTTGTAAGTCTGGGTGGGTAGGAGGGGAGCTGGTGCAATCAGCAGCCAGGTGCTGATTAATTTGAAATATGCAGAGATAAGTATAGTTATGCTTTTACTCTGTTTCTCTATTTCAACAAAGCCATCAGAAGCTGAAGAAAAAGCAATAAAAAAGGTGGATGAGCTTCTTGAAACATATATGGGGATAAGAGACATTGAATTAGGTGAGTACTTAAAACAAGCATTACTGTGTGATTAAATCACTTGTCATTTTGTGCAATGTAAAGGTATTTTAAACATTTTAATCTCTGGATGTTGAGGCCTGGCATGAAAAGAAGGCTGGATGTTGAGGCAAAATTTGTTCTATGTGGATTCCTAAAAACTCCAATTTTTCTCCAGATGTATCTCTCTGATAAGAAAGAATCTTTCGCTACAAACCCTGAAATTTAATTCATCCTTTATTCTTCCCATATGTTATGTATTTCTATTTCATAGAGTATTAGTTGTTTATAGCTAATTTACTGTCATCTCTATTTTCCTTCTGGCAGTTATTTTCTGGTGGAATTTCTATACATTATGTCTAAGAATTGTTAAGGACAAGCATATCTATTTGCTTTTATTCAGGCCCTTTTGTTCCTTTACACAGACACATCAAATTCAATCACTAAAGTTCAAATGTGACATCTTCAGCTGTAAAAGGGCAAATATTTAGCAGTGGAGCTGACAAAATCCTTGCACAAGTTTATCAAGATTTCTGAAGCCTGCAGTCTGAAGAAACATTGGAAATGTTCCAGAATATTGGCTAGGCATTAAAATCAGCAATTTATAATGAAAAATTTGTTCAATCTTAGTATCTAAAGTTACTTAAAATGCATGTTTAATTGCATCAAACGTCCTTGGAGCTGTTGTCTCTCCATTAGCCTCCCAACAATTAAACTTCTCTTTGTAAGGCAAGAAGCCGCTAATGTTTTGCAGCTAAGCTGAATAACAAGCTCCTCTGTAGGGAGCTGTGGCTGGATGAGGTCCTCAGGCAGTGCTGAAGAACCTGTAATGCCCTGGAGTCCCTCTCTTGAGACAGAGAGAAAGGTATTTATTATGGTAACATCTAAAAGTCAGCCAAAAATTAGGAAAGGATAAGCTAAATGGAAAGAAACAGAAAAGAAACCTGTCTGGGAGAGAAGAATGGCCAAAGCAGAAGGCTTCGAGAGAACAGACCTGGCATGAAACGAAGACTGGGCAGGCAGGAACATGGACAACAGGAGATCATCTGAATAGCCAAAAGTCCGGAGCTGGCTGCTCCCACTGGCACGTATCTAGCTGGCGGCAGCTTCAATATTTTTTTCTTGTGAGGAAAATAGTGGGTAAAGTACTATTTGTTCCCAAGCTGAAGATAGAGATGGGATCCCTGATACGGAATGAAAAGGAGTGCTGGCCAGAGCTTCTCCTTTGCAGGAAATGTCTAAACTTTCCAGTTCCCCCTAAGCTCGAAAACTTCTCAAAAACTGTTTCAGCAGTTCTCACATGCGGTGCCTCTGGCATGTAGTATGTTCCCTGGAGGCCAGTGCGGTGCTGGTCTCCATTGCAGCTGGTGGATCCCATGTCCTGTGGTTCCCTGCAGCCGCTGCTGATCTGTCCCTTGGCTCAAGTGTCAGAGCTCCTGGGGCTTGAGCTGGCTGCCCCATCTGGGAGCTCCTTTTGCCGTGCATCTCAGGGCTCCTGTCCTCGCTGGTACCCACTCTAGGGTGTCCAGATGCCTGGCTGTACAGGCAGTATTTTGGAGGTCTAAAAGCAGCTCCAAAGGTTCTACTTTCAGTGTCTATAGCCTAAGGCCTTGAGATCCTAGACTATGGCGTGGTTTCATGGGCTGCCTAAAGGTTGTGCTCCGCTCTGGGACAGGGAAGAGGATGCCCATGGGAGCTGGTATTTCCTTATTTATTTATTTATTTATTTATATTTTGGCAGTCAGTACCAGGGTGGAATGGCTCTTGTTCGGTGGACCGAGTTCAGTTCTCGGTGTGCATAGCTGAACTAGTCACCAAGCACCTGGTGGAGGTCTTCCATGAATTTTCTAATTCCATGTATCTTTTAGAGTGTCGCTTTGAAAATTTAAAAGAATGCTTTGCAAGAATGCTCAAAGAATGAGGAAATCTTTGTCCTCAGAGCTCAGCTCTTCCTTCCAACTGGATTTTTATTTTGCTCCTTGTCTCTTCCTACTTTCTTTCCAGAAAGGCAGTGAAACAAATAGAAATTGCGATCATCAAAAACCCAGTAGCTTTAACTTGCACTTCTAATGCCATTCGTGAAAGTTCAAATATTAGAATCAATGACCACAGAGTGATGACAAAAGAAAAGTAAGTTCTATAGTTTTTAAACAATTAAACAGCTCTAGGACTCATTAGGAAAGGAGAACTTATCGCCTGTCACAAATCTGCTCAATTAACATATGTCAATTTTTTTATATACTAGATGTGATCAGTCACTCATGAAAATGAAATATGAGGAAAGGATTCATTCAGAGGATGCCAATCACCATTCAGCTAGAAATTTCACTCATTACTCAAGGCAGATTAGCTGAAAATGCAAGTCATCACAATGCGACAGCCGACAGGTGATTAAGATCTCAATCATTGCTCACTCCCATGCAGTTCTGTTTGTCAGAAGCTTTGGTTGTCAGTTAATATTACTCTTTTATCTCCACAAAAATGACACTTACATTGGATTTGTAAGTGTGATTGGATTTTGAAATAGTGCCCCAATTTTAAGCTTGTATTAAAGAAAAAAAGAAAAAGGAAGAAAAAGAAAAATAATGTAAAATTACAGACAGAATTAAAGATGAGATAAAGCCCTTAATTTTTGCATAGTTAAGTATCTTGACAGTTTAAAGAATGGCTGACTACATCTACACCCAAATACCCAAGCTGGAGTAAAATGCTTGGAAATCATTTAATGGAAATGAATCCAATTACTGTTTTTTTCTGACACAGCTTGTTATTTTCTACAATTCATGGATCTAAATGGTGCCAAGATTTACACACCTGCCTCTGAAATGCGCTCTTACCTTTTCACCTCTTAATTCCATTTTACTGAAAAATGAACTTTGTCAGCAGAATGTACCTTTGGCTCTGGAGATGTCTTGCTTAGGTGTGTTATTGGCACACTAGAAATTGAGCCAATTCAGCCTTGTTCAAAACATTAATTGGTTGCTGAGAGCTGAAACTAACTAATGTAAAGATATTTAATGCCAGTGCTTTCCGGTAAAAGAAAGTAAGTATCCAGCTGCTCAGGAAGCTCTGAGGGTTTTTAGTGGCATTTCAGTCCTTGGTGCTTGAATCAGGAATGGGCTCTGCCTGGTACCAAAGATGCTGGGAGGGAGGGAGCCTGAATCAACCCTGAATGTTACTCATGGGAAATAAAACTGTGGCAGAAAAGGCTTCCCTTCCAAATTTTGGATTCTATTCCTGTTCTCTTTAAGTTTCTTTTGACTGGTTTTTATTCACCTATCAGTCTCACTTCAGTCTATATACTTCAGTCTAGTCTAAATGTCTCTGACAAGTTTGAACTTTTTATCACCAAACCTCTTCTCTTAGATATTCACTCTACCCCAGAAATATTGGATACATTTTTTAAAATTATTTTCAGCTACTTTGGCTTAATTGATATTCTCACTGAATCTGTTTTTTTTTGTTTGTTTGTTTTTATTTTTATTTTTTTCTCCTCCTTCCCACCACCAAACTTTCTTCTCTAAAGGAGTATTTTTGCCTCATTCTCCCTCAGATTTCCCGAGTAGCATGCTATAATAATAATACTAATCACCTTGAATACAGGCAGACCTCCTGGCAAGGTTACAGGTAAATAAATATTGATATTTCTGTAAAGACTTCTGGAAAAGCTGACATGTTAGAGGATGGGGTGTAGGTAGCAAGGACCTGTAATGTGTCATCAGTAGAAAAGGAGGGTGGATCACTGATCTCGGACCACATGCTAAGTGTGTCTGTTCAAAATGAAAAAAAAAAAAAAAGTTTTCTTGAAAGATCTTCAAAGTTATTTCCATGGAAATAATTATTAAAAAAACAATCAAACAAATAAAAAAACAAACCAACAAAAAAACAGCGTCCTACTTTGATCGTGTTCTGGGGAGCTCAATATTCAGCTTTCGTCTGAAGCTAAGAAGACTTCTGACTTCTCCTATTCTCCTTCCTCTCTTGAACTTTTCATGTGTAAAAACATTTTTTTTTTTCAGAAAAAAAGAAAAACTTGTAAGGTATAAGCATTACCTGAACTGAAATTAAAAAAACTGTATATATTTGTATAGAGATGGGGCTTTCCAAGCGCAAACTTGGAATAACTGTTCTCTTTGTTAGAGTAAAATTTCCTGTAATGATTTGCTGTGCAGCTGTTACAAGAAGTAGTTGGGCAAAGGCAGGGGAGGGAAGGAAACTTGGCACAGAACTGTCACCCTCTGAGAACCAAAATTTTCTTCAAGTTGGCAAGCATTACAACGGGCTTTGGCAATCAGGGCCTTTTTGATTTGCCTGAGGAATTATGCATTGCAAATTTCTATGTAAACATGCATGTCGTGCACCGAATTTTCCAGTCTGCTGCAAAGAGGCAGACATCCCATGAATGTACATGTGTCTATGTTAATTGCCAGTGAAATAAGGATATGTATACTGAGTGGCAGAGGAGACCTCTTTAGAGCTTCCATATGCTTGAATGCCGTCCAGCTTTCTGCATACAAATATGTTAGTGGCACAACCCGCCTGTGAAAGTCGGGGATGGTTCTGTGCCTCTTGCACTGTGCTGCTCTGTGGTAATGCAGCTGTATTGACACGAGGGGTCAGCACGAAGCTACTGAAAAAGTCCCCACCAGCAGCAGGGTCCTGGCATCTTCCCAGAGCGCTTCATCGTTCCAAGTGAACCCGAGAAGGGTGCGTTTATAGATGTTGAACTTAGGTGTAGTGCTCGCCCGGTGCTGGTTCGAGGTGCTCATGGCAGCTGAGGAAACACTTTTATTTCAGGCTGCTGCTTTCGAATGAAGTTGACATCCCACTCCTGCTGGGCTGGATTGCAGTTTATCCCGATTGTCCAAGTTCTGGGGGTTTTGTTTTCCAGTTTGATAAACGTTTGAAAAAATATTTTTAAGACATTTCATAATTTTGAAAGCACAATACTTAAGCAGAGTTGCGTTTAAGTAACACTTTGGGTTAACGGCAGTCTTGGAGCTTATTCCTGTATAATTCTGAAGTCTAAATTAAGGCAGTTGGACATGAACATGACTGTCTTGTTGTGTTGCTGCAGTGTCGTACGGCTCTTTTCACATATATCTTGGTTAACTTATCTTTATCTTGGCTAAGTTTTTTCTCCTGCGCTTCCTGCTGGAATGCTTCCCTAGATCCCACCTTCTCTGATGGCTGCTGCTCTTAACATCTTGAGCAAATATATCCATAGATGTTTGTTCTTGTATTGTAGTTGTCATTCACCTTGCCTAAGTCCTCTCTCTGTACATCTTCTCTCAGTATCTATACACAGTAACTTCACATCCTGGTTCATAACTGGAAATTTGTCAAGTTTAAATAAAGGCTGTCACTTTGTTTCCTCCAAGGTCACTCCTATAAGAATTCTGTTTTGCCACAGCATTTGGGGTAGAGAGTGGTGCTGACAGGACAAAGACTTGTCTTATGGTTGTTGGGAACAGAAGTCCCTTGTTTATGGCCTGTTTCCCATCCAGGTTCCTCTGAATCAGTGTCCCAGAGTTTCACAGGGGAGTTGGAAAGAACTGGCATGACGGGACCAGAGTTTCTTCTGGCAGGAAAATGAATGTTGAGAGTTCCTGAGAACCAATAATGGTGCCCAGGAAGCTGGGTTACATTTGAGCTGTCTCGATAACTGAAGAATTATGTAAATTTTCTTTGAACTCTATTTTGAGTTCACTGAAAACTCTGTTTTGAGTTTCATGTCTGAATGCAGTTAAAATCAAAACATAAAATTTGTTCAAAACTACTGTTGCTGACGTCTGCAATATGGCACAACTTTGCTCATAGCTTGTTAGAAGTTTGCATAATAGCAAGCATTGTTTGCCAGAAGTTCATAAATGTCAGTAAACTTGAGCTTTCAGGTTAATAAAATAGCATTAAATGTATTTTAAAAAAACTTTAGAGCAGGGGAAATTTATCTTGCTTACATCAGAGAGAGCTGGCCATGCTGATACAATGCTGTACATAGTAGACTGTTCTGATAGAGGTGGTGACCTTCTGTGGTTTTAGGACATCTTTCCCATTTTCAGGCCCTTTAGTATTTGTTTTCCATTTGGATATTGCTCTGAGAAAAACCTAGAAGCTATCAAACCCTTCGAGTGTGGCACTAGCATTTGGTATATTCCTAGAGAAAGTGATGGTTACCTGGTGTATGAGAAATGGCACAAAACATCTTTCAGTTTAAGGTGGGTGTATAAAATGCAGAATGCAGCAGCCTCTCTGGGCTGCATCTGCGGTGCAGTGACCTCTTCAGCTGCGAATGCGAGCGGAGGCTGTGGAGCAGTGACAGCTCAGGAGATAAACTGCATCCAGCTCTGCTGCTTGTGCCGAGTCTGGTTTAGAGTCCGTCATGCCCCAGATCGAGGCAGCCTCCTGCCCAGGGCTTCTCCTGGCCCACTTAGCTGCTCCCGTCCTCCCTGCCGGCACCTCTGTCTCGCTTGGAGCTGCAGGGCCCACGATCCAGGAGCCCTCAGGGTTTCATATGGGCAAATACCCCAGTGCTGCTGACACCCGGTGTTTGGAATAGATTCATAATTTTTCCTGGAATCAGGGAAATTGCCCAGTGGCTGAAGATCAGGAATGAGCATAGCAGCAGCAGGCTGAGGCCTCAGCCATGACCCTAACTTAGCCGTGTGCAAGCTAGTGTCTGACTCTCAATGAATTTTGATAGTCAGCTGTTTAGCAGGAGAAAATACTGGGCGGCACGAGTGTCCCAGGTATCAGTTTGCCTCTGTTGTATTGGCAGCCTGTGCTTCAGCGTCCCTCGAGTGCAGGAGGCTGCTGGTTGCTGGTGGCTCCTCTTGCTCCTGCACAGCAGTGGGCACTGTGCTGTGTCCCTGCGGGAGGTGACCCACCTGGCTGCGATTGCTGAGACTTCCAGCAGCAGCTTTGATCTATCAACTCCCCACTAGCACAAGCACAAATTTTCCCAGCCTTTAGGGTGCTATAAATTAAAGCTTTTGCTTTTCAGAGCTGGAAGTAATAACTGAAGCAAACCCATATGCTCATCTTGGAAGGGCTGTTAAACCTTTAGTTTGAGTCTGGACTCTTTACTTTGGCCGATACTGAAAGAAATATAGATCCAAGCAGAGGAATAAACACAGCCCACAGTTAATGCCTCAGTTCTTTTACTACTCCAAAGTGGTTTTGGGAGGTTTAGGCTGGAGATCCCCAGGGCAGTTCAGGATTTGTTCATCTGATGGTTCTCCTCGCTGCCCTGCAGCAGCCAGGGCTCTGAAAGATCGTGAGCTGGATTAGGCAGTGCAGCGCTGCGGTTAAACAGGGCAACGGTTGCTCCCTGTTCCCATGCTGTGCGAGTCTGAGAAAGCCTAAAGGTATTGACTCTGTAGCCTCTGCTTTTGTTTTTTTGCATCATGGGTATTCTGATTTCTGCAGACTTGTTAACCTTCCTGGAAAAGTTTCAGGAACTTGATAGTGTTTTCACATTGGGATGCTTTTTTGCACCTTAAATATTTATGGTAAAGTCTTTTTCTCTAATAAAAAGTTCTCTAAAACTTTCCACTTTTTCCTTTGGTCTTAACCTCATTATACACTTCCTGTGGTGTATTCAATTTCCGTGCATTCTTCCTTTGGAAGTGATAGCTGAATCGATAATTCAGACATAATTTCTGTAGCAGTAACCCTTCATTTTCTCCTGAGACACTGTATATATTTCTGACAGGCCATAATAATAAGAGATGACTTAAAGTTTTCTTTTCTGTAGATTTTCACCGTGTATACAGGGAATCTGAAACAGTGAAAAATTCAGTTAACCTGTTTAAGGCCCTGTGACTAATAAAAGAAGGGGGAATAAGTCAAAGGTATTTTGAGAGCAAGCTGCTCTCAGCTGGGTGCATAGATACTGTGTCCAATATCTAACAAACTTGAAGTTAATTTTCTCTGAATTTTATGGAGCTCATGAGTTGAATCTGGCATTTGATTTTTTTTTTTTTAATTATTTCCCAGAGTACATAGGGAACTTAAGTGTTTTCTCTAGATCCATTTATCACTACTCTTTTCCAAATGCTGGTAATACTCAACATTTAAGCTGTGTGCTTTTTAGAAAAAATATGGTTGTTTGCTTTTATTATGCAGCCTGTTCATTTTTTCTCTTGTTCAATCCCTAAGGCTTCTTGTTTTCTGTGGTAGGCTTGACCACTTTAAACCCTGATTTTCTGGACAAAAGAAAAAGTCCTATTTGCCTTCTGATCTTATAATTTAGACCAGCAAGCTCATATCAAGCTCGTGGAATCACGTTACCCCAGAAGAGGAGCTGTACTGGCCCTTGTCTTTAGACCCAGGCCTGTATGTCTTCAGTGATGAATGCTGTATATAATTTAATCTCATTAAGGCAAAAATGATAAAAATTAAACCTCTCCAAACAGACAAAAAACTATATCACTAGTATTGCAAAGAAGTTCTCCCATTTTGTAGAGCAAAATAGAGCTACTGTAGGGAGAAATAAGTATAAAAATCATAGCATATCCTAAATCGTGTAGATGATTATAAAAACTCCCTGAGATATTATAACTGATAATGGAAATATAACTTCTAAAAGCATCTTGTTCTTATGTGTTAGCTTTTCCTGATAATTACATTATTTCATTTTTTCTTTCCTAGCTGCAACAATGGTGGAGGCTGGAAGAGACAAGAAGAATCCAGATGAATTTGCAATGGCGTTGGATGAAAGTCTTGGAGACTTTGCTTTTCCAGATGAGTTTGTCTTTGATGTATGGGGAGCAATAGGTGATGCCAAGCAAGGACGACTTGAATGAAAACTGGGCAATTTATCAATCCCTGTTTGAAGATAGAAAATTGTTTTCAAGTTCATATATATCAGAATTTTTTACTGATGTGAATCCATGATGCTCTATATTTATATTCTTATCAAATACTTCTGTTTTGCAAAGGTTTTGCAAAGGTTTCCAGCAGAAATTGGAGATAAGCCCAAAGATCTGACAACTGTATGTTGAAACATTTATATGCAGAAACAAATTATATGCAGAAATCATTGTGAAGACAAGGAAAAGGACATATATATATGGATTTTATGAAAGTTATCTATTTATAATTGTACCTATAGCTTGGTATCAACATTCTGAAGAATGTTAGATATGCACCAAAGAGTGTGAAAAAAGTTTTATAAGCTCAATGAAACACTACCTAGCTATACACAGCCTTATGTTTTCTTGCACTATTTCTGGAAAAGTTGAATTCGGGGACCAAAAATTTCCTCTGAAATGCGAGAGGTAAAATCTTTGAATGAGAAAGACTTATTTTCCTTTGGGTCGATACATGTTGTCTACATACTGCTAAGAAATACTGAAAGAGGGTGGAAAGCTGCTGCTTTACTCTCGGATGCCATACTGTTGCAATAGTATGCAATATTAATTAATACTGCAATATTAATTTTGATTACTATTTCGATAATTGAATAACAGCTGTTGGGCAGTGCTGTAAGCCATAGTATATGACTAATCAAGTGCTTAACTCATCTCTGCATATGCTAAATGCTTTACTGAGATCATATGAAGCATTTTTTTTGTTATTTTCTTCACATGGCAACATAAGACACACATTTAAAGAAATGTTCAAAACTGGAGGTCTTTTTCATGCAGTCTGTAGTTTGCATTTTACATCTTTAAAATTTCAGTCACAGATGGGATGACATGCATGCATAAAACCTAAAAATATATTTAACTCGCTTTAGAGGCTTGGTTTTCAAATTATGTTGTAAATAAACATAATTCCTTTTATGATAATATCTTAAGTATCACAGATTATTAAAAATAAACTCTTTCAATAATCCACTAGGCCTGTGTTTATATTCCTGTTTGCTTTGTGTTTAATCAAAAGCAATGGAATAAATTTTGGTTTTGTTTATAACCAGATTCATTTTTCATTTTTGCTGTGTTTGGTTTTATGCAAGGCAGATGTCTGCTTGTATGTTTAGAAATAGCTATCTGCTTGATTATTATACTGATTCCAAAGTTTTCAAAAAGTGTGTATATATATTTTACATTTAACCAAATAACATATAATAAATACTCTCAACAAAATAGAGAAAGATTGTGGTCCTAACCTGGGAAGGTATCATCTAGTGTTTTTATATTTGCAAAAATATATAAAATAATAGATATTAAAAAAGAATATTTTCTAAATCACCTGCTAGTTACTTTTCTTCTGAGGAAAATTCTTTCACTGTCTTGTAGACATCTCTCTCTAAAATAAAGACTATGCCAAGACATTTCTACCTTCTGTGTTAATGTACTAGTCTAAAAGCACAACACTGACACACTAGTGGAAAACTGCTCTCCTAAGAGTTTTTATCTGAAAACTCTGATGGTTTAGTCCATGTCTGGGTAAACTGTGTAGTTGTGTCAATCTTACCAAGCGGGCTATTGCCTTTTCTTCTCTAGCTTTGCATGCAACGTGCCTATATTATAGTAAACCTGTTTCCAGGGAAGGGAGGATAGGAGAAATCAAGAATGGAAATTCTGTGTCCACGGTATTTATCTTAAACCTGTGCTAATGTTTTAATGAAATCAGATCTTAGGAGCTATTTATGGATTTCCACTGGTCACCTAGCAAATAAATGTCACAAGGTTAAGATTACTGGTGTTGAGGGAAAATATTTGGGAAGCCTGAACTTGTCTGTCTAAAAGATTTTGGCTGCATCTGTGCTGACATCCTGTGCATGACATAAAAGGTCCCCATTCCCCTCCTATGATATTTGAGAAGGCTCTGAAGCTCCACATCAGTGTTTGCAGGCTTTATAGTAAGTGATTTTTTTAAGTTATAAGATACTGCATAAAGTCTTGAAACCACTGCTCAAGCGTGTCAGTGGGAGTAATGGCCAGTTTTAGAAATGTTGCTATGGATGTTTTTGTTTCTCTGATTTTAGGAAATGCTTGTATTTAATATATATATATATATATATATATTTTAATGAAATGAGTACTCTACAGAGCTTATACGCACCTGTAAAAAAAACTTGAAGTTCAAAAGATGTAGAAAAAAAAATTATTTTCTAGTCTGTCTTATTGTCTAGTTCAGAAATGAAATGTGTTCATCTTCAAATGTGGCAATTTTCAGTTTCTGAATGTAGATATATTAAAAAGTCTATGCTCAACTCTGAGAGGAAAAAATATTTTATAAAAACCATTCAAATTTTGAATGTCCCTTTGCTCCAGTAGGGCTATGATATATTATTCTGACAAAGTTTTAAGTAGTTTTAAGAAGGACAGTACAAGCTGGGTAGCTCTTCTCTGTATTTAATAATTTATTAGCCTAAACTCCCTATCTTTTACTGTAGCAGAGCCCACCTGGTCTGTGTGGCATTACTTTAGTATACTCTTAGTCAAAATGAGTAAGAATATTATCAGTCATATTATTTATGATTGAATTATTTGGGGTGCAAAAAGGAAAACTGAAATGTCAAGAATGAAATGCTATACAAGTTAATATTATTTTCCTGCTCATACTCCCGATTTTGTGAAAATGTTGCAGAATGTTTATATATACTAATGTTAGTGACAAGCATGCCACAGATTAGTCAAGCTGAAGAATTTTTATCTGTGGGTTTTGTTTAAATAGCACAAGCTGTATCATAAAAGAATTATATTTATAAAATAATGCATAACAATTTATGTATAGCAGATAACAGCTTGTTTTCTGGCTGTTGATAGGATTTTGAGAAATCAATGTGCAAGAAATGCATCATCAAATGTTAATATGTATCTTATGTTGATAAAATAGCAAAATAAAAATCTCTAAAGCTCTAATGCTGCATAGAGCTCTCCTGTAATAGTAGTATATCTTTGCAGAGTTAATTCTGAATTAAGATTTAAAGAGCAATTACAGTTTTATTTAACACTCAACTGTAATAAGAGATATGAGAGATTGTAATAATTTTAAGATATTAATTATCTTATTTCTTAAAGTTGTCTGTTGTTGCAAGTAATTGTAAAAGTATTTAATGGACATGTTCAGGTAAGTAGCCTATACAGACTCTTCCACTACATCATTTTTTCCAGATAAAGAATTATTTCACAGTCCAACTCACAGAGCCTTGTGGCTATTTTTCTGCTCTGGCTTTTCTATTGATAGAGAGGTTCCCATTTGCGGAAGTACCTGCTGACTTGGATGCACTGGTGGCATAGGTGTTATTAAGGACAAAAGCTTTTTGTCATTTCCATGGCTTGCATCCTGGCTCTGTGCTGTAGCAGGGATGTGTGAAACTGTGGTCTTGGTTCTTACGTTAGTGAAAAACAGGGCATGGCATTTGTATCTCTTAAATCTATTTCTCTCTTTTTATATTAATGTATCTGTGTACAGCTGAGTTGGTCACCCTAACAGTAGGGTGTTTTTATCTATGGGAGGGCTTCCTATTCTCAGTGTAGGCAGTGCCTGCTCCGGTCTGTTAGTCTGGAACAATAATGTGGTTTTGGAGCAAATCATCTGCATTTACTGCACATTGATTCAATTCACAGAGCACTTTTTATATTCATGAGCTAAATGTCTTTTGCAGGAAACTGAGCTGGAAGGACTCTCCAGGGGTGAACCAGATATGTCCTCTGGGCAACCTCATTCTGCATACACGGTCCCAGGACAAGGCTACATCTAGCCCTACCGATCACATGCATCTCCATGTCCTGCAGCTCCAGAGCCAGCTGCTCCAGTCTAGTTTTTTCACACTGACTCTTTAGATAATTTAGACAGGCAAGTTGACCTTGGCCGTATGTTCACAAGTTGCCATGTGACGCTGCCAGTATTTCTTTGAAGTTGCATTGGGAACTTTTTAAAAACGATCAGTCTGCGGGAAGTTACTTCACTAAGGGATGTATCAGGATTGAAATGGAGCTGGTGAAATTGTGCTTGTTGTATCACATAAAAGAACAGTTTGTGTTTACGTGCTGATGCTATTTGTTAGGTTGTCTGCTATAATCTGAAAAATGAACACTCTAATCTCCCAATTAATTTGCTGAATTTAACATAAGTGATAGCAAGGATAATTCCTAGTAAAAGTGTATTAAGAAATTATTGGAATAGAAAATCCATGTGTATTCAAAAACACTTCCAGTTTAACTACCTGGAACTGTGGATATTTTCTTTATACTATCTTACAGTGCCTCAGTGTCCCACTTGGTGTCATATAAAACAACCTAATTTTTTATTTAGATTGTCAAGTCTTTAGAACATAGATATTCCATTATAGGTCAAAATAAAATGTTGTTTGAACAACAAAGAATCAGAGATTCATGTAAATCCTAAGATTACAGAGAACTAGATGTGGAGATTCAGGAGACATTTTGCTCCATTTTAACATTTTTTCAAGTGCAAATCTTTGTCTTACTGAAACAGATTTCTGACATTATTGGAAAGGCTTATCCAAGTCAAAATTCTGTCTTCCAAAACTGGTATTTTTTCCATTTTTTTGTTTCATGAACAACATAAAATTGTCACTATAACATAAAAGAATAATCATATAAACAACGTCAAAATGTTGGAATTTTGCCTACAATGAGGATTTTGTTTCCTATGGGTATTTTTACAGAGAATTTTAATTAATGATCTTAAGTTTTGAAACAGTAAGCTTTTTTCTAAATATATCCAGGTGAGTTAAATTTGTGATTACCAAATAGAGGAACAGAGCAAAAGAATAACGCAAAATTTAACTTTGATAAGAATGGGCTGAAATTACAAATGGATGTTTTGCAATAGCATGAACAAATGTGGTAGTGAATGAGTTTGCTTTTTAGGACTACAAAGTAAAGGCTGAACTTGTCCTGTCAGCAATAACAGAATCAAGATAGCACGTGGTTTCAAAGTTAGTATGTTCTCATTATCTATAATGTACCAGGTAAGCAACTACAGTGAAAAACAAGTGTTAAAAACTTTTAAGTGTGATCTCTGCCTAGGAGGGGAAGCATTATGAATCACGGTGAAGCTGTAGATAAAAGCAGTTCCTGTATAGACACTTTCTCATTTGGTAAGGAATAAAGTAATATTTACCTATTAATGTTATATTCACTTACCTAAGATTTTAAAGTTATTTATCTGTTTTGTGTAGTGAATTGTGTACTGTTCATTGATGAGGCAACTTTCTAGGCCAGGTTCTTGGCTGAAGTGAATTGTCGGTAAGGGAAGATTCACAAAGCTCGGCTAAAGTTGATGGTTTGGTCCATAAGGTCCAAGGCAGCCAGAGCATAAAACAACTCTGAGTTAATGGTGACAGTAAAAGTATGGAGCTAAAGATTTTATCAGAAGACACTCAACAGCTGATCTTGGGACTGACCTCATTTATTAGATTTCTTTTTTCCTTTTTTTTATAAGACCTTGGCGCAAGGAATAGGTTTAGGTTAATGAGATTACCCAAGACAAAGTTAGAAAGACATCATGAATAATGGCGAAACATTATCCAAGAAGATGGCCTTTAAAACTTGACTAATAGCATTTTAATAGTATAAAATGAAAGGTCATGACTTTGGGGACTAATAACTGAGGGAAGTTCTTCATTTCAGATATTAAATTCGGAAAAATACCTTGATGTACTAGTAATTCATGCGATGACTCTGAGCCACTACAGAGACTGGGGGAAAAAAATGAGACTGAGGTACCTCAGGAGAAAGTATCACTTAAGTGCTGTTATCCAGGACTATGGGGAGGTTTTATCTGTAATAGTGTGTTCAATGCTCTGTTCAAGAAAAAGTCATTTAAACATGGGCAGATTCAGGAAAAAATATTTCTGATTTCTGGAAAATTTTAAAGGCTAAACTTTGGCATAGGAAAAATGAGGGAAAAAAAGTGTTAGGATGGCAAATTCCTTGCAGGATGAAAAGGTTTGCAAGCTAACAAACAGCCTTGGCAAGTAGACAGCTGGGTATCAACTGACCATGAATAACCTTTAGTCTGGAAATCCCTGGGAAGGTTTCTGGCCACCAGGGGAATGGTGGCGTGGAAGAACATTCCAGAACAGCAGACAAAAACTGGGCTTGTCTAAGGGCAGAACTAGAACCTTGACATTTGTGATATAGGCCTGATGGCCCACCAAGTCCCTTCCTGTCCTAAGAATTGTTTTGTCTGTGTTATCAAGTGTTTTAAACTTTGCCAGACTCATTTAAATAAGGAAACATTTGGAAAAGGTTTAATAAGTTTATAAGGGGAATCTTTTAGGATTTGACTGAAAGAACCTGCCTTTTTGGCCAAAGTACCATGCCAAGGAAATAGTAAGGCCAAGGTTTTCCCTTTTCTCAAGGAAAAGAAGTGGTGTCAGGGGAGAGAGGCGATATCTCTGGACTAGGTGCACCGCAGTCATTTTGCTGCCCTAGGCAACTGCTGAATTTCTCTGTGCAGAGAGCCAGCTTTGTGACTTGGCAGTGCAGGGAGGAAGTCTGCCAAAGTTTCATCTTATCCCTAGGCACAGCTGGGAGCACTTCTGGTCTTCAGTGGAGTTCAGGTGTAGGCACTGAGTTGCCCCAGGCCATGAAGAGCTAAGAGCTGCTTAGCATCTGGCTATGGATGAAGTGAAGAAAGAGTGCAAAAATATAGAAGCTCTTAGTCATGCTGCAAACTGTTGCTTCTGACGTTATTTTCTCTTTTCTCTAAATTGCATCCCTTCCTAGTGAATACAATGTACCCTGAGACTTGTACCTTGCTAAACCTGCCATGATATTCTCTGTCCTTGCCTTTCAAATTTGTCATTAGTCTCCTGAATGGTCAGGGGAAAAGAAATTCGTAAGTAAGTAGCTTTGGTTATAATCTCTATTCAGCTTTGTGTTGAACATCCGTTATTTTTATGACCGTAATAAAATGAATGAGTATATCAGCTGCATTGGGTTTTCAATTAAATGCATTAATACATATGCCAGGAAATAGCCTCTCTCAATAGTATTTATAGGGAAGAGAATATTTGCTGAGATATGTTGCAAATCATTATTATTGTCTTATTTATATGATTGGAAATGTTAGAGCAGAGTTACTGGCGTGCTGCTTTATTACAAGTAGGTGGCATAATCAGCCTGACCATTTTGCAATATTTCTAAGTGACAAACATTTTTATGATCCAAAATGTGGCTTTACATTCTTGATGAACGAGCCTGTAGACAGTGCTGGTTTTGGTAAGAAGGAGGTTAATGTTCACAGGAAGTCCTGGATGCACAGCTTTGCTGCATTGTTTTTAAGAGAAATGGTGATGGCATGAGCAAATTGTGTAAATTCTAGGTTTATTTACACAGCTCAGAGATGGGGGTATTTTCTCTGCTCATTTTTTCCAAATTGTTTTCTGTCTGGATCATGCCTTTGATAGTTCCTTTTGCTTACAGCTTCCATTTCTTCCCCATGGCTCTGAGCTTGCCAAATAGCACTGGACAATAAGGGGGCCACTTTGTCCACCCAGCTTGGGTTTTGTCAGGCTTTCTACTACAGCCGCCCCTTTTTTTTTTTTCATTCTTTTCTACTGTGTCTTATATTTAGACCCTGTTCCTGCCAGTGAGTCTGAAAGAAGGGTGCTTAACATACTCCATTTCTATGGGGTCTGTGGCTAGTTCTTGTACACGAGCGATGGGTTTCCTAGTACCTGTTGATGTGTCCACTCTAGTAAACTTAACTGCAAAAGTCATTTCTGTATTTAAGTGTGGAAGTTGGCTGATTGATTTAAAAAAAAATGCTGTATTATCTGCTCCAGCTTTAGGCAAATAGGTGTTTGGAATAAATTTTATTAAATCTTTGCCACATATTCAGGGTAAATAATAAGACCTAATAGCTAGCAAAATGGCCAAATGGGACAGTTATGTATAATTCAACCATTTTCGTCTTAACACTACATTCCTTTTATTGAACTATTTTACTGCAGAAAGAATTGAATTTTCTACTACCGAGAGCACTTCCACAAATGAATGAATGAAGTAATGAACTTGAATCATTTGAGCTGTGAAGCAGATAGCAGAATTGCTGTCTTTCTTCCCAGTGCTACTTCATCTCCCATAATCTCATATCCAAGATCCCAAATCTTGCTACTTTATCAGATTAGCGTTCTTGTAGAGTCAGGGATGGGTACACAGGAATTTGTTTCTTGTAGCTAAGATTTCATGAAAGAATGCAAGATTTCATTTATGAATCTTGTTATCTTTTTAATCTCAACTTGTAGAAGAATTTGTATATACCCAAAAAAAGAAGATAAACTGAAGTTGTGAATAGTTCTGAGAGATCCTCTTCTGTCACAAACATGACAAAAACTTCTCAAAAACCACTGTATAAAATTCTTTAAATTTCAAGGCAGTTCAAAAACAATAACAAACAAACTTCTTTATTCCTCACACGGACACTGTATAGACAGAACACAAGGCCTGCAGTACTTTTAAGTGGAAAAAGAATGCAGAATTTATGAATTTGTAAGTTTATTTTCTACAGTCCACCATGAATTATTGGCATGGGAATGGCTGGTTGATGACAGGGTTAAGCAAGCTATGAATACATGTATAAACATTTTAATTTATGGAACAGATTTCCAGTTCAGGATTGCACTGTTTGACAAAGCCTATAAATTTACAAAGCCTATAAATTTACAGGCAAGCATATGCACTCTGTGTTAAGTCTAGCTGCATACAGACAAAAGCATAATACAAAATAAATAACTAGGATTGAAAAATAGAAATTATCAGTAGATATTCTAAATGCTTTAGAGAGTAAGAATTCTCAATGTTTTGGCAGGATGTCACCAAATACATAGGACTGTTTTAACTGCACAGCTTGCATCTGCATTCAGAATCCCAAGTCTTTTCCCTAGATTCTGTTTCCCCTCCATTCAGTGCGATCAGCCTTGGCTAGGCAGTATGATTGCAAGAAAAAAATTACTTTTGCTAACAAACGTATGGGAACAAAGAAGCGAACTCTGCTTTGTCAGACATGCAAGTCCTTGAAACCATGGAGTGACGCTTCTCTCTTGGTCAGAATTAAAAGGATCTTTTCAGCAGTTTCTAGACGATGCCTCTTCACTCCGGCTGCTTCCCTCCAGCTTCTTGTAATTACCTCCCCATTATGTTTGTGTGGGATGAGAATTTAAAAGATGACATCACTCGGCCACATATTGTGCTATGTATGACTAATCCAAAGTTAACAATGTAACAATTAATTCTTATGTGGCATTTTATTTGTCACTTAAAACTATTTCTCTGACTCATAGAGTAACTCATAGCCTGCAGAAAAAATGTCAGTTCATTAGAGCTGATCAGCAGTTATTTTTTGGCTGCTATCCCCACTGATGTCACTTAGACTCATTTATTTTAACCTGGTTCTGCTATTTCACCTCTTTTCCCTGATTTCCTTCCTCCTCTAGCGGAAAATCTGTCTTGCTTTCTGGCAGAAAATCAAAATCAAAAAAGCAAATCAAAAATGAAAGTGTATGCAAATGTAAAACAAAAACATGGACCTTCCTTTTTCAGTAAGTCTGCTTGGTCAAGTGCAAAAAGGCCAAAATGAGGCATACCCCTGTGCAGGTGCTGCCTCTGACCTCCAGCTTGAGTGCAGAAGACACCTATGTCTTCCACAGTGTCCTGTTTGGAACTTAATTGCCCTTCCCACAGAGAAGTTCTCCTGATTTCTTCTAGAGTTCATGTTCACAAGAATAAACTTTTTTTTTCCATCTCTTTGCCTGAATCTGTTTTAAATGATGATGACAAAATTGAAAAGCTGATCACCTCTGCTTTACTGGAGGGAAAAAATATCTAGTCTATACAAGATAGAGTAAGTACATATATATAAGTAAATATATATGTATATAAATACTTTTTTTTTTTCTTTCTGACATGGGAATTCCAGAAGAGCATGGTTTCAGATCGTAGGTGGCATGAACAACGCTATTATGTCTTCTGCAGGGTGTTTTAGGTGGGGGTAAGGTGCTGTTGTGCAGCTAGGCCCTACGTAGAGCAGCACAATGAAGCTTTTCAATGTCTCCTGTACCTGCTATGAAAACTCAGAGTCCTTTCTGACAGCAAAACCCAGCACTATCGCTATTTTATGCATTGTGCAACTGAGACTGTGGTGAAATAAATGGCTTGCTAGCAATCTCATGGAGGCAGAGTAAATCAGAGGCAAAGCTGTAATTATTCAGGTAAAACTTCTAAATATTACTGGAAATAGGAGATAAATGAGGGATTATAAGCAGACTGTAAATGTTCATGTACAACAGCAGGATCTTCATTCAGCAGGATCTTCATAGCAAAAGCTGATAACTGCTCTGTACTGTAAGTAAGATTCTGCAAATGTAGTGATTGTTTAGAAAAGTATTTGTAACATGTTTAACTGTTGCAGTGAACCTTATCTGAAATGACAGTGGTTGGAATGGCTGGTTTTCTTCTTTTGACAAATCCAGCTTGATAGATCTTAAGCTGAAAAGTCATTCATCAAAATCAAAATTTCTCCTAGAAACATTTGACTCAATTTCATAGCTGAAGATATGCTGCTTATAAAGGGATTTACACATCTCTTCAGCATGACAGCAACCCTTTGCTTAGTTGTAAGGTGTACAGTCAAGCTCACGGACCAAATATTTCATTACTTGTACAAAGCAGAATGGTTCATTTTAAGAGGTCTAATGGTCTCAGATGTGCATACAGTGGAATATGGAAAACAATTCCCTGTTTATAACCATGGAAAAGGCAGGTCACACATACCCCCCATGCCAACAAGTTTATTTTGGAGCGGATTTGTGATTGTCTCTCTTACGAGAACTTGGGGTTGTTCTGAAGGAGAGTAGAAAATTTAAAATCTTGGTTTTCTTTTTCTTTGTTGGACACAATGTTCTACCCAGTTCTTGCTATAAAGCTATGTGAGAAGGCTTGTGGGCAAAAGCCCAGAAGAACATCAGAGCATCTTCCCAGAAACAGTGCTGGGAACATACCGCAGCCAGAGGCTGGGACCAAAACCATTGACAAAGGGAAAGAAAAATAGGAGAGAGATTAGAGAGATATGAAGCATCAAAAACACAAAGGGCAATTAGAAAAATGTGCTCTGGAAAAAGGATAATCTGCCAAATGTGTGAAAGTGAACCACATGCAAATTAATAACAGGGTTGGATAAATTAAACTGCCATACAGAGTATTCTGTTTAAAAAAAAATAAAAAGGTATGTTTTTTATTAGAGGAGATACTGTAGGAGTGATGAAATTTAAGGAGGTAAGAAATTAAAGGAAAATCAATTTTTCCAAGTTAGTTTGTTCAACTTAGTGTGCCAACTTAATACAGAAATACTATCATGGATCCAGTCAGAACAATAAAATGACTTTCAGTCATTAGGACAATTCTAATTTCTTGCATAACATTTTAGTATTGATCTGGTAATTTCTCTATTAGTCTCATAATTTCTCTCTGAGCTCTTCCCATAGCTCTGAAATGTGTGGATAGTGACTTTAAGGTCTTCAGGAGATGGAGAATCTACTCTGTCAACAGGTAAGATGCTCTGGTGAATTAATTCTTTTCATCTGCTAAAAAAGACAAAGATATGACTTTTTCGTGACTGTCCAATTGCGGCTACTACCGCAAAAAACCCCACTGTGGCTTTTTCTATTTTTAGATGTATCTTTCTCATTTTGACCCACACTGCTCTGTGTCACGTTTTCCTGTTAATGATGATAATGCTTCTTTATGTACATCTGTATAGTGGAACCAGGATCCTCTGGATTCTCCTGATTCAGCCGTGGCTAGTACGCGGCTGTTTACCTTGATATGTTTGTTTATAATGGTGAGTCAATATATCACTCTGAAAAGATTGGCTTTATGTGTCCAGAGAGCTAAACTGAGGGGATATTCTCTTCATTTGTTCTGGTTGTGAGATTATATTTGGGAAATGTGATCGATGTTGTGCTGAGACTCTTTAAGGAATTAAAAAAAATGACAGTATGCACTGTAGATGCTTCGATTTCTTTTACATTCTTCCTCTCATTCTTCCCTGAAAATTTTCCCATATTTTCAGAAACATATTCCAGTTGACTACTACATTTAATAGACTGTAATCCTCAAGAAAAACCTTGGTGAACTCATATTTTAGTTAATTATTTGATTTGGCTTTATGTGTAATAAATGCTCTGCAGCTGTTTCTAAATCATATTGTATCAGTCTAACACTGCCAGGACAATTTCTTCTGCTTAGCAAGCATTGTATAAGGCACAAGAAAGCTTTTCTCTTGCCTTCAGTGATGAACAGTACTCCTGAAATGGTCAAAACAATTTCAAACCTACGAACCTTCTCTTCGGCCAGACAGGAGTTATATGACGGTCTAAGGAAAAGGACAAGTCTTTTTATGTGCACAAACAATGACGTGTTGAAGGCTCTACCTCCCTGTTCCCTCCTGCTGCTCCTGTGCCCCAGGCCATGGGCTCCCCTCTCTCCCAGAGCATCACCAGCAGCCCCTTGAATGCAGAGGTTGGAAACAGCAGCTCTGACCTGGCAAGCAATTAAGACACGTTTTCCAACTACTTTTCAATGCATTTCTTGGTTGTCGTCTTCAGTATCTTTACTTATATCTAAGTCACTCTCTTCTCTTCCAGAGCTGTCTTCAACCAACAAGCAAGTGCCGTATGTCTTTATTAATAATGACAGCTGCCATATATATTATAACAAAAGGAGTGTTCCAGGGTACTATGGGGAAAAACTGCTGTTATGACACTGTCTTAAATTTGATCCTCTAGGTAATGACATATCTTTAAGTCTGATCTTAGGTCTGGGTAAAGGGACAGAAGTGGACTTGATTAGTCATGGATTAATGACAAAAGGAATATATCAACTCTCAACAGAATTTATGAGAAATAATCTTGTCAAGAAAGCATGGTGAGGGTAGGATGAGGAATTAGTTGATCAAGGCAAAAGTAATTGATGATATATAGACAGACTTTTTTAGAGCATTTGACTTGCTCTCACACAACATTTTGATTAAACAACAAGGAAAAATGGAAATCAGCATAGCACAAAATAGTAGTTAAAAACTTGCTGATTGCTCAGTGTGTGCTTGTTAATGGGTCATTGCTTAGTGACTGTGTTATTCAAAAAAAGCTACATCTTAATCCTCTGTTTTGACATTTTCAGTATGGATTAGGAAGACAAAGTTATGACAATGAATAAATGTTACCCAAAGATTGAAGGAGTAGTAAATGGCCGAGACGAGGGTGTTTGCAACGGTAGATAGATGGTTTGGTAACATGGATGTATCCTGGCAGGGCTTTGCTGAGGGGCTATTGCTTGCCCATGGCACAGCGTGCCGCTTGCTCCCCAATGCAGGGCTGACGTGTATGTGGCTGCACAGACTGGCCCGTTGTTGACTCACAGTCACATGATGATCACATTTGGCTGGGTACAGCCAAACAATACATATTTTAATAGAGTGCCTGCTAAAATCATGCATCTGGAAACAAAACATGGAAGTGTTTTTCTAGGAGGGAGAACTGCCTTGGGAAGCAATGACCCAGCAAGGGACTTGCACTGGGAGCTCCCTCTACCCCAGAACCATTTTAAAGCTTTTGTTTGTTTATTTTGTTTTGCTTCTTGGGTTTTGTTGTTGTTGTTGTTGTTGTTGTTGTTTGTTTGTTTTCTGAGCAGAGAAATATGAATTTTTTCATCCTGGTATAGGGTGAATCACAGCGTATTGGTTACTGGAATATCACATCCAGGTCTAGAATTTTATAAACCAGGGAGGTCTAAGAAAGAAACTCTGAGATTTGGAAACCTTGTTTTGTAGTAAGATTCAGCAAAGTTTAATAGGGAGAAGATAGATGATCAGCTTGATCATATGTGAAAGGGAGATTTGGTAACTAAGGGCCTTATGTCAAGCTGGCAGTGCTATAACAAGATCCATGCAAAGAAATTTAAGTCTAGGCAATTCAGATTCCAAGCAGGCACATTGTTAACAGTGTGAGTGATTTGTCACTAGAATGATTTAATAAAAACTGTAATAAATTCCCCCTATTGGACATTTTAAAATCAGAACTGGATGCTTTTTTTCTGGAGGAAATGTTCCAATTCAAATAAGAATGAATACTTAAAAATCCTATGGCCCAGTTTATTCAGGAGGTCAGACCAGAAGATTGTAACGATCCGTTCTACCCCTCTCTTGTGCAAAAAGTGCTCGGTGGTTGGTCCGTGGACTTTTGTCATGAAAAAGGGTTATTTCTTTAGCAGATTCAAATTATATCAATTTAATATAGAGCTCCCAAGTCCTCCTCAAGTTGACTCTAGCTTTTGCATGTAAAAGGAGTGGTGGCTCTGACCCTTTTTTTCCTATGTGTACCTTTTATTTCATTTGAATTTCCTAATAGGTCTGGAAGTTGATAATCACGCTTCTTAAGCCAGTACGAGGCAATAATGAAAAAAGGCACTTTAGCGTTTTTAAAAGTCCCTGTCAGCAGGATGGCTGTGCTTTCAATTGAGGCAATATAAAAGGAGGAGTTGCTTTCATCTTCGCCGGTGTCACAAACAACATACTGAGATATTACCCCTTTGGAAATGCATGTAATACAGTTACTTGAAACATCCTGCAGTCCACACTCGAGGCACTGTATGGTGTAATTCTTCCCTGCTACCGTTTCCCTGTGTTGCCTTAGTGGCTGATGCTGTAAATCCTAGTGACTCTCCCCCATTCGCACGTTCCCAGCCTTTCGGAGCCGGGCACGTGCTCCGGCACTCAGGAGACCCTCCTGCCAGAGCCTCAGCAGAGAGGGGAGTCTCCTCAGGCCTCCCCCAGGAAAACTGTTCATCCAAAAGCTCTCAGATTTTTCTTCTTGATCTTCAGTGAAAAGTCAATCCTGTCGTGTTTGGAGCCAGGTCCAGCATATTGGGGAAGTTGCCTGATTTTGCTGGATGTCCTCTACCAGGGCTGGAGTACTCACTGCCATTGAAAGTCACTACCTGTCCTAATTAAGCACCAGGTACAATGGCTCGACATTTGTCACAAAATATGCGATAACAAACCCTTTTTTTTTCTCCATTTTATCTGATACGAAATGTACACACACATTTCTCAGGTCCTTATTCTGCTAGTTACTTGTAAATGTCTGACCTATAAAGATGACAGAATATGATTGCTTGAAGACATATTTCTATCATTAGTTTAGTGTATTGTTGCCTGTTTACAGCGAATGTGAATTGCTGTAAATTCACAATTATTTTGAGAACTGAATACATGCATATACCGTCAAATTAGCAGTATTTGCTGTTGCTGGTAATGACAAACTTTTCATTAAATAATTTATTTATATTTAGGTAATGTTTAGCTCCTCTTGCAAAGAAATGTTAAATTATTCAGGGACTTCATATTTACTTTGCTCACTACTTTGGAGATTGGCAAATGTTTAAGAGGAGGAAAAGGGAGCATTTTTCTTCCGTTACTCTGTTTACAAGGCTCAGGAGCTCCTCCTGTTCAGCAGATCAAAGAGATAGTGCAGATTCCTTTGATCACACAGAAAACAGAGATTTGCAAAAATATATCCAACAAGTTTTGATGAGAGAGTGATGAGGTTATGCAGAGACAATGCAGATTCAAAGAAAAATGTTCCTTGACAGCACTGAGAATAATTAACCACATGCGACGTAGCAAACATTGGTGAATTCTCCCTTGTGCCTTTTAAGATCAAGATTCTTTTTTTAAGCATGTGTTCTGGGTCAAACTAGAACAAATATGGGTCAAACTAGAACAAATCTTCTTGGCTTTTTATGTTGTATAGAGACTACTTTGTAACTGATTGTTAAACAGTTTATTTAGCAGACAAGGTATGTAAATTTAATATGGATCTTTTGACTCTTCTTCAAATTGTGACTCTAGTTTTCATGCTGAAAAACAGTAGAAACCCTGACTTTGTTTTCTAAAAGTACATTTTTTTTATGTTCATGTGAATTAGTTAATAAATCCTACGGATAATAAAGTTTTGAGTGTTGTGCATACACTCAAGGGAGTTATGTGGCAATAATAAGGAAAAAGCAATTCCTGACCTGTTTTAGCAGATTTTATACTCCATACAAATGATCATATGTCTGCTCAGTGGGCTGCAGTAATTTGAGACATGGATTGAGCATCACTACTCCAGGACTTGGCGTCCTGGAATATGCTACAAAAAAAGTGGATCAGCATTTCACTGGCAAAATGTAATGGTAACAGACTGCAGAATCTGCCATCTGCCCTTTGCTCTGTAAGTGTGATTGTTATGCATGTGGTTTGGTTAGAAATTCTTAATATTTGCTTATTTGATTGAACCTGGCTCCAAATGAAAACAAATGCTATCGCATAACGCACAGTGGTAACACGGTGAGCTTAAGAGCTGACAGGTGTCAAAGCAAACATGAGAAGATAAACGAATATTTTTTTCACATGTTGTCAAGGACTATTAAATTTCATCTGCGTTTCTTACAGATCATAATCTTGTAATTGGAGATTTAATTTGAGCAATTTGCTTGTATTTCTAGATGGAGAAGGCTAGAAGGTGGCAATAGTTGAAGTTCTGTCTTTTAGACCATATGCCTCTGAAAGAAAAATTAAGAAAACTGCATTATCTTCAGTGTAGCTTTATAGAGCATTGAACAAAAATTTTAAATCGGAAATCAGCATTTGGTCTAGAATGCCAGAAATGAGAAGGTCATCTTGAAATCTTTTGTTATTACTGTATGTGCTGGGGCTCACAGGGGAAGGTATGGCCATGTAGGCACCGTCTTTTGAGGGCATTCCCTTACATTACATGGCAGAAGCTTGGCCATGTGGACTTACCCTTTACACACGTTGTCTTTTGGGGACGGCAGCAGCAGTCACCATTGGATTTAAATTCTTTAAATGGTATTTCCAATAAGTTTTTTTTTTATATCTAGATATGAGGGTAAGAAATGGAAATATCATTTATTTATGTAGATTATTTCTGGATAGACTCAGGACATAAAGAGAGACAATTACCAAAAGCTCAAATAAAAATGATAGCCTTGAATGTGGTGTTTATTTATTTATATTTATCTATATATATTTATCTCTCTATATATTTGAATATATATTAGTCACCTGTTCAAAAGCAACTGTATTTTTATGACAAACAAGTTACTGAATTCATTTTTGTCTCAACTTTTAAGCAAGTGAACGTTGAGCCTGCCTCACTGGTGATCAAAACATCTGAGAGAGGAAAAGTAAGAGGCCTGGCTTATGGTTCGTCTCTTAGGACTGTTAAGACATTTAAAAATAGATATTCAGTGGCTAAAATAATAGTAAAAACAATCTAAGCAAAGTCAAAGGAAAGGTGGGATGTGACACCTGAGACTGCTGTGCTGCTGTGGTGCAGCACTTCTTGACTCTGGGCTAAGCAGCATTTATGACAAAGAGATTTAAAAAAAAAAGACAAACAGGGTAAATTTCACTGTTCTTATGATGTCTGTAGTGGCACTGTGTTAAAATAGTCCCATACCAGCTATTAGTCCATGTCTTCTGAGTAACACTATGATCCAGCCTTTCCATTCTCTCTAGGTCATATTCCATTCTCTTGCCGAGTAGGAAAGTTTTTCTTAGAGATGGTCATAATCACATTTTATCGAGGTCTCTGAGGCTTTCTGGGAAGGGTGTTTGTGCTCCGGGGAGGAGAGCCAAAAAGCTTCTGACTTACTGTATGCTGACAACAGTGAATCTCCCTTCTTCCCATTAGAAATTTAGTCTCTTAATCCTGTTAAGGCTCTGTATCTTTGTATCTTAAAATTCTATATCTTTGTGTTTTGTCTTTGCCAATGAATTGCAGATAATGGAAAAATACTGGGAAACTACATCCCCTTATTTGTTTAGATTTTCCATTTCTCTTTCCACCTCAAGATAAGTAGTAACTATGTTTTGAAGCTGATGCTTCACAGGCGTAACCATTTCAACATGGCAATGATATTGAATTGTAGTGTCATGTCCTTTAAATACAGCACAAAAATGTTTAGAATAAAGAAAATGGCATTGTCTACTGAAACTTCCTTTTTTTATTATAGTCTTCTTTTTCTTTCTCTTAGTTTTCTTAGTTTCTTTTTTCAGTGGTATGGTGTTTCCATGCGGCAACAAAGTCAAAAGACAAGACCTAGTCAGGTGTGCAAATATGCTTTGCCTAAGTAACATTTAAAGAGCAAAGAAAAGAATGATTTATAAGGACCTATGAAGTGGCAGGGGCAGGTGAATGGGCTGACTCACTGCAATTAGCATGAAAAGCAGTTACAAATGCAGGGAAATAAATTGAGAGATATAAAATTGCCTTTTAGTGGTTGGTGAGGCCTTCTTCCCCTCACTAAATAATTTCTTCTTTTTTTATTATCAGTGAGTTGCTGGCATTTTACCTGGGATTTGGCAGAATCCCAGATATTTTTGCTAGTAGAAAAATGCAAAAGTGGTTATCATCTCGTTTTATGATGGTTTTGAAACTCTTCCAATGAGGTGAAAGCCCAAACTCAGTGCTCACATTAGACCTCAGTGCTAATTAGATAAATGGTGTCATATCTAGACCTCTTAAACTTTACTAACTGGGAAAGTTGCTTTTGTAAGAATGACTTGGCAAGGTAAGGCATTTTTTTCCCTATCTGTCTTTATTAATACAGATGCAGTAAGTGGCCATTAACTATAGCATGAGGTTAGCTCACTGGCGTGGAAGATCCGCGTATCTGGCTGTGTCCCTGCTGCTTGCGGGTTTCTGTGCTCCTCCTCGCGGAGCAGCTGCTGCCGCGAGGGGCAGGCGTGCAGCACCGCGCGCTCCTGCGTCGCGCGGCCGCCAGCGAGTGCCACCTCTTTAGGGGATGATGTGGTGCTGCGAAGGAGTTGTTACCCTCAGGGACTTCTCTTCCAAGACTTTGGCAGAAAGCAGTTCTGCTGCTGAGCTTCCCAAGCTGCAGGGTCGGCTTGGGTGGATGCAGCAGGAGGAACCGTGTGGAATAACTGCTGGGACAGCAAGCACCTTTCCCATAGTATTTAGCAGTATAGTTAATATTGGATTGAAGACAAACAAGCTGTCCTTATTTTCCATCGCATACATATGGGTGTCTCTAGAAAGGAGTCTGCTAGTCGGTCGCCATCCCAAAAGCACTGACTTCTTTCACTGCTTCCCCTTGCACGACCAGTTAAAAACACCAGAACTTGGCAGGTGGCAGAACTTCTTCGTTTATTTTGGTAGATGCTAAATATAATAGTATTTAATGGCTTCCACTAAGCTCTTATAAATGAAAAGTAAAATGTGTCTCAAAATGATGGATGGAGACAGGAGCTAATGTGCTTCTTCAAGAGGCAAATGATTTCCTGCTTCTTCCTCACAGCTCTGGGTCTGCTTTCTGTAGCACTTTGGCCAGCTGGGCTGTTCTCAGCTAAGAGCACTAAACAAACACATTTAATATTGACTACCTCTTTGCCTCCTCTGCCTTAATCTTTACAGGCTCTAGAACAGCAGAAATTTAAATGCTGAAGATACAAAGCATTGCTCAAGATTTAGCTATATTTAAGTTTTGGAAAGGAAAAGAAAGTAAAATTCCAAAATTTCAACTGAAAAGTAGAGTGATCTCTAGTCTGCCAAAGGCTTTGTTCTGCCCAAAAAGCACTTGCTTGTACTTCAGACCTATCACTCATCTGACAAACCAGAAGGGACGTAGAACTCGGAAGCAGGCCACAGACAAAACTATTTATGTTTTCTGTGCACTGAATCCTGCTGGGAAGGCAGCTGTTAGATATCTGTCCTAAAAGTAAGATAACATTGTAGGTCTTCCAAAAATGTGCTGGAATAAATCAGTGTAAATAAAAGCGTAGTCTGATAGACTTTTCAAGTTTCTTTTTTCATCAAAGAACAAGGCAAATATAACCACTTATTCTTAGGTTATCGTCAATAGTGCATAGGAAGATGGAGATACCCTCCGGCAATTAAATTGAACCTGAAGATCTGTTATTTTCCCTAACACACATGTAAGGCCAGGCTTACAATGCTTTATTTATTTAGCTATCTAATTTAATTTTGACATGCCTAATTTATTTACTTGTCTACATTCCTTTTTATTTAAATAAGAGTGTAACCGCTTTGAGATCTGGCCCTTGCTTTTCTTAGTGCATCTGTCATTGTAAAACAGTATTTGTCTTTAGAGAGGAAACTTTTCCCAAGCCTGCCTATAGTTAAGAAACCCAATCAAATCCTCTAGCCTGCAAAGAATCCCCAGGAGAGAATTTTTACAAAGTCTGTTAAGGCTGTTCTGTCTCTAAATGCCCAAATGTTTTTGTCCTGCTAACCTGGAGTGTCTAGAATAAATTCCAGATTATCTGGCAGTCCAGGGATGAGGTAAACTTATTTATGTGAGTGGGAGCATTCCATCAGTTTTAATGGATTTGGACTGGACCACAGCTGCTACAATTCACCACAGTTCAAAAAGATGAAGTAAATATTATGGATATGCATTTAAACTTGGCTACATCCTCTCTAGGAAAAACAATGATTCATTTTAGCTGTGTAACTAATTGACCACTATACTAGTGTGTATATATAGATATAGAACTAATTTATAAATGTATATAAATAAAAGCTAATTACTAACACTCTAACAAAATATTTCTAGTGACATGCTAAATTAAATAGTTGTTCATATTTTTTTCTCGCCATTAGCTTAGGGGATAGTAACTATCTATTTTGAAGTACTTCTTGCAGAATATTTTATAAATAAAATGAATTGGAGCTGTGTGCTGTGGCAGGGGACAGTGAGATAAATAACAGCTCTTGGTTCCAGGTATGCACTGGCCCAAGAATGGCTGATTTTAAAATAAAATGGGATGGCTGAGATGTTCATTGAACTTTTAGTTACCCTGGCTTGAGACATTGAGTGCCTGGAGTAGAAGAACTGAGATCTTGATTTCATCTCTATATTCTGTGACAAAAAAAAAGTGAAAAAATGGATTGCTGTTGCTTGAGTTGCTTAGGACATCAGCTGCAGTCTCCTCTACAAGACAGATTTTGTTAATAGTGATGGCTTTATACCTAAGTAAATTAATCCAGTTAGGATGTGCCTAAAGGACTTAATACTTAGGCATGGACATAATTCACAAAGATGGGATAGTTATGTTGGTCCTGCCAAAACAGAGAATTCAGTTGTTCAATAAAGATAAAAATAACAGTACAGATACTGTTGCATCTGGAAGCAAGGTGTAAATTTAATACATAGAGTTAACTCATTCAAAGGGAACAGACAGCCTCTTTCTGCAAAGCTCTTTTTGCAACTCTCAGTTTTATTTAGCATCTCATTTCCATCCCCACTTACAGGTGTAGCACTGGACTCAAATTTTTATTTCAGCCTAAACCCTAACTCTAGACCAGTGAATATTGACTAAATCCTGCTTGGAAGGAATACTAGCATCGGCCCTTAGTTTGCTTTTGAAGGCGTTTTGCAGTCCCACATACAGCAGTAGATCTTTCTCTCAACTCTGACCTTAACTCTAATCCTTCCATAGGAAAAACCCTCGAGCTCTTGCCCACATCTCTTCCCCAGCATGCAGAAAGAACAGGCATGTTAAGGTGCAAATTTGCTGGTTCTCTGGTAAACCTGTTAAACTGGAGTTGAAATACAACAAACGTCTGGATGGAGAGAAGGTAACACTGAGAACTACTGACTCATTTCTGTTATTTTATTCGTGTTTTAAAATTATTTTGGAAAGCCATGGTAATTTAGAGAAAAAAAAAACATATCTTAGCTCTGATATGTATTTCAATAAAGCCTTATGTCGGCAGGAAATAATTGAAGAAAAATTATAGTGATTATTTACAAGAATCTGAAACTGCCTGAAGAGAGAAATAGTAATTACTCCTGGTGAATTGCCTGTGAAGGCAACTAGTCTTACCTGGTAATTGGGGCAGCCTTAAAAAGAAGCCTACAAATGCAATTCATTGCTCACGCAAAATTATAGGTTATTATTAATGTAAGGGAGTATTAGAATATTATAAATGAAGAACTATGTGATGTGCAGAGTGGAAATACTAAGGACAGGAAGAAATCTAATAATGCAAAGTAAAGGTTTGATTACTTGATTATCCCTGGGAATAGCTGGACACACTCATGGCAGAGGAAAGAAAAAAATCCTTGCTGTATTCATCACTTACAAAGTGACTCAACCCGGAATGTGACATATCCATGAAAAAGGAAAAGTCTTTCTTGGAAATATCAGGGCCAGTATTATTGGTGAAGGCAAAGAAATATTCAAGTTGTTGTACATGTCTGCTAAGACCTCACCCGTAAGTGTGTCTGCTATTTTTATAATCATTGCTTAAGAAAGATTAATTCAGGCTGGAGTGGGTTTACAGGAAAAGACTATCTGATGAGTGTAAGCTGTTTAGATAGTAGGTGAGGCTGAAATGGAGATGTGACTGCACTGAACAATTGCTTCAAAATGGAAGAGATTTAATGTTATATGAACTGTTTGCAAAGAGTTTTTTTAAGACACAGAGCTAGGTCTCTAACTATGCAAATTATATCCTTTTTGATTATCTATACTATATGTATATACTATGTATGTCGTATAGGAGTAAATAAAAGGAAAGCAAATAAATTCTTATTTTTAATATGCTCTTATATTTTAAGGAAAATCTTACAAATATTACCTAAAATACTTAATTATTTTTAATCCAATTTCTTTTTATTGGAATTTATTCTGTCTCTGGTGTTTCTTATTGGTGGAATTTATTGATCAATCTATATTTTTAGTCTTATTCTGAAGTACATACTATATTTTAACCTGTGAAAACATGCATTTTCTCTCTTATATACCCACTTTCTTACTGTGTTGTCTTGGAAATTTTACTGAGGTGATTAGCTTGTTTTTCTCCTGTTCATATGTGCACGTTTGATAGACTATACTGTCCAAGTCAAAAACTGTCAGGAAAGTGCTTAATGCAATGAGTTTGGGAGAGTTTTATGTCTGTTGAACTCCTAGGAATGCAGTTTTCACTTTGCACAGCATATCAGCTAACAGCTGTGTTTCGGGGTCAGGGAGCAGCTCTAACTCCCTGATATATGGAGATGATGGCTGCATTATGGAGGAACTGGGGGATCTGTACTTGCTAAATGTGCTGTAGGTAATGGCAAGTCTATAACTAGAGAACAAGAGAATATATCATTATTAAGGCATTAAAACCATAGCAACAAATATGATCAGCACTAGTGGAGACGAAAACTTCGTAGTATCCACGATGTTCCCTTGCTTGCAAAATTGCTTTAGTACCATGTACTTTATGGCTGTATGCAGCCTGGGAAGGCTTGGTTTCTGCCCCAGCACCTCCAGTACTTTGTAGAAAACAAATGGATCTTGAACATTTCCTTGATGTTTAAGAAAAAAAAAATACTGAGCTCTTCCAGCCTTCTTTTGCCAGTTGTCTTGACTCACAAAGTCACATCTTTACACCGACAGCATTGCCCTCCATAAGGTGAATATTCTTCCTTTCTGTCCTTTAAGGGACTCTGCTGCTGTGCTTCCTCCCACTACTTTGTGTCCCAGACTAGAGGAGTCTGCTGCTTCTCTGCTACAGAAAGCAGGACAAGGCGACTGGGAATGAGCAAAACTGGGGAAAGATGAGTCCTTGAGATGATGGAGAGGAAAAAGAAGACAACTGGTGACGAGGGCATAGTCCTTTCAGCAGGTGAGGGAAAGGCTATTTTGCTCAACAGAGAACTCCTAATCCTAAATTTAGCTGATGTAAATCAATATATAACACAATTTAAGACTTAATGATCACAGAGCCTTGCATTTCTCTTCTGGAACCTTGAAAAAAACTTCCCTTTTACAGCTGGATAAAATGAAGTGCTGGCAAGTTTTCACAATTTGCCAAAAACCAAACTGAATTTAAGAGATAACGTCTGTTTCCTGGCTATAAACTCAATGTCATTTCCAAATAAATAATTCCAGTAGGAAAAGTTATCTACAAGATGGATGCTAAAAATGGACTGTCTGAAGATACTTTCTGAGATAAACTGGGTTTGATTTTCTTTTTAGGAAAAGGTCATTGAATTAATGGAAATAAAATATGAAGTCACAGAATTATTTCATACTTCAGCATTTAAAAGCATTATTTTATGTTCCAGTCAGACTATGGATATTTTTTGCCAGTGCTGTTTACTACGAACTCTGTTTTACCTTGGTGCTCCTGGCAACAAAAATATTTTCAGCTGGAAATGTGGTTTTCAAAGTGTTGTATCTTGTTTAAATGTGCTAAAAGATACAGCAGCTTGATTATTACCTCTATAGTATCTTTGTCTCGTTGTAATCGAGTGGAACACTTATTTATGGAACTGAAAACAAAATGAAAGAAGGCTTGAAGAATAAGATTTTTTATCTTGCTCCGTAAATCTTCTCATTTCTCATTTTCTGCTAAAATATTCTGATTTTCCTGTTATGGTAAATCTCAAATGCATTTTCTCTTAAACCAAGAAAAATTCAAAAGAACCAGAAAATTCTCAGTATAATCATTCTGCCTCCTGGGCAAAACTCTATAGAGGTTTTTGTTTCTCATCTGCTTGCATTTTCCTTTAGAAGTGTCTGATCTGTATCTACCTATAGATTCGAGTGCACATATCTCATGTTTGCATTCAGCTGAGGGAAATTCTATCCTGTGCTATCTGATGTATTCTGTCTCAAGACCTCTTTTTCTGTTTTAGACTTTTGCCTTTGCATTCAGCAAAAACAGGTTCAGGAGGTTTATTTTGACATTGGATTTTCTGACGTTTTTGCTGTCATGTCCTTAGAAATTCCCAAGCTGTTTGTGGTTTTGTGGCCTTTCTGCTTTATGGCAAAGCTATTGTGCTTATCAGGGTATTTCTCATTCCTGTTTCTGGTAGAGCTCTAACCATTTTAATTTTTGACCATAATATATGTATTTCTGTCACACAAGGCTGATGAAGTACTAACTTGTCAATAAAAATATTAGCCAACTTGGCAAACAGTTCTTGTAAAAGTTCAACACGGCTAAAATGGTTGGGATACTTTAAACCACAATTTATATATACTGCAGTCAAATATCTTCATAATTAGTAAGTCAATTAAGAAAAGAGATACATTGGTAATGGAAATTCCATTAAAAAAAAAAAAGCTGTAAGCTGCTGAAGTGTGAGCTGAGTGCGTATCCCAAAGGCATTACAAAGCATCTGGCTTCTTGACTTGACAACCCATGGTTCTGAAATCTGAAGAATCTATCCTACCCCAAGATGTCAAACAGCAGAGGGCTGACTTTGTGCTTGTGTTGGCACGATCTCATGGTGCGGTAATCCTTCCTTCATCCTCAACCTGGGAAAGCAGCCTATTATGAGGGCAAGGATGGAAGCAATCTGGGAGGTCCTCGTGGCGGGTCAGTAGAGCTCTACCGCCACGGTACTGTTGGGAACGTGTGGGTCACATAACCAAACGCTAACAGAGCCCACTGGAGGTGGGAGAGGGGGCAGGATGACTTTGGCCAGGCAGTGCTTCACAAAGTTGCCTCCCTGTTTTATGTAGGAAAACGATCTGTTTGCAAGATTAAAAATGCAGCAGTAAATGGTTTTCTCAGTAAATAGCCTGGGGGATCCTGGATGAGTCATGGTTGTCCAACAGCGTAACTATAATAACTTGTCTACCATTCACAGCTCTTCTGCCAAAAAGAAAAAAATTATGAAAATCTCTCAAAGTACTCTTAAAGCAAGATATTTACTCTATTTCTTATGTGCTGTTCCTGTGGAAGAGACTAAGTGGCTATAGGGTGTCCTTGCTTCTCCTTACAGACCATTCAGTAGATCTAGAAGCTGTTGTCTTTCATGAAGTATCATGTTTTGAGATGTAACTTTCTCCCTGTTCCTCATCTTTGTACAGTCTTCAGAAATGAATCTGCTAAGCCTCTGCAGTCCTACAGAATGTTCAGCATTATGATAGGCCTGATTCTCAGGACTATGACTACTCTTGATATGGTCAATTTGAATATGTCAGTGGCAGTAATGAGATTCAAAGATCATTTTGTTGTTGAGATTTATGCTTTATTCTTGTTGTGTTTGATGTAATCGATTTCAACTGAGTTAGTGAAATAAGACAATGGTAAATAAAGCTGTAAGTATCTTTATGAAAAGCAGATTTCTACGACGTATTCGATGACAACAATATTCCTTACTAATAATGCTGTATTTGGCTATTGAACCTATTTTCAAAACAAAATCACACTCCTCTGCATAAGAAATGAACCTCTTGCTCCAATACTCAAGACGATATTTCTTAGTGGTATTGTCCTGGAAGTTGAATAGGTTTGGGGTTTTGTAAGAGCTGTTTGTTAGGATTATTTCAAGTTATACTTTGAAATTATGGTTTGCTTATTTCTACTTCCACTTTTAATTTAAAACAAGAATCGCTATGCATTTATATTTTATTTTCATAGAATTGCCACTAAGATGAAAATTGTGTAATATTAATGAGAAGAGCTAACAAAACCTTAGATATGAGGTTTTATTTTAGCATGTGAAGTTGTAAGACAACATTTCTAAACAAGATTTGGCTGCATCTAGACACACTGGCCATTGTCTCTTGCCAGATTTATGCTCTTAATATGAAACATAATACTTGACATAAAAGAAAGCCATTTTGGCAAATGAACTTATTTTTTAAAGCAGCTTTCTCTCTTTCTCTCTCTCTCTCTCTTTCTCTTCATCCTGCCCCCACCCCTTTTTTTGTTGTTGAACTGCTTCAGGAAGGGGAAATTCAGTGAATCATGTAAGTGTTGCACAAAGGCAGTCGTCATGCAGCCTACAGAGCAACTGGCTCTACTGCGGGCTTTTGGTCAAAATAAGAAACACATTGAAGGGTTGCCGCATTATTAAAGTACTTGACGTACAGCAGTATTCTAGTATGCACAAGGCAGTGGTCATCATAGTAGAAATCAGGAACCGTGCAAAATAGAAAGGATGCATTGAAGATGTGAGGGGATATAAACTAAAACTAGAGTCACTTTTTATTTCCTATTTTCTCTGAGAGAACATAATTAGCCAACCTTATGTGGAAAAAAAAAATTGAAACCTTTCATGTCAATGAAAGATGCTATTAATTACAAGTAATGTAGCTCATCTATTTAAAAGCAGTAGGCAATCACAGCATGTTTTCTTTCTCTTTCATGATTTTAGGATGAAAACACACAAACTTTCTTAGCTTCAAACAAATGTTAACTGTTTTTTATTATAGCAAGTATTAATAAACTGAATGAAAATTAGCCATGTCCTCCCCTCAGAGAACTGGACAGTGAACACTTAAACTGAAGTGATGAATGGCTACGTCTAACTCCTGTGCTGCAGGGTGCATTTCTGAGGAAGGAGCTGAGCTCCGAATAAAAGGATGAGACAAGTGGTCTCAATAAAAGGATGGAATATGATTAGTCAGTGCAAATAAAACACCATGAAAGATGGAGCAGTAAAGAGGATCTGAGACTGTCAAGGTTGTTTCCTTTTGCTAAGCTATATATCATTAACCAATGAGGAAAAGCAGGTATCTTCAGAATATAGGCAGTACTGTCAGGTTTACCAAGTTTTCAATTACAAATTGATTGAAAGGAAGAAATTCTAGCTGCTGACTGTTTATGTATTACCTCAAACTATTTCCTTTTACTTTTTTTTTCTCTTTTAGCAAGAAAGCAATTGCTTCATTTATGCAAAAAATGATTCTGCAAATGGTTCTGTATTTCTTGCTCTCCCTTGTGTGAACAGTGTGATCAACTTTAAAAGGACAGTCACGTTAAATTAAGAGTGGCTTTTCTAGAATGAAACCCAAGTTATCAAATTTCATTATGGTCTTCATCTATGCAACTGCAACCAGGCATTAATAATTCGCACTAAATCTGTACTAAAGGACAAACAAGAATTATACCTAAAATACAAGACAATTGTAGAATGGTTTTGAGGATAAATTCTTATGCTTTCATATTTAAATCAGTAGAGTAATGTTATATGTTAACACATGTATTTGATTTGGACAAATTTTCCGTTCTGGACCACCTCATATTCTCTCTTAAGAGCCAAGAGTGAGTGATCTCATATTATGGCTTTCCAAATGCTGCTAATTAAGGATGTTTCCTGCCAGGTGCTCAGCATGCTCTGCTCTTATTGCTCTCAGTTGCGGTTGAACGCAGGCTGCATTCTCTGGGACACAACCCTGTTGTTTATGAGTTTAACTTAGTATTGGCAAAAGGAATGTAGGCTTAGAAAAAAAAATCGCCATTGAGGTTTACTGTGAGGATCCCCTGAATTTGGACTATTTTTTGTTTCTGTTTCTGTTATTTGTTTTTCTCTGGGAATATTAAAGTTTTCATCTGGAAAGTATCACTGTGACATAAATATCATCTGCCTATTAGTTGCACAGAAGACTATATACTACTTGTGGGAATTCATTTTTATGTTAGAAGAGTAAGGATCTAAAGTCTCCTACTGACTTTACTGGATCTTTGGATCAGCCCATAATTCTCTTTTCCTTCTTGTAATATGGCCCAAATTGTTGTTTCAAAACTCAGGGTTGTGGCCAATTAATTATTCTGTAGTTTCCTGATAAAGCCTCAAAAATGCTAATCCGTGGACATAATGCTATGTGTGGTTATTACTGACAGTTTCCTATGTTCCTGAAAGCCACAGTATGTGTTTTTTACTTTCCTTCAAGAAAAAAAAATCAGAAATGTGAAATATATGAGATTTTGATTTTTTTTTCATTAAATTGTTTGTTTGAGAGTTGTGGGAATGAAGAAAGGGGCAGTTCTTTTGCTTCATTTTTTTTTCCAGCAAGATAACAACTTGAGCTGTTGGAAAAGTAATCATAAAGGAAAGTTTAATCATAAGGGAAGACCTTCCTCTCATCCTCTGGGGACCTAGTCTGTGCCCAGAGAACAAAGTCCTCCACAGGACAGTGAGGGGATGCAAAAGCTTCATGGGATTCATGCTTTGATGTGCCCCAATCCCGCACTGAGCAAATTTCCCTGCTGTTCTTGTGGGCTGGAGGTCAGGCACTAACCTCTTCCACAGCAGAGAAGCAATTATTTTGCTACTTCTGTTTTCTCCTATATTCTTGTTGAATGTTACTTTACAATTATTTTTTTTTTAGCATCTTCTTTTACATGGTCCCTGTCAACTGATAGAACCTAAATCATGATAGCATGAAACAAATGGTAAAGAAGGGAAAATTATATATATATGCTTTAAACTGAGTTTTACTACTTCTTTTAATCTAAAAGAATATCTGCCTTTCATGGGGAGAAGAAAGCAAGATCTATTCACTTCTTAGTGGTTAGTTCTGCTAAGTTGTTCTACAAAACCGGTATTTGAATTCCCAGGCTGGTTCTATGAGTGCCCATGCTCTGTGGTTCACCAGTTTTAATTTCACAGGACTTGTTCTGCTAAACATGTTGGGTGCTTTTTTTCTCGGATGGTACAGAAAGAACAGTACAGGACTCAAAACGCCTCTTTTCCCACTTCTGCTGTTCATGCGAAAGTGCATTTACCATTTGAGCTGCTTTTAAACGCAGTTATCTACCAACTTATAAAACATTTATTAATCCTTCAGGATTTTAGGTATTATTATTACCATTATTGTGGTTTTTATTGTGATTACATTAAAGCTAACAACTGAAACAGTCTTCAGGTGAAATGAAAAGCTTTGAAGAATAGTCTTGCAGAAAGTGATGTTTTCTGTGGTGTAGATAGCAACCTTACTTTATTTTGTAGTATTCTGTTTTTATAGCAGAACTATATTCCAGTGTGGAGGGGATACTGTCGTTTTGAGCTGGATGTTGAACAGCAGAAGCTTTGGACAATAGAGTTGATGGAAGATTCATGACATTTAGGAAGAATGGTGGTGCAGGATCAAATGATTAAGGGACCTAATAACTAAAGGATAAATCAATGCTCAGGCTATTGAAAAGTGCAGGCTTTACTTAATATACTGATATAGTTATACCATAAAGACTTGTGTACCTGCTTATCTTTTGCCTGAGTGCATGAACATCAACTACTTCATACCTTTCCTACAGGAATGTTCAGATTCAAATGCTTGTAACTAACACCTTCAAACTGTTTTCTTGCAACTTTTCCCAGGATGTTCTTCCATGGCCTTTGGTGTTTAAAATCACTGACAGGATTTCTTTGCCTATCAGTAGAGTCACGATAGGTGCTGCAAAAAGATAATTGAATTTACAGCCTTTTTAAGCTAGGCTGGATTTCCAGTGCTCTGAAATTTAGGCTCGGCTGAGCTGCTATTTGTTGCAGAGCTTGTTGATAAGTTCTGGTTATACCACCTCAGTGGAAAGAGAACATGGTTTCTTTGTAGCAACTGTAGTTTAAAATAATCTTTCATGTTGGGTTTCTCTAAAGAGATTTCTCCATTCTTGTTTTATATAATTAAAATATCTTTTGCCCAAAGAATTGATCCAACTTGCTAGGTATCAAACTGTAATTAGGTGAGCAGGATTATTGCTTTGTGGAATGCCATAATAAAACATGTAAAGTAAGTTAATGTTAAATACTCAGACCAGTACTAATGCATTACCAGAACAGTTGAATTCCTTCTTCCTTTCCCTGAACATTTAACTTCACTCAACCAAGGAGCTGTAATACACGTGGCTGGTCTCTGTCAGCACCTGTGAGTAAACTAAATGATGAAAGTTATTGTGAAAACTTTTTCATTTAGTTTAAATGATTTATTTTTCAGATTTTAGCATAATGTAAAATATGCTCGCCAAATTTGGATTCTTCTCAATCTTGGAAAGAAAATATATTGCTAAATGAAGGCAGACAAGCTATTCTTGAGATGTAGCTTCTTCAAAACACTCTCTGCATTTTTGAAATCACTTTAAAGTAAGAGCTAGCAGGCTTTCCAACACTTACTGGACCTACGCTCTGCCGGTAAGTGTTGGGAACTTCAAGGAGCAAACATGGGTTTCTACCAGTTACAACCTCAGCAATGTTGAAACAGTCCCTCTGTAAAACCCAGACGGTATCTTCGGTGATAAATATATGGTTCATTTGAGCAGTAGCAAAAAACTATAGCTGTCTGTAGCTTAGCCAAAACGTTGAGTAATTAAATGGGGCAACCTCTGACTTCTTGGAACAAGGTAGAGTGATGCACTTTCGTAGCCACCATGTCAGTACTGCTGGAATTTGATATAGTCCATGAGTTACTGTGAGAGTGGAGAGCTTCTGTGGTCTGGTGCCTGAGAGAGCCTCGGCTTAGCTCCAGGCAGCTCTAACTGAGCCACGTTACACAAGCATTGTGTATCTTTGTGCATGGTAGTATTGAGGCATAGTAAAGAATTTCTGGAAAGCTGTTCTCTGAAGTCTTTCAATTTTAAGTAGTATTTTAGGATCAAGATTCCAGTCTTCGAAAAGGATGATAACATTCCTGGTAACTTTACCAGAATCAAGTCACAGCCTACTTAACCTGTCTCAGGCTAGCCCAAGCATAGTTCCAAATCCAAGCACATGCTGTGGTGTAGCATGGTTCGTACTTGAGCTTTGGTGAAAGACCGCTGTTTATAAAAAGTACTGTTGGAGACGGAGAAATACAAGGATGTTGTGTCAAATACCTCATGTTTTCACACATCTGGACAAGACTGATGTGTCATCTGGGTCTTCATTGTTCTGATTTGAAGGAAAGACTGTGTACAAAAATGTGGAGTTTTTCTGTGTTTCCAAATGGGGAGGACTGTTTTTTGTCTGGGAGAAGCCTAGACTGAACACTCCTACTGAGGCAGTTTGTGCTGAGAAATATCATATATATTTTAATCAAATGTTAGGGAATACAGCTGAGTTCCCAGGAAACTTTATGCCTGAAAGAGACAGAGTTGGAATTAAGGTGCCTACTTTTGAACCCTACATCCTCGTCATTAATTTCTTCTCTTCACAGGTTTATTGATCAGACAGGAGGTATCAATCACCCTGTGCTAGATCCATTTATGGAAGTCATAATTTTTGGACCTTTTTTTTTAATTTATTAGCCCCTGGTAAAGTAGCACGTTCCTTCTCCAGGATGTGCAACTCCATAGATAACATGTGGAGCAATTTCAGGGCACAATTCCAAGGGACCTTGGCTGCATCAAGTGCAGGACATTACTGATGTGTTCTGGAATTTGATTTAGAGCAGCTTCTGGGAGAATTTAGCAAAGCTGATGTCTGACAGCACACTGAATCTCTGCAAAAGGAACATGTGCATCATCTGTTGTGCTCTTTGGATGAACCAGACTCTGCCTTTGCCTGCTGAGCCTCCTGTTCCTTTGTCCTCAGCATGTGACTGTGTCTCTGCTTTCTCAGGGTGATTTATCCCTGGAGGTCACTGCATGCAGGAAGTTCTGATACAACTGTGCTTGTTGTGCCTTCTTTTCAGCTATGTTGAAAGGAGAAGTGTCTGTCTGTGTCTCCTTATCCTTTTTTATCAAATGCCAGAGTCTTAGAGCCCTTAATATCAAAGTTCCTAGGAATGCCTCTTCTCTGAATGAATTATATAATCCAGCTCTTGCGTGGGGAGGCTTTTGAGAGCATCTTGTCTTTGAACTCACTATTCCTGGAAACGCTTATGGCTACACCAAAAAAAAAGTGTTTCTCAATTTAATGGTTGTTTTGAACCCACTCTTTTGGCCTAACTCTTGCCATGATCTAGCAGGGAGCTTTGGCACCTGGCTTTGGGGGCAGTGTGCCATAGTCTTATTTTACAGACAATGAGCTTTGTTCAGCAACATTGAAATGCGATTAATTTTGAGCGTGTCATAAAACAAATGCCTACATGATGCTTTTATAGATGAAGGCCCATGAAAGCATGTATTGGCCATGGTTAGACTAGGCCGAGTCCATCCAGCTGCTGTATTTGTTGTCTGGGTGTGGGTTGCTGCTCCTGCCTCGTCTTTGCTCCCATACTGAGGAAAGAGCCGTGCGTGCATCAGCCTGAGGTGTGCACCCAGCTGCCTGCCTGGGCCTTTGTGGCTGCACAAAGATCTCACAGGCTACAGGAGCATGAGTGATGAGAGAGCCTCAACTCTGGGATGAGTAGCAAAAGATTAGATCAGATGCAACTGATACCACTGTTAGTGATGACTTTTTGTAGATAAATGCTTGAGAGATGGGGAAACAAATGTCTATGTGGTTAAAGAAAGAAAAAAAATGTTATCCAGTGGTTAATATGGATGAAGTAGAAGTTATAATTATTAATATTTTTTAAAAAATCAGACCTCAAGTTTTAAAAATTAGTATGTTCTGTAAAGGAGAACTCGCATTTGTACAGGACAATACTCCCATAAAAAATACATTTATTAAAATACATACTTTATAAAAAAAAAATGGAGAAAAGAAATTGAATGATATGGTTATTACTGGGACAATTAATTGCATAATTCTGTTTGGATGAAGCCTGTAAGTTTGAATTTAAAATCCTTCATTAAAAGAAACATTTTGAGAAATATTTACAGCTTCTTTTCTGAAACAAAGCTATTATACAGAGATTATTTTTCTACTGTATTTTACCTTTTTTTTTTAACTGCTGTACTGTTGCTGAACTGTGAGCTGTTCAACCTGTGCATGTTATCAGTACTAAAAATGCACTGTTGTACATCCTTTATCCTTAGCTTGTCTCTCGCTCTTCCTATACCTTTATCTCTGATGAAGAAAATTAAAAACATATAAATATAATTTTTGAGATGATACCTTTGGCAGATCAAGAATTCAAGAGCAAAGATCTGATCTGAAAAGGAAGAAACAAGGAACTGAAAATAATGATTCTGTAATAGGGAGGACCAGCCTGTACTAAGGACTCGTGGTCCTGCCCTGCTCCCCCTGGATCTCTTCACTGTCCCAATGTGTCTCATTTAGGGTGATGAACATAGTACGTATTAATGCCTAGTCTTGTATCACTTGTATGTTTTGGAAAATTAATTATAGTATTAATATATAATTATATAGCCCTTAATGCCACAGTTGTGTGCAAAGAGTCTTTGCAAGATCTCAGAACTTACCCAAGTGACCAGAGAGAAGGGACTGCAGCTGCTAGGGCTGCTCTCAGCCTTGTGCAAGAGGAGGAGGAGGAGAAGGAGGATCAGACCGAGCTACCTAATGTCCCTGGCTGCTTCCTTGTCCACCACATCTTCAGCAGGGATGATAAACCCCAGCTGCTGAGGATGGGGAGGGTGGGTATCTTGAAACAGTTGCTATTTTTGCTGCTGTCAACATCATTGCTATCTTACGGGCTGGTATTTGGCCTGCTCGACAGATTTTACCAGACTAACGCAGTTGGCTGGCTCATACGCTTTCTTATTTCGGGCTAAGTTTGTGTATACTAGTTGATGCTATTTTAATTTAGTTTTTAGATGTACTAAGCTAAAATGGAAAAGGACTTGGCTAATGCAAACTAAATGCCCATCTGCAGACTTGTGTTGGGAAAACAGAAGGTATCAATTATAACTGCTGCAGCTGCAGTATTTTGGTTGAAATTGGTAAGGAGGAACCACAGAAAGCAATTGCTTCGAAGCATCTGCCCTGGTATAAAATGCCCAGATGGACATCACCACTTAACAACTGGACCGTAGCAAGGGGGTTGTACGAGCACTTCTCCTCTGCGACAGCGCAGATTTAGTGGGCTTGGCTTAAGTTTCCCTTCATCAGTCTTTAATGCTCAGCTGAGGGCTAAGAACCAGATGAGAAATATTCACTTACCCTGCTGAGAGGTGCTGGATGGGGACGAGCTTGGTTTGAGCGATGTTTTCAAACTCAGAAAATCATTCTGTATAATACTGAAGACTGAAGTATGTTTTAATTGTAGCTAGACTTGTATAATGCATGTGTCTAGACAAAACTATTGAATACTCTATTTTAAAAAATTGTTACAAATACCTTTAACTCATATGCAGACTTAGATACAGTGCACACAGTTTTACAGATGTTTGAGATTAAAAGTTTTCCACGTGTGACTTTTATCCATTCAGCATTGATGAAAAGGCTTGTTGGCTGATGTAGCATTTGCTTATCATAAGTGGAGGAAATGAGAGTATGAATTTTAGAGCTCAAATATTGATGATTATTGAATTGAAACATACTTTTGAAAAGTTTGAAAAAGTTTTCATATATGTGAGACTATGGCAACTATAATACTGCTATATATGCCATTTTCCTGAGCTTCAGCTGATGGCTAGATAGGTCAATATTTAAAAACTGATTACAAAGTGTTCGTTAAATCCTTGAAGAATTTGGTGTTTCTTTCCCCTAGCACTTTTGAGCTGTCTCCACAGAAAGATGCCGCATCTATCAAGTTGTAGTTTCATGGAAGAGCTTAAGATTCAAAACTGACTTGCTGGTAACATAATCTAATGGCTAAATATTTTGTTTAATTGAAGACATTTTGATAAAATATGAAACTTTTGTTTTAATCTTCTTAAAAGTGTGGATGGGGAAAAGGACCAAAAATGAAATCTCAGCCAGAGGGGTGAGGATTTATGATGAAGATTTAGTATGACAACTCTGCTCTCAAAAAACAGGGGATTATTGTCTTCTACCCTGAAGAAGCCAAGCTATCATCTACAATGTTTTTTTTTTTTTTTCACTTTGTTTTTGCAGCTAATTTTTACTAAGTGCTAAAACAACTCTTACATGTGTGCAGCACTTCTCTAAATCCCCAATCTTGCAAATATTTTGTATGTTTAGCCTCTGGCACATGAGGAAGGGATTTTAAAAATGTGAAGACAAGCAAGTTTGTTTAAACAGTTTTACAGTTTTTCAATGAAGGTCTTAAGGGGCTTCCATGGAGGGAAAAAAAAAAAGAAAAGGTTTACTAGAGGATGAATCGTACTTTCATCACCACAAAATCACATAAGGGTTGTGTGACACCAGCTGAATGGTATTGGAACCTGTGTCAGCCATTTCTGGTTATAGATTAAATTAAGAAGGTTGGTTTTTATCAGCAAAACACCCATTTGTAGAGCTGAATGTCCTTCTTCCTCTTTGTGTTATTTTGCTTTGTTAGAATTTTGTTTAATATTTAACATTTTTTTCTCCCTCACAGGGGCTGTTCTTGAAACTTCCTATGTACCTCACTAGAGAGAACGCCAGCGTGCCTTCCTCATCTCTTCATGCTCTGGATGCCTTGAAGAAGTGAACTGCTCATGTGGATTATAGGAGTATAAAGGACAAGTTAGAGCTTTTTTGGACTACAAGTAGCAGTGAGTTAGTGCTGAATTCTTTACATTAGGTATCTTAATACCCTGCAGGATTTTCTCTTCTGAGTTTTGTTTAACAAACATTTATACATAAATCAGTTATTTTTAAATATCTAAGTGTTGAATCAAGAGGGAATATCCCCATTACTGGCCAAATTTATTACTGGTTGCAGTTATTTGTCTTTGGCTTTATCCAGGTTTATGGTAATAGTGCAGATTTTGGGGAGATGCATGGAGGGGTCAGCACATTCCCCTTTCTACAAGCTCCCTTAGCCAAGCACAGCGAGTGGTTTGAGATGCCCTTCTGCGCTGGAAAGGTTCCCAGGCTGGAGGCTGGAAGGGAGCTGCCCGGCTGGCCGTGGGATGGGACCTCCTGCCCTTAGCCTTGCAAGTCAGCGATGAATGAAAGCTGTATATGCAATGGCTTGTAGTTAATTCTCTATTTCTGACACGGCGCTATTCAAAATTAATTTAAATTCATTTAAATATTTGCTGACTTCTAGTCTGGGATGATAAATATATTCTGACAATTTTCCGTGTGCAGTCTCATATTGCACTTTAGCTTGCTTCTTTAAGGATATTATTGTTACGCTATGCACAAGTTTTATCAGTAAACAGAAAGGAGCGAGCATAATGCATGAAGCTTTTTAATATCCATTTTTCTTGGGAAATGTTGCCCTGCACAAAAAGTTAATGAAGTGCAACAAAGTGGGGATGTGTATGAAAGGTCAGATCCAGTGATGTCTTAAATTCAGCAGCATGTTAAATTCAGCAGAAAGTTTTGGGAGCAGTGACCTGTGCCTCCTCTCCCTCTACAAAGTGATAACAACCACTGAGTTAAAATAATAAGTAATATTTAAGCTTTTTCTCAAATTCTTCAACTTTGTAAATAAACCTACACATCTTCTGATTTCTCAATCCAGTAAGAAACTACCCAGACTCCTCAAACTATTACAATTTTGTGACAATCACAGATCGTCACAAAATTATTCACAGATTGAGGTTGAATGTAATGAATGATTTCTCTGAGAGTGTCTGGGAAAGAAAGCTTCCCTGAGACCAAGTGTCACAATGTTTTCGTATTTATTGATTTGGAAAAGGACGTATTCTTTGAAATCTTGAGAAATTTAACTGCGGATTAAATTCAAGAAAAAGTTGCACTTTGAACAGTTAAATGTTTTGATTAACCCCAGATTGATTTGTTATTTGGTTTATTTTCAGATTGATCTTGCAAACTTTTTTTCTTTTTGGTTTAGTGAAGGAACCCGGAGATAGTTATTTTTATAACTTTACTTGATTCTAGTATTGCCAACTTGAATAATAACCGATTAGCATAGTGTTAATATATATGTGGAGTTTGTTAGTCTTGTATTGCTAGACTTATGTACATTGCTTATGTACATTGACAAGTATTTCTGCTTAAAAGCCTTAGCTTCTGTTAAATGTAATTACTCTACAATTACAGGGAAAGGCAGTCCTACTGAAGTTAATTTTTTTTAGTAAATTTTGCACAATAATGCTACATGTTAATTCCATCATATAAGGATTATGGCTTTGAAAAATCAGATATAAAGAAATGATTGTGAGATAGGGACAGTAATAACTGAAATATTTAGATCCTGAAAATTTAATCTAATCTAGAAAAATACGTCAAGCAGATCTAAATGTTTGAGCTTTTACCAATTTACATTTACCAATGTTTTATTTTTTAGTATATACACATTTTGCCCTGGGAAACACAGTTTCAAATATCCTAATGCAAACTATATCACCACAAAAAAGAAGGCCCCGTGCCTTCATTTGAATATCAACTTGGTCTTCATTTTTCTAGTCTAAGTCAGTTTTATAGGCAAAAAACTATATTGAGAAAGCAAAACAAAGTTGAATATTATATTACATTATTAATATGCATAATGATCAAAGTACAAGTGTTACTATACAGAAGATACTATTAAGATTTCTTGGATTATTCATCCACTGTATGCTTTATGGTATGCCAGTTTTGTGAATAATAAATATGTTATGCATAGTCAAATTGCTGTGTTAATATCCTTGTGGCTGAGATTTTATTTTAGAAAAGCATTTCCCTTAAAGGGAGGCAATATATTATTTTCATAATTAAAGTGCAATGAAGTACTGTCAAAAACTGGGAAGAAAGCCAACCAAAACCACTTAATGGCTTCTAATTATGTTGTTAACGCTAGCATGTTACCTCGTTGCTTTATTCTGCTGTTGCTGTTGGAGCAGAATTGAGAAAGTGATGCGGAGGGAGAAGATACCACCTTGGAGTCTGAATGGTTTGTCAGGTTCTCAAAATGATTTAAAGTAAGGAGGATTTACAGTGAGAGGAACTGATGGAATGAAAGTAGGAGCAGGAGGAGACCAGGCTAGGAAAAAGAAGGGGTGACCAACCTTCTCCCAGAGACTTGTTTTCCACTGCCATAAGCATCAAGGTATTATGGGGAGGAAATAGGGATGCTCGAACATTTGTCTGCAATGTCTTAGCATTTTGAAGAAGGAAATGAGATGGGACACAAATCAAGGAGTGCTGCAGAAATCATTGCTGAAGCATTAATGAACTCGGTGGTAAAATAAAATGTAGGAAATAGAGAGAGATCTTAAGAGCTTTTAAGACAGAACTGTTCAGGAAGATGCTCTAGACCAGTGATGGAGTGGGTTTTTATTATTATTTTTTATTTTTTATGGCTTTAAGGAAGCAACTACATTTAGAAAACAACCTAAATATGAGTTGTTACAAAATGCACTAATTTATATATGAACCGTAATCCAATAAATAGCCGATCACTTCCCTTAGCTTGTGAAGAAGAGGGAGGGTTGAGGAAGAGATGTTAAAGAGGCTTTAGCAGTTATTTAGGAAACCTGGCATACAGCATTTCCAATAGTCATGTAGGACAATTTCACTGAAATAATGGCAGGAATGATCCAGTGACAGCAGGAAATTGAGTTTTGGCACTTCCTTGGTCTAAGAAAGAAAGCAGCTGGTAGAAAACTTTCCAGAGAGACCTTGCAGATTCTGTCCATGGCTTGCCAGCATCTAGTTCCATAAAGTCCTTTTTAATTTTATTAATTTCAATGGGAATTTAAGGTCTGGCTAATGGATCTAGCCTACACTGAGGAAATTTCAGGAGCAACAAACAGCAGGTTTATGTGAATTGCTAATGACCGTAGGACAGTAGAGTTATTCAATATGGCTTTGTTGCAAAAGGTTTTTGTACCATGATGTAGTTTAATCTGTTAGAAACGAAGAAATTTTGATTACAGACTTTTATGCTAGGTGCCACGTCTCATATGTCATGTGGATATATGCATTTTAGGATGAATAGTGTGTTAAAATATTTTTAATGAAACAGGAGAGCAGAAAATTTACACTGTTTTTTATGAGCCCCCAAATCAGATCTTTTAAGCTAATACTTGGAAATGAATTTGGCCTAGTTTTTAACTACTGATGAATTTACAGTGCATATCTAAATTTGCTGCATGTAAATCTACATTGTGTACAAATCACTAAAACTGTGTGCAGCTTTAGCAGCTTTAGCTCACAGTTTGACCTGATATCCTCACCCTATCATTTCAGATCTTCTAAATGTTTTGTAAGGTACAATTTTGAATCCTGAATTTACTTCATTTATGCCAGAAACATGTATGTACCTCTGAAAAGGAGCAAAGTCGGTTCTCATAAAACTCTAACAAAGGCTCCAAATTTTTTTTTCAGTCTTCTAAAAGTCTGCTAAAATGTTCTTAAATATCTCACAGCTGTTGAATATGTGGCTTATATTTTTTTTGGATTGTTTTAGTCTTTAAATATTTTGATTAACAAATCAGCCCTGTCCATCTTGGTATGGAAGTGTGTGTAAATCACTACAACCAATTCTTCTGCAAAATCGAGACCCAATGGATGGAGCAGAGTATAATGATTTAGTCAATCAGCTTTAGCTTCTGTGTCTGATGTGGTCCTGGGTAAGTACTGGTGGAGAGTCACTACCATATTCCCCAGTACCTTATATGAAATTGTTAAAAGTTAACAATTCATAGTGGACCTCATGATGGACACTGATTAGTATCTCTATTGTCTGCTTCGACAAAGGACTAAGATGTCATGGAGAGGAATATTGAATTGCCTTTCAATGATCAAAGGTTTCTCTTTAAATCAATAGGAAAAGTCTCACTAAATTCAGTCAATACAAGACCGGACACAGTTGTGGAGCTGAGCATTGCCTGGACTTCTGTCAAGCGGAGCAAAGAAGCCCACCAAGGTATGTGCAACAAACAAGCGATTCCTCCTCAGGAGATGATGTTGGCTTTGGTAGCATAATGCAGAAAGAAAGAAAGACTTTCCTCATAGCAACAGGGTAGAAAGGACAAAATTTCTGGATTGTCAGTTTTTTTTCTGTTCAAGGACACAATGGCAGAGAAAGAAGATTTCTCCTGTTTCAAAGGAAGAAATGGAATGCTTACCAGAGGAGCCAGAGATGACTATTTTAACGAGCACTGGAGGTTTTAGTCTTTGTGTTTAAGATCTAATAGCCTCACACAACATTTCCAGCCCCGGGCTGTGGAACAGCCTCCTCAGTGTCCCTCCCTCCTGGAAAGATTCTTTCTTTACTTTCTAGACTCCGTTGTAATTACACCGACTTCATATTTTCCCATACGTAGCACTGAAATTTTGTATTGGCGAACTTTACAGATGACCAAATGGCACCCAAGACTCATTCGAAACAATAGCTACAGACAATAGTCTCGTTAAATTCAGCAGACTCTTGATAAGAGTTAGTATTTCTACTATTAAATCTTTAACAGACTGATGATGTATGGGTGAAAGAACACAGCCAGCTTTTGAAGCTGTTAGCTGAGTTTCCAGGGCTGGCATTAATTAAAAAACACATTTTCTGGTAAAAGGCTGGATAGTGACTTGCATGATGCATCTGCCCAACTGGTATCATAGAGGTCAGACAGTCTTGAATGATGTGGTGGAAATAAACAGGGAATGATGTTGAACTGCAGAATTCAGTGCTGTGGGATTGAATAAATTAATAGACTATGAGTTCAAAAGGAGATGTGATGATGAGGGAAATGATTGTTTTGTCAGATACTATTTCTCCGAAACAACATCTGGGGACTTTGGACCAATAGCAACTCAAATGCACTTAGGAGCAGGATGTCTCCTCTTGCCCCTTGCATGTGCTCTCCAGACCTGCTCTTGTCACACAAGGGGTGATCGAGTGATTAATGAGACTGTTTTGAGCCTTGCCCCTGTCTTTTCAATTCGCTTACCAAAGAGATGAGAAAATACAGGATAATTGTCGCTGGCTACAAGTAAATGGCCACACTGCTGGGCGAAGAGAGACGAGGACGTGTCTTGAGTCATCGGCACATCTCTGCGTCACTCGGCCTCCCAGGGCGATTACTGGGGCTGTGCTGAAGTTCATGACTGTAAGTGAGCATTATTTTCTGCAATTCATAGGCTTGGGCACCACAGAAGTTAACATTAATTGGCATTTTCTGTGTCGGTTTTATGAGGTATCTCCGCAGAAGTTTCTTTGTTGGGCAATGTTGAGTATGGGATTATATGACGTGATCTTGAGGTTCAAAGGGAGACATTTTTCTTTAAGAGCATTGTTTTAAATGCTCAAATAAAAAGCCATATTTTTAAAACGTGTTATTCCGAATACAGTGTTCTCAGCTGTTGAATTCACTCCATAGCGTAGCTGCATTACTGTTAATAAAGCAAGTTTTGGCTCTAGGAGCCCATTCTAGGATCCAGGGCAGTGCCTGCTCAAGAGATCCGTACTGGCAGCAGTTTGGCTGTTATTGGACTTCTCAAAGCACATCAGCCTGATAATACAACATCATTAATCATTCTTCTGTTAGAGAAGGTGGGATCTGTGCAAAGCAAGTGTTGGTAATATGATGATCAAACTGAGGGGCTGTCTACCAGCTGTGAGGCAAAGGGGATTTTGGTGCTCAAAAGAACTTCAGCTAACTGGCAGAAGTTATGAAATAAAAGCAGAGACACGGTGACCTGTGTTTTGTCACATGCTAGTAATAAGTCTACGAAGTCCATATCCTTGGAGAGTTTACATTGTCCAAGAGGTGCCAGCACATACTGATGTCTCGATGTGTCGCAGCTACACTTAGATTAAGCAATCCTAAGAGAGCCAGCTAAGTTTTCCTGTAAAGAAATGAAGATAATACAATGGTTTGCATTTTTTTATATATCCTGTATAATCTGTTGTGGTTTGTTCCTGTGATATCACATAGCTCAAATCATTTCACTGCTCTATGGGTTTTTTTGCTAATATCTTGTAGTGACTCTGTGATGCCCATATCAGGGGCTTCCATGATCATCATAGCATTCCATTATTTTTGCTATTTTGAAATATGTTTATAATCATACTAATTACTTTCAGATAAAGTTGAAAGTTTCCGATAAAAGTTGAAAAGTTGCTTTGATAAAAGTTATCAGAAATCATGTTTCGAACTGAATTAAAAATTCAGTTATAAATTCAGCATAAAGATCATGCTTTTGCAATCTCTGAAATATCTAAAAGATATTAGGCAAATGACCACCCAAGTCTGTATTCTACACTCATTATAAGTGTCTCACAGGCAGAGACAATGCAATTTTCTACTGCTCTGACCATGGACCAGATTTGATATAGGAAAGCAAATGGTACCCTCTCACGTGCCCAATAAACAGAGCTCAGTCTGTTCTTCACACCAGCCTGGGATTCGACTCATGCAAAACTGGGCAGGCATGCACAAATGGGTAATAATTTGCTTTTATACATCTTTACTGAGGAAGAATGAAATAGTTTTTTTGTGAGACTGATATGAGAAACTTGCTCTGAACTGTCATTTCAGGTCCACATTATTATTTACATTTTTGGAAGCTTGCTCTGCAACCGCAAGCTTGGGCAATCCTTTTTACACTGTCACTCATGGGACACAAATCCCCAGGACACTGTCCATTTTCCACACAATACCTATTCTTTTCTTTATGACTGCTGGATAATTTACTTTTCGTGCTTATAACTCTCCGGAGACAGCACAATCAGTGATTGTAGTTTTGCAGTGGGAAAATTAGTTTGCTACGGGAAGTAGTTAGGTACTAAACCATTCTCCAAAGGCTTCTAAATGTGCATGTGGTAATGAGTATTGATATGAACAGCCTTTGAAGCCCAAACTTCTCTGTTTCTCTGAAACTTTCTGAACTCTCTAATCTCTTTATTTCTCATTATTTAATATGTATCTCTGTCACATGGTGTATATTGAGCATTCTCCACATGTTGCTTTACACTGCTATATCAGGAGGTAGAATTTAAAGCAATGGAAACTGGATGGCAAAGTGCAAGGCAAAATATACATCTTTCTATATATATAAAATACATAAGTCATGTCATTTTATCTTTTCTTAACAGAGAAGATTTTTGTCACATTTTCAGTAGACATTTGCAGTTGTTTTAGAAATAAAATTACAGCATTATAAAGGGCTCTAAATATAGTATATACATGGAGTAGACATAGTAAAAAGAATACTTTTATTACTCTGATTACTCTAATTTTCAGTAAATAAGAACAAATGAGGAAATTAGTTTTCTTATCCCTTTTTTTGCCAAAATGATACCTCCCCCTTTTCTTTCTAAATCTTTTCCTACATCCAGTGTTATTTTGCAACCAGTCTTTTCTGGTAATAGAAAATATTGCTTCTTTGATTTGGTCTCTTATAGAGATTAATTTGGAATATTCCCTTTTGCAAGACATATTAAGCTTGAGAAAAAGGGATTTGAAAAAGCAAATTGATAAGGTTATATTTACTTCCTTAGTGCCAATCTTCTTGCTGGCTTGTATCACTATTTTCAGCTTAGCCTTTCATACTTAAAATTCATTTTACTCTGTCCAATGACAGCTCCAGAACATAGTGTTCCTTATTACCAGCTAAGCAGTAGGTTAATAACAAGTTAGAGACATATTTTTTAAAATAAATTAAATGCAAAATGATGAGTTATTTCATATAGAATATTTGAAAGTTGTGCAAAAGGATTTTTTTTAAAAAAAGAGTCTTTATGATTCAAAGACTGTATTAGCAAAAAAACACTACACACGCACACACAAATTGTTATAATATATTTGTATATATTGTAAGCACCTTTACATGTTGATAAAAGTGGGCAGTGTCACCAGCTCCATACTGGTCACAGGCAGAGCCAAGAAGTGTCCCCTTCGGGGCTGCCACTGATGGGTAAACCCAGGTTCCCTTCACCACGTGTGTGCAGCCAACCTGGCTGCAGCTAGCGGATTGCAGGCTGCAGTTCAAGCTGTGGGCAAGTTGTAAATGAGATTTATGATCTGTCTAGCTCAAGGAGAACAAGTGCTGGAAGGAGCAAGGGTGTCCCTGATCGTACATAAGAAGACCTTCTCTTCCAGATCTGGCTGTGCCACTGGGAGAACTTCCTGGCCTCTCACTCCTCACTTGTGTTTTGACTTGTCTGCCAGTGGAGCAGGTAATTCTCCTTCAGCTGATTAGAACAAATATGCCAAAGTAAGTCTAACCAGTGCTGAAAGCTCCTCAAATCAAGACAGGCAGGACAGCCCATTACAGACCACTGAAATGCAGTTCAAAAAGCTCATGCTTTCCTTAAAAGTATTTTCTCAGAGTAAAGTTATGTTGTAAGTAGAGCCAACAATATGAAACTAATTGTCCTCTTGTCATTTACCTGGCATGTATTTAAAGCTGTTAAGACATGCTACAGATATGCTCCAATACTCTGTTCAAAATTAATTAAAAGAACAAATCCACCCCTGGGTTCTTCAACTTGTAATTATGCTTATATCACAAGAACACTGATTTAAAAAAAAAAAAACAATTGAAAAAAATGAACCATCAACTAAGAAAAAAGTTAATCTGTGACATATGCATATTTAGACATAGAAACTTGTTTTGTTGCTTACAGATATCTTTTAAATCTTTTTTATTATTAGTATGCATAGCATGTTGATACTGAAACATAATGAAAATATGAAAATATGTCTACCACATGAAAAGGACGGGGTGCACGGCAGTATCAATGTGCATGGTCATAGCCTTTCAATTGCCAGGGAATGGTACTACAGAAGGCTGCCCTGCATTATAAATTCTTGTCACTGAATGAGGAAATGCGCAGAGGGACCTCAGAGGATTTTAATTAACCAGTTTCATTTTAATGCACTTTCTCAAAGCATTGGCTGCCTCTTTCATTACTTTCTTGGCTATCTGTGTCACCTCAATTATTGAGGAAATGGTTTCAGGGAAACAGAAATAAATATCCTTGCAATAACTGCTCATAATTATTGGGTTTTATTATTAGCACATATCTAAACAGATCCTGCAGAGAAGTCTGATATATGTATATATCCCTTTAGTATTATTTTCTATTGTTTACTTCTAACTAACTACTACTCTCAGACAGCACAGTCTGTGAATTAAAAAGGCTGGTGAAATGCTATTGAAATTTTTGTTTGGGTTCTCAGTCTGGCAGCATTTACGTTGTTAAACTTCCCATTTTACAGCATTCTTTTAGAACATTTAGCAAGGCCTCATGCTATTTGGTGTCTTGATTTCAGAGATTTAAAGGACAACCAGTGCTAATCTGCCTAGCTTCGGTGCTAACAAGTGACCAGACACTACCTGCTCTCCTTGTTAGTTCGAAGTCAGGAAACTCTAAATATGGGCTGCATAAATCAAAATTTTTAAAACAGTTTAAAGTGTCATGCTATAATAAATTGATAATTTGCATGAAGTATTAAAATTCTGTCTATAAAACACTGTCAACAATATATTCTTAAATCTGGTTAAAGATTAAAATGCATACAATCTATTTTCTTAGATTGCTCTTCCTTTAAATTCCTTTTTGTCCTTTATCTTATATAATTTATGATAATATGTAAGTCTACAAATTGCACACCGCGATATGAATCCAGATATTCCAAAAAACAGCACAGTGCTATAGCACATACCACTAACCTGTCCAGTACTAACATATTTGTGAGTGGAGCCATAGATTTAGAGATGAGCACAGGCAGCGTATGCAGAAAGGACGGGATATGCTTTTACGGTTTGCATAGCAGAAACAATATTTGACGTTGACAGATGGAATGGAGCGCTTAGGACTTGGAAATGAGGAACAAGAGCACAAAGGACAGGAGAACATTGCGTGTCGAGAGCCGGTCACCGCGAGGCACACGCGGCGCTGGGAGCCGGTCGGTGCAGCACTCCGGTTTCAGGACAAGCCGTGCCTGCGCGGGAGCCAGGCTCGCAGCACACGTGCCTCACGCAGCCCTGTTTACATCGCGCGTTTTCAGGGAGTGCTTGGGCACCGTGAAGCCGCTTGGCTCATGGACCATCTGCCTGTGCAGTTGCCATGTGTAACGCAAGCCCAGAAACCGCACGCTCCACCCCGCGATGCGAATAATCAGGCCGTTCTGCACGTATTTGCCTGCAATTAACGCTCCAGCAGCACTCGGTTTGCAGTGTGGCTGCTTGCCAGTTGGTTACTATTTTAGCATTTTTGAAAAGGAATGTGTACGTTTGTCTTTGTCAATTAAGAGGAATAGAATATATTATTAAGCATAAATAGAGATCTAAACAAAAGCAAATCTTTTAGATCGGTCCAAAACATTCAAATACCACTCTGCAAAACATTTTTTTCTCATATTTAGCTCTTCTTAGGATACTTCAAGGTATCTCATATGACTGGAAAATTACTTTTATGGTCAGTAATTGGTCCATCTTCACAAATCAGCATAGGTAACTTACCTTCTCTAGCCACGTAAATTTTTCCACAAGAACCCACCAATATGACTTCGTTTGAAAAATCCTCTCATACCAGAAAATTATATCCAGCATCTATAACATTTTGAAGATCATCTGCCTATTTTAATGTTTAATGATGATATTATTATTATTGTTATTAATACCATGTTAATTTATCAACTTCCCAGTCTTTACCTTTGAATGTGTTTACTTACAATCACAGCAAATATTAGCTTTTTTTTACTATATATTCATTTCTGCTGGTGAATTTTTTTATTTGTTTTTAAATGCTCTATGAGAAGTTACTATGGGAGCCAGCAAAATAAAATTGTCAAACTGTGGTTCCTCTGAACGTAATTAGGACAAATGAAAGAAACATATTCTTAAATGGTTGTAAAGAAGAATTTCTCCATGTTTTGCTAAAATAATTAAAAGTTACTAAAGGAGCATATTTTGTGCATATCTTATCATGAACACATTGTTCTTTGCACAAAAAGAATTAAAATTTACTTTGTGACACCTCTAATTAAAGGTTTCATTTGTCTAAACTTGAAACTGAACGGTAAAAAATATTGAATTACTGGCTGAAATCAGTATTATTGTGTTTAGATGTCTGTAGTGACTATTGTGTTAAGCTGGCCCTGGGATCACTGTGGTCAGTTTTTGTCCGTTAAGGCTCATAAATGTTCATGTATAATAGAACATTTTGCAGCTCTGAAACAGTAGTAACTCAAAAGATAAATTAAAAATTACATTTTGATTTTTCTGTGCCCTGTGGGAAGTGTTTTTATACTCAAATTATTATGTAAAAACAATCCACTATAAAAAGATCAAGGTGTATAAAAATAGGAAAAATGACCCCCTGTCTACAGACAGAAGACAGGCTGTATAAGGTTGCAGCTGAAGTTTGCTAGTGGCTTAACTGGAGTGGGCAGAGGATGCTCCCACAGTCAGTGGGAAGTGCTCTAGGTGTCCCTGCTTGAGCAGGCGAGTTGAACTAGATGATCTCTAGAGGTCTCTTCCAATCTCAGCCATTCTGTGATTCTGTGAAAATGCCCATATTTTATTTACTTGCTTATTCTGTTATTGCACTCTCTAATTTGTTCCCTTCCACCAGGTTCCTTGGAGAACCTCTGCACTGGGGCGGGGTAAGAGCTGCCTGTCAAGCAAGAAGATCACAGAATTTTTTTTCTCCTATATTTCTTCATGGAATTTTGAAGTGTCTTAATTATTCATTGTCCTGACAATGCTTTTTCTGCTGCTCTTACGCATCAGCAGCATCGCCTGGCTGATGGTGCGCCAGCCCTGCGGATGTGCTAAGCTCTTCAAAATTATGTCCACTCTCGGGACGTGCTCTCTAAACGGTATTTTATCTTTGTGCAAGACACATTGATAAATGGCTGGAAGTGGCTGTATAATGTAACAGTATTCTTGAGAAGCCTTTCCATTTCTCATGCTCTTGTCTAGTAGCTTTTCACAGAAAATGTTATTCCAAACCAGTCATCTGTGCATTGCCTTTGGAACAGACACATAGCGTGACAGTTGCTTCAGGTGATGGTGCATTTTGTGTGCTTGTGTAATTAAATACAGACCAAAGAGGTTGTTAAAAACAAATAAATCCTACAGCTAGGGCTTGTACTCCCCTCTGTGAGAAAAGCTAAACAATGATGTATTCATGTGGGAACAGGATTTAGAGATTTGACGGCGCTATCTGCCAGCACAGGCCCTTCTCCAAATTGCTGCCATTTCTCCACAGGGAACTCGGTGGCTCTTCCAGCTGTATTTCTTCTGGGTGCCCTTTTAAAGCTTTTATGCTAGGTTGTCCATTGCTTTTTATGTATCTGCAATAAAACATATTTGAACAGGGCCATATTTAAAGCAAGGAAGTAGAGAGAAAAGAAAATTAGGAGAAATAAGTGCAGAAAAACTCTCATAGGATTCCTTTTTTTTATTATTGCTGAAATTTTGATTTTGCTCAAAAGTTTTAAACAGTTGCTCAATTTCTAGGCTTGAAAATCACAGAGAATAGCTAGTAGGATTTCTTGTATTTACATGTGGGGAATCATTCCTTGTGTATGCAGTGTTTCTAATGGCCTCATATTTGTGGGCTTTCAGTATCTCTGCTGAGGACTAGACTTCTTCAGGTCCAAATTTTTTGAGTATCCTCAAGTCTGTAGTGCTTTGACTTATTTGTATGTGTAATTAACTGGGAGATTTGTTGACATATTTCAATGTCAATTTGCTCCCTTGCAAATTTCCATTAAACTCAGTGGGATTGAGCAGTTTGGAAACAAATTGTAAATATTCACGCAGAGTGCTCCAAAACTGAGCTACCTCAAGTATGTAAGCTACTGAAACTTGGTGAGATTTTTATTTTTTCAGACTTGCCAGAAGCGAGAAATATCCGAAATACTGAGAGGGTTACTGTCCTTTGTTCTTTACAGCCCAATTTTTGAAGATACTTGGCTCATATTTAAAGTTAACTATACCTATGGACCTGAAATTTGATGGTTGAGAAACTTAAATCCATCACAGAAAAATTAATAAGGTTAAAGATGCCAAATTGGGAAAATCTCTTGATAAACTGTTGATACGGTGTGTTGTCTTTTTTTCAATAAATAAATGTTCTCTCATGGTTTTCTTTGTTTCTGTAGAAGAGAATCATTGCCAAATGCCAAAACGGTCACTGCAGCTGCCAGAGCGACAGCAGCCGCAGGAAAAGGCAAAGCAAAGCAGAAAAACTGGTGCTAACAACGGGGACATCCAAAAGGCGTCTGACACAGTCTGCGTTGCGCTGCGCTGCGCTGCCTGCCAGCATATTGATTTTCAGCTCTGCGTGGCACCCAGATGCTGCAGTGATGGGCAATAAATAAGTAACATTGTTTTGTGCACAATGAAGATGACTCAGGATGCTCAAGAGACAGGCAGTGATTCATAGGCAGCCCTGAGACCTCCTTCAGCTGTAAGCGATTTTGCTGCCCTCGGGAACTCAGTAACTGTGACAGGGAAGAAGATAGTTATGAGCTCCTTACTGCTGTGCTTGGCTACCCTGCTAATTTGCAGTTGTTCTGTGTTCCAGTGAGTTGTTGCTTATTCCCCAGGTGGCTGCAGGGAGGGCGTTGTGCAGAGCGGAGAAGCTACATGGACGTGTGCCTGGTGGGACGAGTTCTGCGGCGAGGCGCCGGGGTAAGCAGCACAAGGCAAAGCAGTCTGGCTTCTCTGGAGAAACACCCCATGCCCTTTGCATACTGCACCTGCCGATATTTACATTACTTTACATGACTTTGTGCTTCTTTTTCGCTTGGCAGATAACAAAATAAGAGGGTAGTACAGTTTGAAATTCCTGTTTCTTTGGAATTGATGTATTGACCTCTTCAAGGCCGTCACACAGAGTTTTCATAGCAATCCATTTGCTGCAGCCTTGTCTGCTTGGTGTGCACGGATAGTACCCAATGCTCTCCTGTCTTCCTCGGTTATCAAAGTCTCTCTAAACTTTTCAGCATGTGAATATCTAGAGCTAACAAAGATCTTCAGACCTATCACAACTGATATGTGAGATTGTTACAGCTTGGGGAACAGAGACATAGATTGAAGAAAATGACTGGCCTGGTAGCAAACATCCAACACTGGTTATTCCGAGAGGCACTGGAGAACTCCAGGTGTCCTGACTCCTTTTCCCTTACACAAGGAAGATTTGAAGGCAAGGTTTTGTGAAATAAAAGAAAACTTCTACACAGTCTCACTGCATTGTTTAAAGCCTCTTATTTTTCTTATTTTATTACTGCTTGACATTTGTGATTAGAAGCAAATGTTTAATTGGAGAAGGCCAATTCAGAAACACAATCTCTGTCTGGCACTGTCTTCTCTGTGAACTTACACAGCCACGAACATCCCACTCCAGCAGCCTTGTGCAGCATGGGATCCAGATGGATGCTTGTGCCGAGGCCGTGATTTTGCTTGAAAATGTTTCCACTTAGTAAAACTAAACAAAACAAAAAACCTCAGGGTTTGCAACATACAGTCAATTACTCTAAGTTATTAAAAGCATAAATGCATTTCAGTATTATACCTAATAGGTGTCCAAAAGATAGACACTCTGAATTTCCCCATTAGGTTATAAGTCCTTTTTAATCTTTCCTTTTGCTTGGTTTCATTTGTCCTTGGCATAGAAGTTTTAATGATACTGCCTAAGTAATGTGTTTTTTTTTCTTTTTTTTTTTTTTTCCCCTCAGATTAAATCATTCCCATATTTCCTATGGAAAAGGACCTTCTTCTGCTTCACTGTGTGCATTACAACAAAACAGTGCAGGAAGACTACAATTTTCAAATAAAATGAGAATGTTTTCAAAGGACAGATGTCCTATCCAAACACTAATGGGGTTCTTTGCCTAGGTCTTTGCTACCACGTTTTAACCAGTCACTAAAACTTTTTGGAAGTCAGGCTTGAACTTGGACTACTTGAACTTGAACTTACAGCAAGAGCTGGTTCGGCTCTTGGGACCTACCCCATGTGCCCAATGGAGGTTCCTGGAATGAAACGTGTAACTCCACTTACTGGAGGCTGCAGAGGTTTCCAGATGTTTACTCCCTGGTAATACGTACTGTGCGTTGAATAAACTTCACATAGTAGCACTCTGAGGATGCTGCCTAAGGAAATGAGTGTAATTTCTGCTGGATACAGTTGAGAATGTGGGATTTCTCATTTAACATCTTTTTCCATGTTTCATCAGATGGTCTGGAATAACTATTTTCTTTATTGTTAATGAAAAAAAAAAAGGTAAGATATTTTAGTATTTCTACTCTTAAAACAAGCACATCAAACAAATCCTTTTATATTCTAAAGTGGTTCAGTTAACAAATAATATCCGCAGTTCAGAAACATCATGTTTTAAAACAGAATAGTTTTATCAAATCTACATGGATTATTATATCTGAATATGAGATGTGCTAAAGTTTCTAGCAGCACGTATTTGGAGTGAAATGACTTTGCAAACTTAAAAATGCAGCAGCAAAGCAAAACTATCCTGAGATGTCTTTTGTTACACCAGAATATAACATGTCTATCTGAAATCCCTAACATGAATGGGAAATAAGGTGTATTTCTTAATCTGAAAATAGCACTAAAAATAGTTGGAAATACATCTGTATCCCTCTGTATGAACTGTTATAACTATAGATATCCCCTAAATATTCTTTACTGACTTACCTGACATAACACGAATAAAACTGAGAATCTATCAGTCACAAAAGCTGTAGCAAAATATACGCTGGTGGGATGCAAAATGCTAACTTGATATAAGTTGACTTGAGTGAGTCACACATTGATCATCTTAGATTCATCATCTAAGAATTTAAGATTCATCATCTTCAATTGGGACACATTCATCATCTAGGATTTGGCATCTAATACTATGTGTTATCAAGAGACAGTGTTCTGCTGGAAAAGTTATTTCTTACAGGTGCTGAAAACTTTTTACTTTTTCTATGGAACTTGCAGGATATTTGGATGATGCGCTTGCTGTTTTGCAAGTGACATAGTCGAGCATCTATTTTTTTCTGCAAAACAAGCAAAACACAGGACAAGCGTATAAGGAAAAAATCAGAACTGGTTAACAGTGAGCAGAAGCAAAAAGCTGATTATATGGTGGAACCTGGATGTGAAATAGTCGGAGATTTGAGAGAGTGAGGAAGTGCTTGAGATGGAGATATGCAGAAGTTGTGAAGAGAATAGACTTTAACTATACCTTTCATCTGAGTAATGGACAATCTGAACTCATACAAGATGATCTCTGAATGTGTATGTAAAGCATATGGACACTTATTTTCATCTTATCTTCCTTTTCTTCACGCATCTCCAAGGACAGTCTGACTGACTCTATGTATTAAGCAGTTTTAGGGCATTCCACCACCTCTAGATAGTGACGTTTAGGCAAGATGTCTCGCCCAGTTCTGCTGGAATTGTACACCGAAGTGTGCATCGAATACACCCCAGCTCATCCCTCAGGTGGTGTACATTTTGACTAAATGGAGACATATTAGGTCATGACTTAAGGATTTATGAGTAGATTGCATGAGCTTAGTGCAATGCTTATGCTACATTTTTGTCATCGAACAGATGGGACAAATGATTCTTGATATAAAGCAGAGTCTGCTTGAGATCTGTTTTACCTTACAGCTATAAACACCTTACTTGCCAAGTCGCATTCATTTCTAAAAATGGTCACTCAGTTTGTAATTTTGAGGTTGCCCTTGGGAGGAAAGGATTTTGCTGTGTGTTTTGTGGTCAGTCTCCTGCATTTCCGGCGTCAACTCCTCAAAGCAAACTTTCCCTTTGGGAAGCAGCTCCCATACAGGGAGAAGTCCATTACCGATTGCCCACACTGTTCCCGCAAATGGGCACTTACCAGTGTCGAGGTAGCTGCATGTTCAGTAACATTCTGTGCGGCAAAAGACACATGCAAATGGTTTTTCTCATGTTTATTTATTTCTTCTGTGCCTACAAATTTTTGAAATACTCGTAGTCAGAAGTTTTTCATGGTTATTAGATATGCAGACTAAGTGATCTGACTCATGGCAGCAGTAGCCAGTCTTTAGATTTCTTTATGCTGTGTTGGTTGCAGACTTTCATAATTTTGCAAGATATTGCAGATTTTCTTAATTAGCTCTTGGCATTGTTTAGAGAAATCTGTATAGGCAAGTCTCCAGGTAAAAAGGTATGTTCTGCAGAATCTGGTTGATCCAACTCATTAACTCTGTAAATAAAGGCAGCCCCTTCAATGAGCCAGATAGGCTCATTTTTTTTCAGTTGGGATTTGCAGAAAGAGGTTAGTACAGACAATAGACATCTGTGCCTGTTGATTTTGGGGAATGTATGAAAACTTGCTTGGTTTGGCAATAGTTACTAGTGAGTAACTTCTTAATTTGAAATGATTTTTATTTCATTTTCCTTTGACCTGTATTTGTTCAGTTACGAAGTTGCCTGATAAGTCACGTATCTACAGTTTATACTGAGTTTGAACTACAGTTGCAGTCTGAAAGCCAAGAAGAACTTCACTCGTCCTTTTGGGTCCCTGATGTGGCATGGTGTTGTATTTAGGAGCTGGAAAAACTTTTCTTATTTCTGCAAGTAAATGATACGCAATCTATGTCCTTCATTCTGCCTGCAGGGAAAGTGATGAAGAAATGGTTGCATCTCACAGAGAATGAGTGAAGTTTCACAGAAAATGGCTGGAGAAAGGTCAAATTTGTGAGTATTGTATGTTGTGAAATGTACATTGTGAAATTAATGAAAAACTTATGAAATTAGTTTCTACTGAGTAGGGGCAAGGCAGAATCTGGCCCATAGGGAGAACCAATAAGTATAGAATCAGAAAAGCACAATAGCTTTATTTACATAGAGTCTTAGTAAAACAAGCTGTGTTATTTTAGCTTAGTCTGCCCGATTTACTATCCAAACACAATACTTAATGATACATAACTGGCATCTGATCAGTACCACATAACTGGAATGCTGTTGTGAAATGTTCTGTATTAGAAGCAGTTTCTTCTCCCAGCGCAGTCCCAGGAAAGTCAGCTAAACAATGCCGAGAGAGAGTGCGCGTGAGGGGGTAGTAGCACCAAATGTCCTTTGGAAGGTGGAGGATGATCCCCGTCTCCGATGGTTCAATCCCGGTTGTATTCCTGGTTGTCGCTATTCTGCTCCAGAGGCTGTTGCAGTCTTGGGTCTGAGCTGAATCAAAGCCAGAGATGTTCTAATCATCTCAAAGTCCTTGAATTGGCATAATGCAGGATGCCCAGTCAACTTTATAGCACAGCAGTTCAGTTTGTAATAGTCTAAACTAAGCAGGATCAGAGTTAATCAGATCATGAGAAGGAATTATCTAGGAAGCAGGCACATGTGCTGGATGGGAAAGACTTTGAGTTAACTTTGAGTTGCTATTGGCCTGGTACACAGGATGGTGGTCTAGATTCCTCCCTGCTTGTGGTTCCTCCCGGCTCAATTTTCCTGTTTTATTTTTTTTTTTTTCCTATTACTAAGAGTCTGGACATATATCTGAGGAAGATGTAAAACTGAGGTTTATATGCCACAAATTACAGAAGTCTTGAGCCCCCTGTCATCCCTTCTCCCCAATTTTGAGATGTTTCTTTCAGTATCAGGCAAATTTGCCTGATATTTCAGTAATGAGTGGGTAAGAGTTACCCACATTTTGTAAATACAGATGTGTCTGTATATAAAGACATACACCTCTGTCTCCAGAAAAAAAAAAATCAGGCTCTCACCTTGCTCAGAAAGAGATCTGGAGATTATAATTTTTTATTCCTAGATAATTATATATCACTGTGATTTCACAGCATGGCTAAAACCACTTTGCTGATAGCTGTGGTTTACACTCAGTAAATTAGTAGAAGAAAATGTCTTGTGGAAAAAGGCTCCTAGAAAGTCAAAGTACTCTGAGGGGCATAGGTGGAAAAATCTTAGGCATTTCTTATTTATTCTTGGTCTCCTACTTGGGCAGTTCTGCCGTACAGCTATACACTGTCATGGACTATGTTAGTGGCTGAAGATTTTTCTTATATGTCTCCATTAGGAAAAGAGTAAAACAAAAAGACAAATTTTTTAGTACCTCATTTGACAATAATTCAAATCTTGCTTTTAGCTTGAAATATCTCCAAGAGAGTTTCCAGTAGGAAAGCAAACTTTATAGGTTATAAAACCCTTGAGAAGTTACCACATGAAATATATATATAACTGATGTTATATAAATCCCATTTCCAGAGCATGAACAGGTTTCAGAACAAGGATTTACCTTCTGATCGGTCTTTGCTCTGGGGTGGGCTTCAGCAAGGTGCAGAAGGAGGTGTTGTGTATACATGCAAACAGTGCAAGTCCTGAGATGCCCGGAAAGTTGGCAGATCTCTCATTTGGGGTAAGAGGTGGTTAATGTAATAAAATGGCAAAAATAAGATGCCCCAGCACTATGTCCTTGATCCACTATGGAGGGTGGATAAGCAGAGGGATATGGCAATTTTTCAGGCTACTTCAGATCGGATCACTTCAAAGACATGGGAAATGCAAATTCCCAGAATTTGCATGGGAAATGCAAATACTTCTGCTTTCGCCATCCCAGCCTCAGCTGAGCTCATGTTTCCTAGAGTTGTGTACCCGGGAGGTGTTTGCTCAGCAGTAATACCAGCTCACCAATGCCCGCTCCACTTGCTTGCCACAAATTCCACAACCTGAGATGTTTTGTTTCTTTGTCTCAGTGGTGATAAATTAAAGATCTCCTGCCTTATTTAACTTTATTGTTGCACCTCTTCTTGTGTGCCAAGCTAGCTAGAAATAAACATATTTTCTGAGCTGTGAAATTAAATGTCAGTTTGGGGAAAGCCCACAAATATGTAGGAGGGAATGAATGGAGATGGAGAACATCTTTAATGTCCTGGGCAAACATGTTCACCCGTCTCCCTTTTCCTTCTCCCTAACTCCTTCTGGGCACTCTCTGCTTTTGCTTCTTGCAGCAATCTGTGGCTTTCCACAGACTTGGCCATTTTACCTGTGCTTGCACACCATCAACAGTAGCTCTGTGCACCACTTCTGGCCTATTTGCAGCAAGTTCACCATCAGTGATATATAGGTTTAAACTGCATTTTATAGCTTAGTAAATTCAATAAAAATGTCCTGGTCTAATAGACTGTGAGTCTGGCAGGAAATAAGTAGCCTGTATTTATGCAATATCCAACCCAAACGGTCTCCACTTGTGACTGAGACCTTTGGGCACTAACATGTATATTTTATGACAGTAAAAAATTAGTAATACCATAATCATCCAGGTACTGTAAAAGGGTAGCTGTAAACTGTCTTTGTATTGTGCCATATAAACAGCCCCTCAAAGATATAAATGGTTTTATACACTGAATTATGTTAACTTGCTTCTCTTCCGACTGGTTCTAGGTGCAGGAGTTGTATGAGAAGGCCACATGTGCCTACACTGGTTGATTGGTCACTGTAACATTAATTATCTGACTAGGAAGTATGTACCACATACATCTTTTCCAAATGAATCAGAGCTGGCTGATGGGTGTGTGGTGGACTCCATATTGCTGAGGGGAAAATACTCTGCACCTTGAGCAGGAAAAGACATATCTGCTCCTATTCTGTGAAATCTTGACTGGTGGTAGTGTGGACTGCAGGAATGACCTCAGGGTCCTGAGTAACCACAGCTTTGCTGCAATATTTTCTTTTCTGGTCTCTTCTGTTGCTTATCAGAGGAGTGCCAAGAAGTAAGAGTCTCTCATCTTGATTTCTCACTAAAGTCAGAGAGAGTGATGGTGGCTAGTATAAAAGCAAGAAAGAGAAGTAATTTTCTGTACTTCTTTCTAAATGCTTTCTGAAATGCCCCAGCTGGTGTGATAACTTGGGAGCTACATCCATTCAGTTGCTAAATTGTTAGTAAACAGTATCCTTTGCATGGATTCTCTTCTGGTGTCCTCCTAAATACAACAGCTGTGCTTGTATTTACAGTCTGAGAAAGCTGGAGCAGTGCTAAAAGTTTGCAGTTTCAGTAATTGCTCATGAACTGACGTAAAGGCAAAGCCAACAGGGACCATGTGCTTTTTCTCCAGTGTCTCTACCTCTGCCCGTGTGTTGCCATTTAACGTGGGTGGGTTGCAGAATGCAGCATTTAAGGCTTTATATTCTTGGAATCTTCATATGCCTGTTAAGTTTAACGATAGTTTTGTAAAGACTTCAGACAATACAACTTCCTTCATGGAAGCAATGAAATATAAAATAGAAATTTAGTGCTTGTTTTCAGGGATGCTGACTTTTTGTTGCCTAAAACAGTCTTTCTATAGATCCTTATACCGCTATATCAAAATTGTTTCTGAAACTTTAGTGACTACAGAGACAGAGCTCTTACATTTGTATTTATTTATAGAATTCCCTTTATTGCCACAAAGCTGTGAGTGTCCTGAGAATATTTACTCCTATCTTTGGTTTAGAAAATAAGGTCTAATTGATGGCAATTGTGGTAGAGTGTAACCAAAAGATGGCAGCACTCCAACATTTCTTTTCCTACTAAGCAGACAAGAGACTCTTATGTTATCAGCTATCCTGTGCTAGCTATGTTTTGAGAGGAAGTGAGGAAAATGATTTGAGAGGTCAAAATGCTTCACAGTTTTGTACAAACATAACTGCAAGTTTACTTTTACTAAAATACCACAAATTCAACACTGTCTCTAAAATGAGGTAAGTAGACAATAAACCATGCCGAGAGGAGTCCCTGATCGGACCAAATAGGAAATGTGAGTTCGTATTAAGTACATTCAACAATGGACAATTTCCAAATGGGAATTTGCAGAGTAACAATAACAACAGCAATATGTAAAAAAGACTTAGGCCCTGTGAAACATGAGAGAGAAGGGACAAGACAGAATTACTGATACATATGTCCCTGTCCGGTGTTACAGTTGTCCTAACAGGGAACCTGTCAAAACTCCTGGTGTCATTTTGGAATGACATGTGCTATCTTACCTGAGCGCTTCAGCTACCCACTGTGGTGACTCTCACAGAGACATCAACAAAATGATGTTCACAGGCCTTTCCTAAGACCACAGAGGTTACACAAAAGGTTCCCAGTGACTTCATTTGTTTCTGAATCATCTGCAGTATGGTGGCATCCCAAAAGTGCCTGAAATTGTGCAATGGACTCATATGCACCTTGTGCTGGGTTTTAGATTATCAGTACATCCGAGGAAGTAACAAGGTAATAAGAAAACAGGAGCTATTTCTCTTTGGAGAAAAAGTTTAGAACTGTTTATTAGGTTTATATTGTCCTCCCTCCCCCAAAAAACTCTGCAAACAAGAAAAACAATAATGAAGAATCCAAACAAATAAAAAGCCTTTAACTTTCCCTTCCAAAGCAATGTCAAATTGAAACACCTCACAAATCACAGCACGTAACATCTTCCAAAACACAGAAAATCCCCTAGGAAAAGGTTTCTCATAAGCACAGACTTCCTTACAGGAGGTTGCTCAACTAGTCTTAAGCAACATTTCCATTATGTGCAAAGCAAAACCAAAAGCTCTCAGTGCTCCAGCCTGCATTCACTGGCTGCTCATAACTGAAGGTCTGGTCTTAGGCTGCCTTGCTCTCCACTGTTACACCGTGACCAGGAATTAGGAACGTGATCTGAAAACTGATCTTCACAGCTGGGAAGCTGTGGTTTCTCCTTGTTCATTTTTTTTCTCATTTATTTCAGCAGCTCTAATATGCCTGATTTATTTATTTAATCAATGCGGTACTCCAGAACTGGGATATCTTGGATAGTTGAGGGATTTCCATATTAGCGCCCAGTTTGCTCTTTTCTTTTAACTGCTGAAAATGACATTAACATTTTCCTTTGACGTAGTGTTTATTTTTGGTGGCTCAAGGTTGCAGGCTGAAGGTAGCCACTGCGAATAAGTAAAGGAAAAAAAAAAGCACAGTGTGTGATTCATACACTGCTGGCCTCTGAATGGAAGCAGTTCGTCCATAGGTAGCATGGTGAATAGCACCTACCTTTTCCAATGATTTGCAATAAAACTGTGAGGAAAGCTATAGGATGAAACAAGGTGTGAAAGAAGTCACGAACACAGGCCATGGAAAGCTTGCCTGCCTTTATAATACCTTCTTTACAACAGCCACCTTTTTTACAACTACCGCCTTTTCAAGTCTTTTGACTTACTTATATGGGATAATTCTATTTATATAACACTGAATTGTTATTAAATTTTGGAAGTGGAGGAAAGAATTTGTTCTTTTTACTATTAAAAGAAAGTCTAACCTTTTACAGAAATCCTAGTTCTTGATCTTCCTGCTGTTATTTTCCAGACATTGGCTATGTGAGAATGAGAAGGTGCTCCCAGCACCTTGTGGTGCTCACAGCGCTGTAACCTCAGTCCTTCCATGAACTAGAGCAGCCCAGCTAGCTACAAGCCAAACTTACAAGCCAGGAGAGTTTGACATCAGTGGGAGTTGTCTCCGAAAGGAGCGTACAATGTGACTCAAAAAGAGACATACAAATTCCTCAAACTCGATATTAAATAAACAAGATGTTGATGTTTGTGGTGAGTTAAACATCTGCATTTCACTTTTGAGTATTACGTGCGTTTTGAAAATGCAACACTTCCTTTGCTTTTATTAAATTTAACAATTTGACGGAACTTGGCTGTCAGAAGTGCTCCTAAAATGACTGACCAGAAAGGAGTGGTGTCTCTTATTGTATCGAAACACCAGATGTACTAACCTTTTTCCTTTGTGGTTGGTTCCCACATGTGCATTTCTTCAGCATGGTGGTTCCATTCCTGGTCATGCTCATGGTGTTTCCTTTTTGTCTGTCTAGTCATTAGTTTGCACATTAAGAATCAAGGTTTTCCTACAGGGTTTTCAAAATATTGTATATTAAGATGAAAAGAAAAGAAAACTTTATAGTTATATTTATGGCTTAAATGTTATTTTAATTTTATTCAGAGTAGTTTCATCCAAAGTTTTTCCTCTAAAATACTAAAATTACATGGAATTGCTGAGAACCTTAAATATCTTCTGAAAAATATTTGAGCAAACCAGATTATCATGCTATTTTACATCAAATCCCACCAGAATAAGAGATTTGTGTGATTTTTTTTAATTGCTTTGAATGACTTCATTATTTGGAGAAAAATTTACCTCCCCAAATGTCCTCTTTCAGACAAATACAAAAATGAAGAGAAATATGCCCCAGAGAACTGTTATAATATTTCCAAAATGAAGCATTTGATTTCTGAATGTGATAAACAAAGACATTTGGATGCCATTTAAGTCTCCTAAACAACATTCGATCTCCTGATGTCCTGATCTCCTGGTAGGACGAAGCTCTTGGCTGAAATGCCTCTTTGTGTGGAGAGGGCAGTATTAATGTTCAGATCACCCATATTTTTGGGTTACTTATCCCAGCAGCCAGAACAGTGAGGATCATTGGTACTAGGGGCTGTGTACCAAGTTTCACATAGTCGGCGGCCAAAAGGCTATAAGTCGAGAGCTGAGGAGAGGAAGATCTGAACGCGGTTTGGAGGCAGGAGCTGACAGCAGTTCCCTGAGGTTGAGCATGGCATTTGTCACCAAGCGAGGCGAGTAGTGCTGGCCGCGGCGCTCCTTGCTCCGTGGTGCTGTGGTTCAGAGCTCGCAGCGCTGCACAAGCCGGTCCTGCACAGCCCTCCCGTGCTGGACACGCGCAAGCTGCCCGCGGCGCGAGGGCCACAGCATCGCCACATTCGGTACATGGTGCCAGCCACAAGGAGCTTTTTTTATTTATTTTTCTGCTTTCTTTTTGACTCTGGCTTGCAGGCTTTATTAAGCATGTCTGATTTGTTTCTGCTTGAATGAAATGTTTTCTTCAAGCTGAAATGATCTGTTTTCATTGGCTGAGTATATGGAAACATTTCAGTTTGGGATGATACCAGAACAATAACCACTAACTTTTTTTTTTTCTTTCTTTTGGCTACTGAACAAAAATAAATCAATTATTTATATGGTTTCTGTTTTAACATCTGCTGTGGGGAAACTCGACAAGATGCTGCTTTTGTTTGAACCTGAAAATCAATGTTAAATGTGAAGCTATGGATCAAAAACAAAGCAAACTCTTGAGTAGCTCCCATGGTAGAGAATTGAAAGTAATTTACTATTTTAGTTGTATCCATTTAAATTTTAATCCACATTTATATCAGAGTTTCTTAAAAGTTGATATTATTTGGGATTCGGAGTTTTCTTCAATCTTTTACTGAAATAATGCTGCAAGAGTCAGTTCTGGATATTGAATCTAATCTGTTTTGAGGTGATGCACACATTCTGGGTCAGGATCATTTCCATTTGCCAACAAGAATAGAGAGCACTCCATGACAAGTTTAAAATTTGTTAAAATTCAGCACAGTTTTTTGGATGAGGGTTCCATACTTTAAGTTAGAATCAGAGTTACAGCTTCCAGCCAACATGAGCTTTCGTGTCTTTAATTTGGATTTCCAGTCTGGATCCAGAGTTATAGTTATAAATGTTATTTATTAGTTATAAATGAAGGTAAAATACAATGCAGTGGAGACTGAAAGAAGAACTTTTTTATGTTCTTGTTTTATGATAATGTGGCAGAGAATAGGAAAGGAATTAGCACCGTTAGAAGCTATCCAAAACAAACACAATTTAGGGAGAAGGAGGAGAGCTTTGGCTGTATCTCGTTGCAGGAAGGAGTCAGGCGCATGGAAGGAACCCTTGTCGTCTCCCCCGCGGAGCCAGCCCGAGGATGTGGTTTCTGGTGCCCCTTCTGGTGTGTTTACTTCTGAAGTGGTCTGATTCTCAGATGGAAAACAGGGATGAAGTAAACCAAATCCTTTCTCCTTTCTCCAAGCACTGTTTAGTTCTCTGCATTTTGCTTCATCGGCTGCCACATTGGAAAGATGGAAACAGCTTCTGTAGGTACTCGATATGGACTTGCCTCCCCCTCTTCCTCCTCGTCCTGGTCATTTCAAGCTATCGCTTGGTATGTTGGCAACCCACTTAAATGCATACAAATTCCCTTACTTTGCTTTGCAGTCATGAGTATGGTGTTACAGAAGTTAACTGATAAGTTCAACTTGACTTAAACAGAACATATCTGCTAAAAAGCTTATAGGAAAAGGAAGTGCTAAAGAATATGAAATAAAATTGACAGATGATAATTTGGGTGGGCTGGATAGGTCTTATTCAAGGCCATCTGATAGTTATAGGTTTTTTTTCTTTTTTTTCAGTATATAGCAATCTCAGTCACAGGTTGTAACACTGAATTACTGAATTATGTTTTTTTAAGCACTCTCGATTCTTCCCATCAGAACCACGTTTGTCCAGCTCCAAGTTCAGAAAGATGGTGGCAGAGAATTGGATCACTTTCAGGTTTCATTAACAGCATGGAGGGCTTGGCATATAATTGAAAGGAAAAACAAAAATGATGTACAAATTCTGTGGAAAGTAGCGTGCGAGTCAGCAGCCATGCTTTCTGGGAAATCTTTGGTAAAAGGGAGAAATTAGCCAGCTAACTGAAGGTAGTTATCTTGCATTGTAGAAAAGACGAAATTTCTCTAAATAAGTGGAACTTTGTGGTGTTGATTTCATGATTGTATTGAAAAGTTTGAGTGCGATGCAGCAGCCAGCATCTGCTCCCAGTGCTGGACCACATCCCAGTGCCCTGCAGTGTCTGTGCTGCTGGTTTGCTGAACTGTGAGCAGAGCTAAATCCCTTCAGTGGGACTTGGTTTCTCAGCATTAACCCCAGGTTTGTATAGTACTCTAGGTACTCAGGCTGTAGGATATAACATTCTGAGACAAGATTATATGTTTTCTACCTGCCTTCCCTTTCCTGTACTTGAGTTACAAAGTCTTGCTGCAGCAACAGTGTTAGGGACTTGGGGAGAGGAAACTACAACTTCTTTTTCTCTTCTGAAGCTGCCTGCAAACTAATCCCCACTCAAGCTCCATCCTGCAGGTTATTTATTGCAGAGAACAGATCAAATGAAAATCTTTTCTGTCTTTTCCAGATTTTGTCTTTTAATTTCTTTTGTGAAAATGGTTTTATAAGGAAAAGAAAGGATTGCCCACCAAGTGTCACCTCTCTCACTTTGTGGAAGTCTGGAGATGACGGAGGTTTTTCATGTACTGTATAGGTATTTCTGTTGTTCTTGGTAGAAGAGACTCACTGTGTCAGGAGATCCAGAGAAAAGAAATGGCTGGGAATAAGCTGTGCTGGATATTTGTAAAGTTGTGGAGTTTTTTATCCTTCTGTAAATAGTTAAATTGAATTTATAATGGTAATGCCAAAAGCAACAGGTATAGCAATTCAGTGTAAGGCCTTCATTTGATGTTCTTATTCTATTTTTCATCTGTCAGTAATCTTCACTGCATGTAGGGCCTTCTTTATTATTTCAAAGAAAGACAGCATGGACAATCCAATCCAATGCTAAGTCAGTTTCTGCTTGATTTCCTATTTTTGCTGCTAAGAAAAAGTGAGATCATGTCTAGTACCCCAAGCATGATGTAAGTATATGAGATTTTTTTCTAGTATATTTTCAGCATTTTTTATTTAGGTGATCCCATATTATTTTCCACAAAATATAGGAGAATTGTCTGAATACCTAGTATAACTTTTCCTTGAAAGTAGTTTTTTTTTCTTAGTACCTAGAATAGAAAACAGAATAACTTTCTGTTTCCATGGCTTGATCTAATATGAAACAGATAATATATTAAATGACAAGCTATATAAAAAGTACATAATGTTTTAAAAAGAATTCTGATCGTTTCCTTTAAAAACTTTAGCTTCTGTAGCAAACTTTAAAGCTTATAATAAAAGTAGAAACTGAGTATAAATGTTGCTTTGAATGGAATCGCATGAAACCAAATGTAACCCTCCTGGCTATTATAGTGAACTGTGCAAAATAAGCGTAAAAAGATTTCAGTCAGGAAAATGGGAGGTTAAGAATAGATCTGACGTCAGTTTGCAGAGAAAAAAAGGCTTTTTTTGTGTACTTAATCACAAAGAAATGAACTGAATTTTTTCTTTCTGACATCAATTTAATGAAAATTCATTGATTCAGTCTTAATTTATGAGACTTTTTTCTTTTTTGTTTTTGGATGGCATCTGATGCCATCCCATTGGAACTCACGTAGAGAAAAGGGTGAGAGAGGATGTACAGTAGATTGGTGTCTAGCATCTACACCTTCAAAATGGAAGAGAAAGTATTCCCACATATGCAGCGCTGAAGGAAAATGTGGTATGAAAAAGCAATGTGCCCTTCCTTGCATAGCAGGCAAGTCAGAATGGCAGCATTTGAACAGACTGTCGGTAAACTATGATTATTAATCATTTCATGTCCAAAAGTAGCTGGTGAAATTCCCAAAGGCTTAAGCTTCTGCTGGGTTTTTCTACTCAAGAACATATTGTAAAAATAATCTGAGCTTCCTGAGACAGAGTTGGAATACAGCAATCTGATGTGATAGGTTTGCTAGAAATATTAACCATCAATCTGAGTCATCACTTTCCACTATAATTCTAAGCTCCGCTGGCAGTGACCATACATGCAGCCTTGGTGCATACTTGGCTAACGGATCTAACAGATCCAACAGCCTTGAAGCTGGGATTAAGAATGTAAAAAAACACCCCAAAACCGAGTCATACATGGATGTGGATCAAAGTCTAGAAGAGAAGAAAGTATGCGGCTCTCCAGTCTGGGTTTCCATTTGACTCTTACAAAAGAGGTGTTGGGGAATCTGTTATATTTCCCTAGTAATCTCAGAATCAAAACAAAACTTACTTTCTGGTGTGGTTTACGCAGAACAGCTTTATGTTTGATTACAGAGTAAATATTAAAATTCATCTTTTCTTAAAAACAGCACTCTGGTTTTCAACTGTTTGCTTTATCCAAGCTCCTTTGATTTTTCTCAAAGAACACTTTTGATTACACTGGATATTTGTTTCATCTTCTTTGTAAGTGGTAACACTTTATCTAAACTTTACTTATGTTGTATTATAGAAATTCTGTATTTATTAATAGCACAGATATAGTTAATGGCATTTAAAAGAGAACTTTGAAAAATGCAAAAGCTCTGTGGTTTAATTTTATCATAGTTTTCAATTGCTTGTTGCTTATTTTAGCCATCTGTCATGAATCATTAGTACTACTTTGTAAATGTACTCAGTATAAAGTATGCCATATTTAATATTTATAACATTTTATACTCTGTTAACAGTCAGAAATCTGGTCTAGATTTAAAAATATTTAAATTTAAAATAACTTCGAGGTTTAATTGGAAAGAAAACATCGGTGCTTACAGTACGTGAAAGTCTCTGCTGCTTTTCCAAGCGGCTTTGCTCCTTTCTCGCCCGGAGCTCCCCGGGTGCTGCCGCGCGGAGCCGGGCTGCACGTGCAGCAGCACCTCGTGCGCCGGCGCTGCGAGCCCCGGGCGCAGGGCTCTCCTCCAAAGGACACTCCGGTTTTAGCTCCCAGCCTGAAATGTGTGTCATAATCGTGGTGAATTTATGACAGTCGTTTACATGATCTAATGTGCTCTTGTGGAGGCTGCAGACGATCATGAAAAGGAAAACAGTAAATCGTTTGCATTGATCAGTCTACAAAATCACCTGTTTTGTACCTGAAAAGAGAAGTTTGACTTGCTTTGTTTCACTCCTGGCCATCAGAGGCAGCGAGACACTGATTGCTTTGAGGTTACCTGGGAAGTCTACAGCGGAACAGGGAACTTGACCAGGAATTTGTGAGTTCCAGCCCAAGGTCCCAACCATGGGACAACTCATTTCCTCTCTGTGGAAGTTTCCACTGCCGGATTACATTAGAAGAGAACTAGTCCCTCTTGTTTACACTTCTTTAAAACAAAACTTCATTAAGATTGAATTCAATACATCACAAATACATTACCAAGATTACCATGAAATGTTTAATAAATCTCTAAATCCTAATGAAAAGAGTGATGTCAGTAAGGATGCAAACACAAGATTCAGGAAAAAAAGACAAGCAAGACTTATGTAAGGAGATAAGTAAGGTTATTTTCTGATAGGGAAAAGAATCAATAAAAGTTTCTCTTTGGGAAAAACTTGCTTGTAAAATTGAATATACCAGAATAATTTAAAAGCTCATTTATTATGAAAAAAAAAAAAACCCTGCTTGCTGAGTATTTGGTCTCATCAAATTCCCTGGGACTGTTTACACAAAAGAAAACAATCTTTTGACGAAGTTAAAAGTTTTACTCACTTCCTGCCTTTCCCAGTTTTTGAAAAATATCCCAAATGTAAAAAAAAAAAAAAAAAAAGAAAAAAAATACCCCCCACTCTCTGCGAAAGCTCTTTGCTTCAGGAGAGCACACTGGTTATAAGCTGGGTGTCACCTCACTGCTGTCTTCTGGAAAGAGTACTGCTGAAGCCACTAATGGAAAAGAACTGTGCTTGAAAAAAGAAAGAAAAGAGAACTGTTTGGGCTGAGCATTATAGATATTTACAGCTCTAACTTTTCCCCTGTGGTTTGCAGTGTGTGGGTTTTGCTGTTTGTTTACTGTCTTTGCTCTCACTGTATATATCCAGACACTTCCCAGTCATTGCCCTTGTTACTCTTCCCTCAAAAACTCCTACCCTACTAGTGCATCCACTTGCTCTTTGACCTCCCTTTTCTGTTTTGTTTGGCATTGGTTTCTTTCCCTTGCCAGCCTTCTAACTCCATATACTTTTTTTAAATGTGTCCCAACAGGACATGCCACAGGGGAATGATATCCTAAAGCTGCTCACATAAATCTTCTTTTGGGAGGACTGGATGATATATCAGGCCAAGAAATACACTGTTTTGTCTTCAAGCAGGTAAGTGGTGATTATTCCTGAACAGCTGTTTTCCTTCTGTCCACACCTACAGTTTAGATGCTTGCATAATTTTTCTTTCTCAGCACTTTATCAACAAATAAGACCTCTGGACATGCATCATTAATCTCCAAAATTAAAATAGGCTCCAATACCAAAACATTATTTCCTAATTTTTCTATCATACAGTTTTTAAATCAATGTTTCTAATAATTTATAGCTCTACTTAGTCTACTTAGTCTTCTGATGTATCTAAAGTTTGAGTAGAAATGATATTTCTAGTGATATTCAGAAAAAAATCCCTATGCCAACTCTTGGCCCTGTTTCTTCTATCAGATCTTTCCCTAGATTGTTGATAATGGCCAAACTGGTGCTCCCTGTAAAGGTTAATTATAAACCAGAATGCTGATGGTAGAAAACCTCAGCTCGTACAAGGGTTCTGCAGGATTTCAGGAAATGCTATAATGCAACACAGCCTGCAAACTGGTTGGGCAGGAATTGGAAACCTGGCAAAATACCTTCTCAGCAATATTTTCTTTGGGCTCTGCAGTGCAATGTGTCCCCATGCGTTGCTCTAAACTGACTTCTCAGTTTATCAGAGCAGGAGATACTGTGAGTGTGAGCTCATGGGGAGAACTCTGTTTTGTTAAAGAAATGCAAGTGTTCCCTTGACTGGGGCCAGAAAACTGCAGGATTTTGAAGTGTTTAAATTATGCTTTATTATTAATTGTGATTAATTTATGATACTAGATTAATTATGATACCAGTTTACCTTGGTCTTTTCAACCATTTTTGAAAGTGAGCTTACTTTCATATTTTCTGGTAAGCATGACATGGAGATTCTGGGTCTTTTCCTTGGTGCTGTAATATTGGCAGAGAAAAGGCTCGGGTGATTCTGCTCAGGGAAAGGCTGAACTCATAGCTGATCTTTCAGACTCTACTGGTGCATAGATTTCAGATAAGCGGTAATCAGTCACTTTGGATTAGCTCCACCGAGAAAAAACAAGTTAATACATCAGCAGTCTGGCAGGGTTTACTGAAGAAGCCAAAGAGAAATCCACACTGAATCATAGAATCATAGAATGCCTAAGGTTGGAAGGGACCTCTAGAGGTCATCTAGTCCAACCCTCCTGCACACGCAG